>JAABNX020000070.1:16788939-16799542 GCA_015163995.2 Mormyrus lacerda
CAAGAGATTTGGTATAAAGGGAGAACAAGAGCGGGCCAAGAACCGAGCCCTGAGGGACACCGGTGAAGAGACTATGTATGGTAGATGTGGATCCTTTCCATATAACCTGGTACGATCGGCCATCGAGGTAGGATGCAAGCCATCGCTAAGCTAAGACTCCTAAGGATGGACAGGAGAGTCTTGTGGTTGACCGTGTCAAATGCTGCTGATAGGTCATGAAGGATGAGGACAGATGACAGTTTGGCTGACCTAGCACCATGCAGTTTCTCAGTGACTGCTAAGAGGGCAGTCTCTGTGGAGTGAGCTGCTTTGAAGCCAGACTGATTAGGATCCTGGAGGTTGGTCTTAGAGAGGTAAAGAGATAGCTGGTTGTAGACTGTGCCTTCGAGGATTTTTGAAAGGAAGGAAAGAAACAATACTGGTCGGTAGTTGCAAATGTCCGAGGGATTTAGAGTGGGTTTTTTCCGGATGGGAATGACCCTGGCTTTTGAATGCTGTTGGTACATGACCGGAAGTTATGGAACCATTAATGATGGTGGACATGAAGGGGAGAAGGTCCAGAGAGATTGTCTGGAGCAATGTGGAGGAGATTGGATCCAATGGGCAGGTGGTAGGATTGGAAGATGAGAACTTTTCATGATCTCATCAGCCGAAAGACTGGAAAACTGGGTCAGTGAGGGGGAAGGGAAATCTTGGGTGTGTAGTGTAATGGATGAGGAGGGAGAGAATGTCTGACAGATTTTGCCAATCCTTTCGTCAAAGAAGTTGGCAAAATCTTCAGCAGTCAGGGAGGATGGAGCAGGAGGAGTTGGAGGGCTCAGTAGTGATGAAAAGATATTATGGAGTTTGTGGGGATCATGTGAAGAAAGCTCTAGTTTTTTCTTATAAAAGGCACTTTTAGCTGCAGTCACATCCGAAGAGAATTTGGATAGCAGAGTAAGGTAGGAAGACAGATCTGCATCAAGTTTAGATTTCCTCCATGTCCTCTCCGCTACCTGCAATTCTCTTCGGTTGCTGCATAATGCAGCTGAAAGCCAAGGAGCAGGGCTAGTTTTCCTGGGAGTTTAACACACACAGGAGCCTCTGCTTTATTTGGTTTTAGCTTCATGGAGTGATGGGAGGAGGTTGTTGGATCACCTGACATAGGTCGAACCAAACGTGGAGCAAGGACATTGAATGGTGGCTTGCATTTCTACAGCAATCCAGTAGCTCAGAGTGGGAAATGCAGGGAAATGAGATTCCTACTGTGGCAGTTATGCTCTTTGGGTGTTTGTGGAAGGAAACGCCCCCCCCCCTTGTTAGCTGACTGCATCATTCTTCCTCCTTACTCTTCATCTTTAAGCTCTGTCCCAACATGGTGCCACATGTATAGCGCATGCCCAGATTCAGCATACTCAATTCAGTTTATTGGTCTTATTGTCAAGGAAAATGAATACTGAGAGAGGGATTGAAAATTGTTGGGTAGAGTCTCCTCCAGGTGTTTTTAAATGTTCTTATGCACATCTACTGATGGAGCCATTCAGTAGCATGGTAAGTTTGAAGACTCCAGAGGCTGCTGTTTAATACAACTGGTAGCAAGTGTCTATCCTGTAACACAGCTAGCTCTCTGTCTCTTTCCCTCCCTCCCCTGGCAGTACATCCACCATCGACTGATCCACCTAACGCCAGCAGACTACGACGACTTTGTGAACATAATCCGCAGTGCACGAGGAGCTTTTTGCCTCACGCCTGTAGGTGTCATGCAGTTCAACGACGTGCTGCAGAGCCTGAAACGTGGCAAGCAGACCAAGGAGCTCTGGCAGAGGATCTCTCTGGAAATGGCCACCTTTTCACCCTGAGGTCGCTCCCTTGGCTGCCCACCCTCAGAACAAGCACACACATCCCCTCTCCTGAAACACAAACACCCTGTGCCCTTTTCCCACAATCCTGCATGCAGGCACATAAGAGTACACACGGCCCACAGGCTTCCCTGGCCACCAGTTTGATGCATCATCAGACTCTGTAATGGTGCTGTGGGTGGGTGACGCTGAGCTCTGGACATGCAAGGGATGGGGGTGTCGGATAACTTCAGCAAATATTTCCCCATCTACATCCGGGCTGACCTAATCCACATCTCAAAGATTTCCCCCCTTATTCCACATTAGTTTTAACTTCTGCCACCCCCACAGCTGTATCTCTCTGAATCTTCCAGGGAAATATGCCAGCCGCTCCTGTCCTCAAGGCCTCCAGATGTCACCCTTCTTCAGTGACATTGCAGGCTGGTCAAAGCCCTGCCTCCCCGCCCTTCACAGTCTTCAGTCTGGTAGATGGTGAGCTGACTGTGAATGTGGTCGTTTTAAAACAGAATTTGATGTTGTTGGTTGGTTGTTTTATATGTGTATATACAAAAACCACTGAGTCCGTAATCCATACTGCAACATTCCTCTGCCCTGGGCGGAGTATTCCTCCACCAGCCATTTTAGTTTTAAAGTTTGGGTAATTCTGACAGTGATTACATGAGAAGGAAAAGAAATTTATTAAAAGGAAAAAATTATATTAAAAAACAATAACCTGAGTACGGGTGACCATTCTTTGTTTTGTTATTTTATATAGAATATGTTTTTGAGGAGAGAATAGGAAGAGCAAAAGTGGTGACAACATAGGAGAGATTTCTTAATTGTTTGGAGGGACTCAGACAGGGCTGTGAGGCCCCAGCACACGGGCATCTGGCTGGCAGCCACCTGATCGGGCTAAGTAACCAGACCTATGGTCTGAGACCAACGGTCTAAGCTGCGTGTCCCCCCGTGTGCTGTAAGCCAGCAGTCAGTCCTGTCTGGCTGCAGAGTAAACTGAATACAAAATGTACTGTGATATTTTTGTATTATTCAAAGTGTAGGAGAATTGGATGAAAATGTACGAACATTTTTGACTGCAAGGGATGTAATGTAGAAAAATGGGGGAAAAAATGGTTAAAGCAATATTGAAAATGTAGAGTTTACTTAATAAAGATAATTCAAAACACTACATTTTTATGATGGCTGAATAGTTTTGGGGTGAGTGGGGGTATATCATCTTTGTGTCTTAAAGGAGCTGTGGTTTGCATCTACATACCTACACGGACAGCATGTATTATGAATGGGTGAACAGTCACTGTTGAACACAGCCAGCACCTTTAAAAGACCTAAAACTCAAATAATTCAGTGATAGGAAAATTCTCTGTATTTTCATAATTAATACAGTATAATACAGCCTCTATTCCTCAAATGAATGCCACTTTCAAGAAAGGAGAAAATGGCTCATCACAGCACAAGTGAAAGGTGATCCTTTACAAGCCAAATATCTTGCCAAAAGAAGTGGAAGGTAAAATGCATCTTGGGGAATCATATTACAAAAAGACACCCAAAAAACATCACCATTTACACCTGTGTGTATCATGTCTCCAAGGGTTCCAGCTGACTACGTGTTCAGATTTACTTTCTATGCCAGTTTCGTTAGAAGGTCTAATGGCCTCGTTTACTGTTATTATGCAAGTCTCTGCCACTAGACAAGCGCGAGATTTGTTTAGTATGAGCTACCTAATAAAATAAAAATGTCAGGTTACGATAGGAGTCGTCTAGTTTCTTTGGACTGGATCTTCTGCCCAAAAGGAAATTAGGTATCTGGTTTTACTTGCATTCCAATCACAGTCCAGTCTGGAAGTTATAAAGGCACATATATAGTTTTTCAGCATCATGGAAGGAGAACATCTTCGAAATCTTGGCTATCTTCCGTACATGGTAGAATGCAGATCTAGTAATACTTCTTATATGAGCATCAAAAAATAAATCTGAATCGGACAGGACCCCAAGATCCCTGAACACTGTGTTAAGCTGAGTAGGAAGACCAGCAAGGTTGAGGTTGTCGAACCTATTTTGAACAGCCTTGGGTCCAACTAGCAGTACTTCTGTTTTTTTGGGGTTTAACATAAGGACATTTTTTGTCTTCATCCAACACCAGATGTCTAGTAGAGTCCAGTCGCCTAACCCAGAGAACTGCGATGCATAATCTGGTTTAACAGATACATATAGCTGTATCATCAGCATAACAATGTGTAGGATCACACAATCTCTCAATTCAAAATATGCACATACAAATATTTATGTGTGTTTATATACCTTTCAGTAATCCATGCATTTGTATTAATTACTTGCAGAGTATGAAGGGATGAGACTTTTATTGTGATGGAGGGGGAGTGATGTGTTGTTTGATTAAGTTCTTTATTAAAAACGTGTTGAATGAAAACAGAGTTTATCAGTGTGTTAATTGCTATTTAACACTGGTAGCAGAAGATGGTTAGTCATTATAAGATTCCGGCAACCTTTGGCGAGGACAAGCTATATGAAAGCTGGAAGAATGAAGTTGCGGTCTGGACAAGGGTAACAGAACATGACAAAGAGAAACAAGCACTCACAGTGGTGTTGGCGCAATCAGGGAGAGTGAGGAAAGCGGCAAAGGAAGTGCCGATAGATGATTTAAACAAGGAAAACAGCATGACAGTGCTGCTTAAAGCGCTTAATGGCATATTTCTCAAATTGGAAAAGGATTGAACGTATGAAACCTACTCAAACATTGATCGAAATGTGAGCGATAATAATGCCTCCATGACGGACTATATAATTGAATTTGAACAGATATTCGCTGATGTGTAAGTATAGAATGGAACTTCCCGACGCCTTCAAAATGAAATGTTTGGAAGTGAAAGATCGCCAGTTAGCTCTAACAGTGTGTACAAACAGTGTGTTTGTGAAATTGGCACTAAAGAGGATTTTTGGAGGGAAGCAGTCTGCTACAGCCATGGGAATTAATCAAGAAACTGCATATGTGACGGAGCACAGGCGACAGAGAAACAAACAGTAGTCCAAAAATGATCAACAAAAGATACCTCTGCCAGATACCAAACCTCTGCACAGGTACGGGCGTAGATCGAAATGTGCAATTTGCCAAAGCACTTTCCACTGGGCTGAAGACTGCCCACATAAGGGTGATCAAATAAAACTTACAGGATTGTAAAAAGGATGACACTGAAGAGTGCAACATTACTCTCTTTGCTGAAGAGTTACGTACTGAGGCAGAAATTTTTGACTGAATGCTTTGGATCTGCAATAATAGATACAGCATGCACACACACTGTAACATAACTACATAACAAAACTTAGCCAAAGTGAGCTTACTACTCTAAAGGAGACAGAACAATACAGTCATACGCCATTTAAGTTTAGTGATGGAAAAGTGATCCATTCCATAAAAAAGTTAAAAATTCCTGTCCAAGTGCAACATTTAGACTGAAATTGTCCCAGGAAAGATTCCACTGCTTTTGAGTAAAGCATCTATGAAAAGAGCAGGAACTGTGCTAGATACGGAAAGTGATAGAGTTGTGATGTTCAATCAGCCAGTAAAACTGGACTGGAAAGTTCTGATCATTATTGTGTGAACATTATGGACAGAAAAGACAGAAGTGTAAAAAAGGATGACCATGTTCTTGTAGCTGTTGAGGACACTTTGAAAAAATGAACAAAAAATCCATAGACTGTCAGGTGAAGCATGACCAAACTGATTAATGAGACTTCTAGCTAGTTCAGGCAATAAAGACCCTGAATGTGCTACGTTTCTGCAGAGAATTATAAATTAATGTGAAACGTGTCAAAGATACAGTAGGACCACAACAAAGCCAGCTGTGGGCATACTACTGGCATCTCAGCACAATGAAACACTTGTAGTAGATCTACTTGAACTTAAGACAGGTGTGTGGTATCGTCAAATTATTGACCAGATCACAAGGTGCAGGAAGCATTCTGACCACAGAGGATCTGAAATAGCACTTAATACACGATTTGATGCGTGCATGGCCTGTTTAGTGACAATGGTGGAGAGTTCAACAATGATGAGGTGAGAGATATGGCAGAGAATTTCAACATAGAAGTAAAGACAACAGCCGTATACAGTCCATGGAGCAATGGACTGCGAGAGACACAATCAGACACTGACTGAAATCATCATGAAGGTGAGAGCATGTAATGGCTGTGACTGGAAAACGGCATTGGACTGGGCACATATAGCAAAGAACACCTTGCAAAATGTTCATGATTACAGTCCTCATCAGTTGGTGTTTGGACAGAATCCAAACTTGTGCTGTCTGTGCTGATCGATAAGCCTCCAGCATTAGAGGGCACCACAAACTGTGAGTGGGTAGCCAAGCATATCTCCGCTTTACATGCAGGAAGATAAGCATTTACAGAGGATGGTCAGAAAGAATAAGGAGAACATTGCACAAACAATTGCACATCATGGATGAGAAATGGCCAATCAAGTGTACTACAGTATAAGAGAGTGAACTGTCCAGAGTGGAAAGGACTAGGAGTTGATTGGTCATGATGGAACAGTGGTCTTTGTCAGACATGGAGGAACCTATGTCAGGGTACACTACCTCAGACTCAGAAAGGTTAGCACTGATGATCAACACCTCAGAAATGACAATTCTGAAAATTACAACATCAAACAAGGAGATGAGTTAACACAAGTAGCTGACCATAACATGGATATTGATGATTACACAGAAAATGTCTCAAATGTGGAGAAAAGATGGGAGATAACAGGAACTACTGATGATGACACGAATAACACAGAAACTGAATGCGCAGGGACAAGATATATATCTTGAGTATATCACAGCACGCTGTTGATACTGTAGAGACTCGTGACAGAGAACAGACGATCGATGTCCATCTGAAAACAGGGGAAGTTTTAAGATACAGAGACAGTGACATGGGGGCTGTATACACAGCGGAAGTTCTCGAGAGAGCCAGGAAAGTTACAGGTAAATACAAGAACTGGTTTAATCTGCTGCTTGTTGCACCAAACAATATTGCTGGTCAAAATTGGAAGACCCTCAGATAGAACCTGCCATTACTGACGTGAGAACTATTAGCACAGATGAAAGTGAGGATGTATGGGTGACAAAAGATGTGTCACTTGACCAGGCCAAACAAGCTGAGATGAAGAGTTGGAGAGACAATGTTTTTAAGGAAGTTCTGGATGAAAGATGGGTGTGCACTCTTAAGGAGACACTCAAGGGATTGATACCGAAAGCAAGGTTAGTAGCTAGAGGTTTTGAGGAGATAGAAGTGTCAGAGCTACTGTACAAAAGGACTCGTCTACATGTTCCACAGAATCTCTTCGCTTAATTGTATCAGTTATCAGTCAAAGGCAATGGACACTTCACTCGATGGACATAAAGTCTGCATTCTTACAGGGAACTGAACTGTCACATGACGTTTTTATAAGACCTCCACCTGAGGCCAACTGTAAGGGAACATTGTGGAAGCTCAAAAGGTGTGTATACAGTCTGGCAGATGCCTCATTGTACTGGTACAACAGAGTGAGAGAAATAGCGCTGCAAGTAAGAAGGAAAAATATCTTTATTAAAAATGTGTTGGATGAAAATGGAATTTAGCAGTGTGTTAATTGGTATTTAACATAAACATTCAGAGACACCCCACGTTTTTATGCTGTAACTGAATATGTACATTTGAATACTTGGATTTAATATTTCATTAGTATTTGTAACAGAATTTTGAGTTATATTTCTGAATATTTCCATAACTTTGCATTTGTTACAGTGCAAGAATTTGGCTAAGCTCAATGGGCTAAGCCTGTGTGCCTGTAATCACAAGGTTGTATTTTCAAACCCAGTCTCAGCATGCCTGTGGGTCCTTGAGCAACGCCCTTAACCCCCAGCTCCCTGGGCACCCCAATTGGTGGCTGCCCTTCACGGACAGCTTGCTCTACAAAGAGCAAGTTGAGGGAGGCGTAAAAGAAGGTTCATTTAAAAAAAAAAAAAAGAATTAGTAACCTAGTTTTATGTGATGCAATTTAATTGATAGATGAGTTTAGTACGGTATATAAGAGTTAGGACGCATGTAAGACTGCATAAGCCTTGGACCTTGGAGCATCACAGTCATTTGACAATCACGTTATGTAAATTTGTAGCAATTAGGAATTCATTTTTTGTTTTGTATAATTTTAAGTTTATAATAAAGATACAGACAGACCGGATTCAAGACCTTTATTTTTCTGAGACGTGTCGCATGTAAAGGAACTTCGAGGTTGAAGGCTAGTGAATTAGAACGCTGCACTCGCATAATGGCCGTGAGGGGTTGGCTGTGTCAGGTGTTCTGATCTCGTGGCGTGCTGTACCGGTTGGTGTGGTGGCGTGTGGGATCTGGGCCTGCTCAGTGGCTTGGTGTCATGGGCTATGGGTTTGTGGGACTTGATGGGGGGGGGTGGCTGGATGGGGTCGACACCCCTCTCCCCTAGGTGGGCTGGTTGTGTTTTGGGTGGTGCTGATTTTGCATCGGAGGGGTTTGCGGGGTCCCTCCTGGCTGGCATGGTGCATCTAGTGGTTGGCTGATTAGTCATTGCTAGACCTTCTTATTATTTTTATTTCCTATTACTATTGATTTTTAAATTGCTATCATTTTTTTAAATTTGTATTATTGTCTTCATACTTCATAGCTAGTTTTTACTGTTCTCTTTTATTGTTTATCTGCTCTCTGTAAAGCACTTTGAGCTACAAAGAAATGTATGAAAAGTGGTATATAAATAAAATGTATTATTATTAAGTCAAAAGAATAGCCAAAAATGAATAGTCATCCATAGCTAGATATGCTAGCTCATAAAGAAGGCGGAACCGATTGAAAATGGCATCGGAGTCTGAGAAAACTTGAAGGTTTTCAGAGGTAACTTGCTTTGGCTGACCCAAGCTTTCCCCGAACCAGGTCTGATATTCTCTCTTACACATTAATCTGCTTGCAACGCTAGCTAGTCAGCTAGTTAACGGAAGAAATTGAAAGTAAATATTCACAGGATATTCATTTCAGAAAGCCATTGAGTTTTAAGGCAAGCAATTCTATACATCCTGTAACTCTATTCACAAGTGGCTGTGAATATATTAGAAGCTATGATGAATTGGTGGAATTGTCATAGTTCATGTGTGGAGATTTATGATTGAACCGATATGGCAGAAAAGGCTGTAGGGGAGAAAATAGACTAAAAGGCAAGAGAAAGTTGGCACAGTTAACCAAGAAAAGGCAATTTAACAAGATTACACATATTCGACACGCAGTGTAAACAAGACCAGAGACGTGATTCCACGCATACAAATGCAGAAATTTAAATTTAAAAAGATAAAAAGATTTGATGGCCAAACTGATTGGCAAACTGGAATACCAACATCTGCCCTTTCCACATAATAAAATTGCCACACTCATATATATTAAAGGCCAGTTAGGCTATTAAAACAAGTAACATCAAGCCTCACCACGGCTGCCTGAAAAGAGGGTACCTGTGGTGTTCCTAACACAAAAAAGGAAAAAGAATAATGTTATTTCATGTTTGGCTACTGGGGCTCTCTCAAGAGAGTCAGAGAGAGAGAGAAAAAAAAAGTACGTGGTGTGTACTCTCTTACCGAGAATAAGTCAGTTCTGGTTTGCTGGTTACTCAAGTCTACCGAGTATTTGTTCCAGTTACCTGCTTAAACAGTTCCGAATTATTTAAGAGTGATATACAACAATTTTGGTAACGAAGATGGGATATTTAAGTTGGAAGACAGAGTTAGCATGTCAAGCTGCTCCAGTGAGGTAGAAGTGAAAACCGGAAAGAATTAGTACGACGTTCGGTGAGTGAAAAGACCGTTGAAGGGAGCATGGCATTTGGGAAGCCAGAAGACTTTCACTTCAAGGAAAGTGAGGAAAGTTTCGATAGTTATTGTCCGAGGCTGGAATAGTACTTTGCAGTTAATGACCTTAATACCGAAGACAAGAAAACTAGGGCGGTTATTCTTACAGTGGTAGGAAAAAGGGCACATAATTTGCCAATGGATTTGTGCACGCTGGCTAAGCCATCCAATAAAAGTTATGAGGATTTGGTGGGACTGCTATGGAAGCACTACGTTCCGAAGACCAATTTCATCGCTGAAAGATGCAAGTTTCATGGAAGAAAGTAAACGAAACAATAAGTGAGTACATTGCTGTAGTAGTAGCATGTTTGGATATGTAATGTGCGCATGTGCCGGGAGAGAGGGAGAGTTTGGACCAGTTCAGTAAAGTTGCACGAACGAGCACGTTGTGTCCTGTCCATTCCTTTCTAATGCCACAACATGGTGTCAGAAGTGGACGTACCTCGCTTTCCGCAACCCACACTGGTTTGGCGAGAGGTCGTGAGCACCTTTGGGGAAAAAAAGGGAAAAAGGTCTCGGCGTGTGGCGTCGGCACCGGGTGGCGGCAGGACACAGACACGGAGTGTGAGTGAGCCCTGGGAAGGAAAAAAAAAAAACACGGGAAGAGAGAAAATTCAACAGAAATCATCACCAAGGTATTTAAGATGCATACTTTGTTCTCAATAAACCCGCCTGAACATTTCGATTTTGGATTAGATTAGAAGATTGGATTAGAAGATTCAAGAGATTCCGCGTAGCAGCGGGAATCCATGAAAAAAGTCAGGAATATCAACTCAACTCGCTTATCTACACAATGGGAGATAAAGCGGACGATATCATGTGCACGCTGGCTTTGTCTGAAGCTGACAGGAA
>JAABNX020000070.1:16813705-16844718 GCA_015163995.2 Mormyrus lacerda
AAACACAGGGCTAAATGATGCTTTGATGTTTTTCAGTGGGAGCTCACTCCAAGCTGTTTTCTATAACCTATTGCACTCTGATGTGCCTTACATGAATGCTGAGGACAGGTCATAACCTGGGGATGAGAGGCAACTTCAGAGATGGTCGCATCTTTATTGCGAGTATAGCAGTACACTCCCAAAATGGGTGTAGGTATTTTGGCCTCTCCTGGTATTGACTACCTTCACTAGTGACACAAGCAAAACGCGTTTCCTGTTCCCTTATAGGAACTCCAGTACTACATGGAATTGTGATCTGTTTTGCCCGTGTGCTCTTTAAGAATGCAACAGGCCCATGCAGAACCCTGGGAATTTAATCTGTAAAGGCAGCTCACATGTACCAGACAGGTGAGTATAACATGACTGTGACTGCTCTGCTGACTCTTAGATATGGTTTTCCTGAATGATATGGTTAAGCTGAAAGAAAAGTTTAACTTCAAGTACACTTCAAAAGAAAGTGTTTTTTGAATGTATTTCATTTTAGCAAGATCAAATAGAAACATTTTGATGTTTGGTATCATTAGCATCCTGAAGGTGATGAAGCTAGCAACACTACTTGTAATGAGCAGTCATGATAGTGCTAGGCTCATAGTGGTAATTCCAAGGAAGCGGCATCCTAGCTTAGCACTGAGGAATATCACTGAATTGTTAGCCAGCTCACACTGTTTCCATGAGTGGTACAACCTTTGCTTCCCATTGGTGGAAGATTGTCTGTAGTACAGCTAATGTTGCTGCTGCTGTCCATGTATGACCCCCACAAAGCAATGTGCTGAACAATGAGAATTGTCCTGTTCCCCATAGCTCCGGGAGGACAACCTTTCTTCAGTTTTGAGGATATGAGTAGATCTCTGCCCTGATATTGGCCCCAAAGCACAATGGGATCATCCCTGCTGGGGAAGGCTGCCTATCTGGGCCAGCTCTTGGAGGCCTGCATTCACGCCTTTGGTGAGTTGTTTCAGTTTGTATAAGATCCATTCACCCTCACACTTGGTTACTATTCACTTTATTATGGAGAGACAGTGCTAACAGTCAGTAAGGCCGTGATAAGATCAGGAGTTCTGTAAAGAGTACTGTACTGAATTCCTCTTAAACTGTGTGTCCTGCCCTGCTGTTGACCATGAATCAGTGTCCATTTCTGATTTAATGAGCCATTCACAGCTTCGCTGTCCCAGTTGTGTGAGTTCTGCCATGCATGGCTGAAGGTCCAGTGACCTACTGTACACCCATTAATGTATACAGGAGTCACCCAGTGGTTGTTCTCCCCAATTCCTGCAGATGATAGAGGTGACCTGCGGGGCTGTCAGCTACCTCGGGTCATGTTGCTGATGCACCGTTGGTACGTCACGTCCACTGAGCTGGCCGGGAAACTGCTCGCAATATATCCTTTGGCAGGGCAAGTGACCATTTGGGTGAGGTCTTTTGTATGGCTGCTTTCATGACCATTACGATAGGGAAGCACTGTTACGGGACAAGGCACTTAGGACAGTTCGTAAGCAGGGTGCAAGTCTCTGCTGGAGTGGATCCAGAGAAACCCTCACACACTGTGCGCTGACATACCAAAATGTTTATTTCCTTGAAAGTTCCATGAGCTTCCGTTTGATCTCTCCCATTCATAAAAAACACATTTTTCTATTGCTGTTCTCAACCATGTCAAACATTCCACTACATTACCAAGGAAACGTCAGTTGTTTTTCTTGTTAGTATTCCTCAGTCTGTGATTTCCAGCTTTGATACATGGCTATACAACCACCTCTGTACCAGACCAGTTCTGGAGAGTGCTTCTGCTGTTGCTCAGTGAGAACTGAGAAGCTCAGAAGGTGCTTATTTCCTCAAGCCATCAAGTGGGCAGTGGTGACTTAATGGTTAGGGAAGCACACTTGTAATTGAAAGATTGCAGGTACGAATCCCTGACCAGCAAGGCACCACTGAGGTACCCTGAGCAAAGTACCACCCCCAAGCACTGCTCCCTGGGTGCTGAATTAGCTGCCCCCTGCTATGTTACATTGACACATTGTTTATTATATTGTTACCTTTCTGTCATACTAACTTCAAATATTTTATTATGATGGAGTTAGCCATCTTACATTTTACTGCAGGTTATAGTCTGCCTGTAAACCTTACGTACAGCTGACAAATATATCCTTGAATCCTTAAATTTCTGAAATGCACAAGCGGCCATAAAAGAGGAGATTGTTAAAGTGTTGTCCTTCTTTGAAAATGTTATTAGTTGGCATGAAACATTGGGTAGACCTTAGACAATGGCCTTGGTAGGCTGTGGGACTCTTCCCCAGGTTTGCATTGATTATGTGTGAATTATTTTGGGGTTGGCAAATATTTGTATGGGAACCGTTGAGTTTGTGCATGGTCCACTCTGCATTGTCTCAGTTGCACATAACCTTCTTCTCTGGTTTCTCTTTGTATAATTGTGAAACACCAAATTTAGTTTAATTTCGCTGCTTGTTATCAGCTTGTCTTTGCTGGACTGCATGATTTGAGCTACAAACCCTCCTTAACATTTCTCACATACCGTAACTGCCAAGGAGATGACAGCCAGAGGACCAGACTGAAGATCTGCTATCTAATGAGGTATAGAGCTGAGATTTTTAAACCTCCCCATTTTATGCACCACCATGTTTTGTTTTGTCCTCCATAGTGGTCCTTGGCACAATCAGGGTTTCGCAGTCACTGCTCCAGGGTGGTGGCTCACATGGCAGCTTGGATGATGTCATCTGAAATGACAGCCAAATGCAAGCCGTGTGAGCGATTGGCCGCTCGCAGCCTTGTGAAGCAGATGTATTGTTCTGGTGAATGCAGTCAGCAAAGAGGCTGTCTTGTGATTCATGACACACACCCAGGCCACCTCGTTTGTTGACAACCACACTTGAGGTTGTGCTTGCCTCGCGGTTCCTAGCGCCAGCCCCTCCAGCTCTGTGCTGTTTCCATAAATTCTCCTTACTGTTGATTTTCAAGAACGTAAGAATGTTTAAAAATCTATTTTCATTTAAGTTGCTATTTCATGGTAAAGTCCTTGTAAAATATTTTCTGCACTACTTTGCTAACCCAATTCCACGTGTGGTACCCAGAAGGCCGATTCCACCAGTCACCATGTACCTTGACAGGTTTTTTATGAGTGGGATACTTCTAGAGAAGTCTTTCATGGCTCACATAGCACAGTCATAGCTCTAGATATATTGACAATGGTTTGATCAGTAGATCCTCTTGTGCAGGTGTCTACTGTACCTATCTGGTGATTCATCCAGCTAGTAGGCAGCAACAAAGAATGTGAGAGCCTTTCCAGGGGCAAGCTTGCTGTTGTGGTGCCTCACATGCCTTCATAACATGCCTTCCAGGTACTGGACTGTGGAATTCCCAGCAGAATTCAATCTGGACCTGGGCCTCATCCAGCTGACGGAGGAGTTCCGAGATGTAGCGGCCCAGCTGGGTTATGAGGAGCACATCAAGCTCATCGACATCTCCACCATGTGAGGCCCATCACACTCACACACAGGCAAATGCTATTTAATAATCAATAACAATAATCACAACTTTATTGACCCCCGTGGGGAAATTCTTTATTTACGCCTTCCTCAACTTGTTCTTTGTAGAGCAAGTTGTCCAAGTTGGCTGCCACCTGTTGGGGCGCCCAGGCTCATTTCTTGTCCGCGTTTGTGGTCACATTTTTGAGCCTTGAGAAAAGGATTGCCCTATTCCTCTCTATACAGGCACACAGGCTTAGCCCACTGAGCCACATGCTGCCCCTCAATTTTGACTCACATAGCATATATTAAACACATACCTGACCTGACTATCAAACTTTCTGGCTTAACCTTTGGGTAGCATCCCAACACAGCTAACAATTTTCCATTCTTGGAACTACTGCACTAAGACTAATAATATAAGAAAAAGATAAGATCAATCTTTATTGTCATTGTCACTTGAACAATGAAATTGAAATGCAATTGAGTCAATGTGAGGCATAACAGTAATAAATTATATATTAAAAATATACAAATTGCACTGATATACAAATTGCACTGATAAAATATAAAAATTAACAATTCTATTTTGAATTTAAAGCCATGATTGCTTTGAGATAAAAACAGTTTTTTGTTCTGTATCTATTGCCTAATGGCAAAAGCTGAAAGAGGTTTTGTAGAAACCAATGGCAGCAGATAAAACTATGACTTTACACCTCATAGGTCATGGGTTCAAGGCTGGATGGTGTGTTTGCAGTTTGCACTTGAAGCAGTCATATAAAATAATATTTAAGTATAAAGCAATAATGTCATCATAGCAAAATTGACCAAACTTTTATTAGAAAGTAAAATGTGGAAATAATGTTCCATTAACATTACAGTCAGAATATTCTCTGAAAATCTGAGACGGCCTTTGAATAATATTAAGTTCTGGGATTTTTCCTGTTAGTTGGGATGTGAGTCACCCACAGCGTTTTTGTTCAATAGGAACGTTGTGAAAACTGCTTAGCAGAAATATCTGTCTGTACTGTAGTTCAGGACAGATGCTGAATATCCTCAGATTCACTGAATGTAGCATGTTTGTTCTCTGCAGAGCAGACTAGTAGACTCAGCGGCCACTTACTAGTTACACATCCCGGATAATTGTGTGTCTGCCACTGAGCACATGCAGTATGCAGACAGAAGTCTCGTGATCAAAGAAATTTTAAACATGGCGTGATTGGTGGTTCCAGACATGGTGAAACAGCCACCTTCCTGTTATTTCCACACTCCGTTGTGTGTAGTCTTTACAGAGAACGGTGCAATAAACAAAAACATCCAATCAATGGCAATTCTGTTGCTGAAAACAACTTGTTAATGAGAGATCAGAGGAGAATGACCATGCTCGTTAAAACTAAGAGGAAGATATTTTTGTCTTTGGTGCAAAAAATAACAATAGTATGAAGAAAGACTTTTGCAAACACACAGCTGAACACTTGAAGTGGATCTAGAGGCAAAGGAGGTCAGTCCTGCTTGTACTGCCTGATACAGTGAGTCTGTTAGCCTTTGTCACACTGTCACTAAGGTGTTAGCTTCACGTCAAACAGTGGCAGATGAAGAGGAAGCGGCATGTCTGACAGCGTGTGCTGCACTCTGTGTTTGGCAGTCCGTCTTATGACTGGATGAGAAAACTGACTCAGAGGAAGAAACAGCCAAAGAAGGGCAAGGCGTCACTTCTGTTTGACCACCTGGAGCCCATGGAGCTGGCGGAGCATCTGACCTTCCTAGAGTACAAGTCATTTCGCAGAATTTCGGTAGGACTATTCACCGCAGTCAATCCCGGGGTGAAGGTTGTCCGTGGAAACGTTGACGTGTGGCTTGTTGGTTTCCACTGTACCCTCCGCAGCTTTGTCAATCTTTAGCTGTTCATTCTACACCTGGGACCTTAGCCAAGCCATTTTCTCCATAGCTGTAGCTCCTCCTCCTCCAGCCATGGATGTTGATAAGAGAGTGTAAATAATTTACCATCTGGGGCTGTTTTTGTTATGGACATTTTCCTGTGGTGTTTTCCTGTTTTTTTGCCTGAATGGGTATCTGGTCTTCCCCTCGTTTGGGAGGATCTGAGCTTTGGTATGATGCCATTTTCCCTCCCTTGTTGAAGGTTCATCCTTGTGTTTTTTTTGTTGTTTTTTGAGACATTTTTTTCCCATGATGTTGACAAGCTTCCTTGTTCGAAAAGGGTTGCCTGTCTGAGTACTTCAGAAGGTCCGGGATAGAACCTCTGAGCTCTCAGCATCTTCTCTCTCTCTACAGTTCACAGACTACCAAAGCTACGTGATACATGGATGTCTGGTAGACAATCCCACCTTAGAGCGTTCCATCGCCCTCTTCAATGGTGTCTCGCAGTGGGTGCAACTGATGGTCCTAAGCAAGCTGACTCCACACCATCGTGCTGAGGTCATCACCAAGTTCATCCACGTGGCCCAGGTAGTCCCCCTACTCCATCTCGCTTTGGTTAAACTGAAGACTATGATCAGTGTTATTCACATCCAACTATTAGCTTTGAGGTCAAAAATAAGTTTTTTGATACAGTAAGAGTTTATGGATTGCTTAGAGTCCAGAGAATTCATCATACAAGATTATAATGAGAAGAGCTCATTATGTTGTTATTGCAGGCTTGTGTCCAGTTTGGGAGAAATCATACTTAAGCATCTAAACCTTTAAGCATCTAAACCTTTAGATAAGTAAGACAGTAGTTTATTCTCTATAGAACCCCCTATGAAAGCCATCTAAATGAACACAACAGTCATGCACCCTGCCCACCGTTATGGTTGAAGGTTGTGTTAAACTAAAACTAAGCATAAAATAAACTAATCTAAAAACAGTGGATTTCATTGTCATATTAAAACAACATGTTAGATAAAATATGTCCAGTTTGTCTGTAGTATGAAAATGGGGAGTACACCTCTTACAAATTCTTTTCCTTTGTGTTTGATGTCTGGTCATGCACATTATGCAAGTATCATTATTTAATGGGTCTTAAATGGGTTGGTGAAATATTTACTGTCCTGGAGAGACAAATATAATAAAATACTCAGTGTTTATCTCCAGGCAGGCAGAGAAGTCACCTCAGCTAGGCTCTGATTTCATGGAAATCTAGAGATGCTGACCAATGGCCGAGGGGTGCATCTTAGAGTCTTGGAGAACATTCAAGACCCTGTCCCTGTGCCGGGGTTCACATTTGTGCTGTGTTACATGGAAACCTTTATAAACATATTAATACTATATTTCTGGAGACAAAAACATACCAGACAGGTTTTCCCGCTGGCCAATTTGTAGTTCACATCCCCTGACTTGCTCTCTAATGTGTTAAACACCTGCAAACCTCCACATTCTGAAATCAAATAGACATTTTGTGAAACAGTCAAAAAGCCAGAGAAAATGTAAATGCTAAATGTGAGCTGTAGGATCTTAGCATTACCATGACGATCAGCTCATGTGGAAGCTGCAAGCGCTGACTGGGCCGTTCAGGCCTGCTCCCTACCTTTGGCTTTTGTTTTCAAAAGACTCTGACTGTAATTTAATCCTGTTGTTTCTGACCTTTCCCAAGAGAAGTTCTGCACTGTGAATATGCTGATGGGGATGGGACATACAATAAGATATTTAATGATAATACAGATTTAAACATAGCTGGGACTGCCAAAATATTAAACTACTTAAACATTGAATTGTCCAAGACTCTGAGCAAAAATGATGATAAATCTTATTTAAGATGAATACTCCATAATAATAATTTAAGATTAAAAATTAAAGCAAGGTGTTAAGGTAAAAATGTTTTAAATTTACCAGTAGCTTTTTATGTCATTGCTTTAAAAGCATCCTGGTCAAACCAAGATTAGTTAAAGGGTTTTTACTATCTAAAGCTAGTTGTCCCAGAAGTTGGGGTAAGCCTGCCCCTTTAACAAGGCGCACTGTGGTGGAGCTTCTTTACCGCTGCTCTGTGCTGCTCCTGAGAGCAGATGGCGTGGGAGGAGCAGCTGCTGTACCAGCTGTCTTCCCTCATGCTGCCTCCCCCCCTCTGTTTCCCTTGCATACAGAAACTACTCTACCTGCAGAACTTCAACACCTTGATGGCAGTGGTGGGGGGGCTCAGCCACAGCTCCGTCTCGCGCCTCAAGGAGACGCTCCTGCACCTGGCGCCCGAAGTCACAAAGGTCCAACTCTTCCTTTGCTTCAGCTTCATTCTCTCTACATTCAGCTCCATTTCTCCATACTCCTCATACTCTCCATACTCCACATACACTCCACACTCTTCATTCAGTCACAGTTCACTGTCCCTCCCAGTTGCTAGATTTTGTTTAGTCTTCTCCTACTTTAAAATGAATGATAAATTAGCTTCAATTCACATTTGCTTAAGTTCACTCATTTTGTGTGTTTATTTCTGTAATACCGGCACGTGCATCCAATTCAGATCTGGAACGAGATGACAGAGCTGGTCTCCTCCAATGGCAACTACAGCGCCTACCGCAAGGCCTTCACCGACTGTGAAGGCTTCAAGATCCCCATCCTGGGAGTGCACCTGAAGGACCTGATTGCCGTCCATGTGGTCTTCCCTGACTGGGTGGATGATGGCAAGGTGAACATTGTGAAGATGCAGCAGCTCTACTTGACCTTCAATGAGCTGGTGTCCTTGCAGAACATGGCATCACAGGTGGAGCCCAACATGGACCTTATCTACCTGCTGGCAGTGAGTGTTACACCCATTGCAAGTCCTGTGACCTTGTGAACCATATGACTTTTTACTTCATTCAGTAACATTGCAACAATGTTCAGTATCATTTCTGTATCAATAGTCTGGTTTGAAAAAGAATTTGAGTTCTGAGGGGCAGTGTGCGTTTCATTTTCAGTCCCCACTGAAATGCTTATTTTACAACCAAAGCATTACTTCTACCATGTTTCTGAAATAGGCCAGAATGTCCCCTATGTTCTCCCTTTCTAATAAAAAAATTAATGTTCCACTCCACCCACTGTACAGTTCAGAGATTAGCCAATGGGCAGAGCCAAACAAAAGCTGGTGCGTTAATGACTGTCATGATTTCAGCACCTCTGATCTTTTCAGCTCTCTCTAGATCTGTATTACACAGAAGATGAGATTTATGAGCTCTCGTTACTGAGGGAACCCCGGAACCCAAAGTCTCTGGTAAGTCAGCATGAAAAACATAGACAACTGCAACCTTTAATGTACTGACTGCAGTGTGTTTTTTCCAGTGAACATTGTTTGTGGTAAAGAGAATTCAGTGTACTGAAAAAAGTGTTTAACCCCAAAGAGAGCTCTTTTTATGAAGACATCCATCTATTCATACATTTTATATAGACTGTTCTGAGCTCAGCTATTTGTACTATAAATGTACTTCTGCTGTTTCTCACAGCCCACCTCTCCCACTACGCCCAACAAGCCAATGGCCCCGCTGGACTGGGCCACAGGGATGCACACAAAACCCAACCCTTCTGTCGTGAACAAGCACATCAGGAAAGTGGTGGATGTACGTGCTCATATCTCTTTGCCACACCTTCAGACTGTCCTGTCTCCTGTCTATCATTCACTTCCATGCACTTACCACACTCCGTTCTGTCTGTGTTTATCCATTCACTTAACACACTCTGTCCTGCCTGTGTTCATCTATTCATTCATGATCCTCATGTTTTTGTCAGTTATTTTTTACAGCCCTAACAATGTAAACTGTTAGTTTATGGTGTCAGTAGCTATGCAATAGTGTCAGTCTATTTGCATCTGTCAATCCATTGTACCTTTTGTATACTGTAATTATATGCATCAGGAATACATTGTCAGTTTTATTACCGTAATTCTGTTTATGTATGCTTTCTTGGGCAGTCTGTGTTCAGGAATTATGACCATGACCATGACGGCTACATCTCTCAGGAGGACTTTGAAAGCATCACTGCAAACTTCCCCTTCCTGGACTCCTTCTGTGTCTTGGACAAGGACCAGTGAGTGGTTATGGTTATGATAGCCATGTCCCCCAACCAAGTTCCTGTGCCAGTATTTTCCTACAGCATATTTGTGTGACTTCCCCCATACAAACACATGTGTTCTGTTGTACATTTATGCTGCAAAAAATTTCTATCGTGTTTAAGGTGTTAAAGGTGATGAAGGTGATACTCCATCTATTTAGCCATATGGGTGTGTTCATGCATGTGACATGTGACAGCTGAGCATGGTATTCCGCTTAGTCACGCCCACTGTCCCTGTCCACTGTGGTGTTACCCCTGCTGTTACTAGGGCTGTGCATATTCACTGGTCTCATGATTCGATTCCATTACAGTTTTCATGTAACGATTCGATTCAATTCCAATATGCAAATTTCTATATTTATGCACATGGCTATTTTTCATCACTGACTTTTAATTACTTCAACATTTCTTTACGAAGGTACTTTGCAGCAGTGTACTTCAAAAAATAATCACTTTAATGGTCAACATAAATATTTTAAGATTAAATTAAATGAAATTGTAAACCAAAATAATTACAATAGGCCTAGACTACTACATATATTATTTTTGAGAAAATTATCATCCTCACAAAACAAAACTTAAATCCTTCTGTAATGCAGTGCATTACATGTACAGTATGTTGTAACCTGCTTTTGTTGAACTCCCTTTTTGCTTTATGAATACCCCAATATTTATTACAAAGAAATAATACTGTGCTGTCTCAGTATATTATACAAAATACTTTATTTCCTGTCATGTCATTGAAACAGACCGCAATTTAAAGAGGCAGTTCACCCCAAAATTGAAAAAGATGTTTTAGAGGGTATTTAGTGCCTTTGATCCATCCGGGGTGTTCTGCTGGGAGATGCCTAGTTTTGGAGACAGCCATAAAAATGATGGTCTTCTCTTGAATATAATAGGAGTGAATGGCATTCTTGCTGTGGTGTTTAAAGTGCCAAAAAAATCATTTGAAAAATTCAACAGCAATGTCTTTTACCAGAAATCATGACCCAGTTACTGAATATAATCCAGACTTTGTAGTGAGCAGTTTAATGTAGGAACTATTACTTTCTACAGAACTCCAAACACAAATTGTATCACTGCGCAGTAGATATGACCATGAGCAACCCAGTGATTGGTAGTGGAATTCCACAGGGAAAAAAGGGGAAAGTACCATAACAAAAGTACCTGGTGCAGTGGAAAAGCACTTTATAGACAGTGAAGATAGCTATGAGGAAGTTCTTTTGAATTATAGAACTTATTATAGCCACAGCTGGAAAATTAACAAGCAATGTTATGTGGCTATAATCAATTGTGTTCTGTCACTGCATCAATGAAGAATGGTCTACATCCGCATTGTGATACATCTTAGTAACGATTAATTTCAGCACCCTTACCCATTACCCTGAAATCTCGCATTCAGTGCTGGGTATATCAGTAATAATAATAACAATATAATATTAATAATAAATTTGTATTAAACTAGTAAACAAAGTCCCAGATCCTCCCCTCATTGCTTTCTTGGCCTCTCCATATCACCAGGGACGGACTTATCAGCAAGGATGAAATGATGGCCTACTTCCTGAGAGCGAACTCTCAGCTGCAGTCGAAAATGGGCCCTTTGTTTATCCACAATTTTCAGGAGATGACATACCTGAAGCCTACCTTCTGCGAGCACTGTGCTGGCTTTGTGAGTCTCTGCAAGCCTCCCTCGCAAGCGTGCCATGGCCACTCTGCCTTTCATGTATTTACTTCCCACATCCTGCTTACCCTGTCATCCACTGACATTCTCTTGCCCCTCCCCCCCTCACTTCTCTCCCACAGTTATGGGGCATCATCAAGCAGGGATATAAGTGTAAAGGTGAGTGCCATCCACCTGGTGCTGGGATCTCAGCTTCGCCTGCCTGCTGGGCTTTGCGTCTCTGTCTGCTGTGGTCTGTGCGATCCATGTGGTTTTTACCTAACTACATTAACACCCCTTTGCTGGGGCCTCACTCACCATTGCTGCATGTGGCCCCTCTGTGATGCTTGGCTATGAGTCCCAAGTCTTTCATTAGCCTTATGCTACCTGACTCCAGATAGCTGACTCCACAGACAGCCTGTTTCCCTTTTCTGTTCGTGATTACACATGGCTGCCCCATATTTCATCCTGCTGGGCGGAAATGTAGGGTGCTGTGGTACATTACACTGCTTTTGTGCTCTTTTTCAGATTGTGGAGTGAACTGTCACAAGCAGTGCAGAGAGCTGCTGGTCCTGGCCTGCAGGAAGCTTCCGCGTGGCTCCTCCCTGGTTAGCGTGGCACCCAGCACCGCCGTTCACAGCTCACTGCCCAGCAGCCCCACCCTGCCCACATGTGCAGGTCTGTACTGTCGCACATAACTTCGGGTTCACGCATGCAGGTCCATACTGCCATACATAGCTTCTGGCCCACATGCACAGGTAACTACGATTACACGTAGCTTCGGGACCATGCAAGCAGGTCAGTACTGCTGCATGTAGCTTCCTGAACATGCAAGCAGATCAGTACTGCCACACGTAGCTTCCCGCCCATGCACGAAGGTTTTATTGCTACACATAGCTTCAGAACCATGTGAACAGGTCAGTACTGCATCAGTTTTCGGACCACACAAGTAAGTCGATACTGCGGCACTTAATATCCAGGTCATTCAAGCAAGTGAGAAACTGCTGCACATATGTTCCAACTGGCAGGATTAGGATGGTAGCTTTTAGGCATAGGTTAGTACTAACGCACATAACTTCCAACTTACAGACGCAGTTCGGTACAGCCTAAAGTAGCTGACCACTATCTTCTTGCAGATGAGGACGAAGTGTTTGAGTTCCCTAAAGTGGCACCAGGAAGCCCTACCCTGGAGGCCCAGTCCATCACTTTGATGACTGGCTCTGCCCAGAAGATCTCGGTACGGCTGCAACGGGCTACCACCAGCCAGGCCACACAGACAGAGCCCCTGTGGTCCGAGCATGGCTGGGCTCCTGTCGATGGGGGTTCACACACATTTCCCAAGATGCGGTACCGACTGCACAGCCAGAATTCCAAGGAAAAGGGCTTTGCCCGCTGGGAAAATGAGGCCCGGAGACGATCCCGAGACTGCCAGGACTCCCAGGAACAGATGGAGAAGCCTGGGGAGCCATTGAAGGACATAATCTATCTGACGGACCCGGGGGTGTGCCCTGAGGTATACCTACTGCCTGTCTGCTTCCTATCAGTGTGCCCCTGTGGAGTTTGATTAGTGTCTATGTATGAAAACCATGGAGACAGCATCAATAAATAGCCCTTCAAGTAGGTGATAATGATTAAAATGTTGTTCAGTAAAGACCACGAGTATTATTGATAATAAATGTACAATATGTTTACTTTGATTGCGTGTATGAGGAGACAGAACATGTGCTATGGAATGGACTGGCCTGCTATCCAGGGTGTCTTCATGCTCTGTGCTTCCTGGAATAGATTCAAGGCTCACCATTTCTGAGTAATGTGCACCAGTCACCTGGACAATCCGGGAAAGTTGGCTGTTCAGTAAATCAGGGAATATGATTCATGTGTTATTATCATATTGACTGCAGTAATAGCAATAACCCTGGTGCTGCAGGTAAACTGTCAACATTTGTTAAACAATTTGAAGTGTCCATAAGCCATTACCACTGAAATTATCTAATCATCATAAACTGGCAATTCTCAGTAGTTGAGATTTATATAAGTGCACTGGACCTCCACACCCTCTTGGTTAAAAAGGTAGGTGAACCTGGACCAGAATAGCAATCAGACCAGTTCTTTGAGTTCTGAGCAATGAACAGTCCCATGTTTGCATCTCTGTTGTCTCTCTAGGACAGCTGACTTGGTGTCCCCGTGGTCTGCCCCCCAGTCCCCCGGCCAAGGAAGCTGCCTTCAATGGGGGAGGTGCTGGCCTGCCTGTGGTCCCCTGTCCAGTGAGTTGGGATAGGCCAGAGTCACGTGAGTGGCGAGGGGCCTTATGGACTGCATAGACTTTGTTAGAAAAAGATGCAGGTAGTCATTATTTTGATGTCCAAATGTAGATGTTTTTTCTTTTTCAGGAACCAATCTTGGTTCCCCAGAGACAATGTGGTGTGTGTATGGTGCTCCCAAGCATCCACACCAAGGATCACACAGGCTCAGTGTGTGGACATGGGTCTGTGTGTATGTGCAGGTGTGTGTGTGTGTGTGTGTGTGTGTGTGCGTGCGTGCGTGTGCACGCGCACCCAGGCATCACACTACTGCGATTTTCTGTTGCCGCCAGCAGTGCAGCAAGACTCCCATCCCCCAAATGGAACTGGTGAATATAACTGTTGGAAAGTGTGGATTTATAAGATATAGTGAAATGAGAGAAAGTCAGAAAGATGGAGAATTGTGGTTAAAAGAATCAAGCAGGTACAATGAGGCTGATACGAAAGTGAGATGGAGGCAGAAAGCAGTAGATCCTAAAAAAATCACTGCATGTAAAAGGTTATTGTTACATAAAGTGAGTTCAATATGTATGTTTACAGTATATATGTTCAGCTGTGTTCATATATGTTCCATTTATCCATCTGGAACACAACAAAGAGGCACTTCCTCTCCTGTGTAACATGAAATTCCAAGCAATTCCAACTCTGATTCATAATTGTAAATGTAATTCCATCCAACCATTTCATGTAACTGCTTATCCTATTCAGGTCTGTGGGGGGTCCCAGGTATATCCCTGAGGCTTATGGGCACCAGGCAGGGAACAACCCAGGATCGGGTGCCAACCCATCACAGGGCACACTCATACACACCGTTCAGTCACACATGCACACCTAGGCACAATTTGGTATGTCCATTTAAACTCTGCAAGTTTTTGGACTATGGGGGGAAAATGGACTACCCAGAGGAAACCCCACAATGACATGGGGAGAACATGCAAACTCCACACACATGGAGCCATGGTGGAGACTCGAACCCTGGTTGTAAATGTAATTATATTTTATTTGGAATATGGTTTGAATAAGATTTAAAATTGAAAATGTGGGGGGCCCGGGTGTAAATTAGTTCGGAGTTAGTTTTTTTTGGTGTTAACAGCAGAGAAGATATTTACTGGTATTTGAGCTGGAGATTATATAGCTAATATATACAAATGTGGTGCAGTGTAGGTTTGAATAGATAATTCACTGACTATGTATATACATGGGGTGTGTCACTTACCCAAAGGAGACCTTCAACCTCTTACATCACTTGTAAGGTCAGTCTCACCACTTAAAAGCAAGAGCTGACCTTCACAGCAGCCTTGACAAATGGAGCGACTTCCAGCTGGTCAGAATGATGTCAGCTGGGAGGCCGGGAACTGGAGCTCTTGCCTGATGGATAGAACAATCCGTCCCTCGCCAAGAAGACCAAGATTAAGCAATGGACTGTGGCAACCTGAGATGGGGTCACGGGAGGTAGACATGGAGGATCTAAGGCAGCACCTTGGGAGCCTGGTAACAAACCTGGATCAGGGGCACAAGCCAAGGAACCGCCCTCCCTCTGCACCCTAGGTGATGCTGGTCATCTCTGTGACACTTATGGTCCTGACCTCTGACAGAATGGGGGCTGGGGCTGGGCTGCAGGGCACAGGCAGTGTCACCTTGTGAGTCTTGAATGTCCAGCCTTCCTGCGTTCCTCCGAGGGGGAACGCAGGAAGGGGTTCCAGCTACAGGGTGAGACTTTGTCAGTAATGCATAAGATGGGGAAAACGCGTGTTAACTTGTCTTGATAACATTTGAGGAATGTCCATTTATGTCTTTGTTTTTGTAAAAAGCATGTTCATTGATTTTACCATTTATGCTATTATTATTATTATTGTAGCTGGTTTACTTGAAAAACAGTGGAATCTCTGTATGTAATCACATATTTTGGTCATGTGAAATTATTTCTTATTAAGAGCCCATTCTGTTCTGTGTTCTGTGTTTTCTGCTCCCACCTGCTATGAGCTGATGGTGCTTTCGATGGCTAAGTCGCCTTCATGCTCCCAGCCCGTCCACAGACTCAGGTCTCAGGCCTCTCGCGAGCGATTGGCTGTGAAGTATTTCATTCCCCAATAGTCAGCACAGATGGCACACAGATGCCATGCTTGCGGTCAGTCTGCACTGCAGTTATGTAGCCAATCATGTCCTTGACCTGATTTGATCTTATCATTGATCCAACTGTAAACATGAAGCTGTGGGTGACAATAACATGCATCACTGCGGCTCCCCTCCTGAGCAAGACTAGACAGCCCTGCTACAAGAAAAATGTGCATCTGACCTAGACATACACCCACAGATAGGCAGGCACACAGGACACCTCCCAGCACTACTGCTCTACACTCACACTTGATTTTCTATGGCTGGTCCTTGTATTTAAGAAAGGAATATCTATATTTTTTTAGAAAAATGTTGAAAATACAAATATATCAGATTTCATTTGACATGAAAGGTATAAGTGCCTTTTTAAGTGTCCCAGTATTTATTAATGACATACTGAAATACAGGCACCTTTACTCTTACACAGAATGACTTCTGCTTTAGTTGATGGCCACATTTGTCTCCCGCGGAACACCGTACTGTCTGAAGGGTAAATTATTAAGTGCTGGTGCCAGTGTATTTTATGTCTTTATCGTTGTTTTCCATACACACTGCCAAATAAAAAAAATCTATTGCAACCCTTGAGTTGGTGCTAATATGTATTTTTTGCCAGGATTTTTAAAAGTTATCAAAACCAGATACGCCCCCCAGGCATCTGTGGTAAAGTTTGGTACACTGTCATGAGGCATTTCATTGTTTGTGGTGCATGAACTGGTCAGTTCAGTCAAATGTTCTGCTAGAGACATGTCAATCGTAACTCGTTAGAACATGTTGCTTAAGTATCTTCTAAGAAAGGAACCAACAGGATCCGTGTACGTATGGTAGCTTGTTTGTTACAAGTTCTCTGTCAAGTGTGGCCAAGTACTTTCAATGTCTGTCTAGTGCTGTAGTTCCCGCTTATTTTAAAAAATCTGCCATTGCCCCAGTTCCAAAAACATCCAACTATAGAGCCCAGCCAATACGAGCTAATTGCAAATAAATCCGTATCCATGGGTCTGTCGACTTGGATCCTTACTGCTCCAATGGTGAAACTAGCCCAGCTAACATGTCCATGTGGGGCCCATGTGGGTTTATGGATGGGCTGAATCATGGGTCTCATTTGAGCAGCCTTACTGGGCCCCATAAAGATTTGACCTCAGGTTCCATGGTGGCCCCACCTGTGGCAGCCCACCTGGGGCTAGTATGGGCTAAACTTGGGGCCCATTTGGGCAAACTCACTGGGCTCCTGTATGGCCCCACTATACTGAATGCCCATTTGGGTAAATGATGCAGGTTATGACAGGCTAAACTTTTTGGGCAACTGGGCCATATACCTGGGCCTACAAAGGTTATTATTCAAATATTAAAGCTACAGTATATAGTAAATGTAAATTTGATTTGGCTAAAATCTAAACTTACACTATGTACTATTTTACACAAATTTACACCATTTACTACTACTATAATTTTATTTAATTTTTAAATGCAAGTACATGGCTTATGTTAATAACAGATAAATGAGGCAAATAATGGCATTTAGGTTTCACAAATGTTATTTTCGACTTGGTCAAAATATTTAAAATATATGAAAAAATGAAAACATTTAGAATGTAGTTTAAGTGATGAAGTTTATTATCTGACACTAAATTTCTAATAGAACATCGTAATTCGTGAATGTATGAATTAGGAGTGTAACAATGCATCGATTTGTATCAATCCAACAATCTGTTTACCATTTAATTAAAAAACCTCTCAAAGAAGATTACTGACATACTTGTTTCACCACAGAAGTCAGTCGTGTTTTCTCATTCTATATGTCTATCCATGCAGTTTTTTATTTTTACCATACCGCACTTTATTTTGCTTATTTTATGGGATACTTCACTACACTAGATTTTGTTTACAGTTCCCAATAAAGTATGAATATGCTAAATATATTTGCCTTTTCTAATTCATTGGAATGTAAAGGATTGTGTGAAATTTCATCATTTTGACTACTAACCCCAGTATCAAACTGAATCAAATCGTATCATATCGTGGGAATTTCTGAGGTATCAAAAAAAAAATCATTGGCTTAAGGAATCCATATTGTATCGCATCGCAAGAAAGCTGTGATTTACACCCCTAGTATGAATACATTTTTGAAAAGCATTAAGTAAGCAGTAAGCAGTTAGTAGGACTGCACAATTACATTACAATATTTCAAGTCTAATATTTATCCAGGAGAAAGCATACAGCATGCAACATTTCACAAGCCATTTTATAGGGTCAATATCCACAAAAGCAATACCTACCACATCTTTACTGAAGTCTGGATCCAACAACTTTTGCTCCATTGCCCTTACATCAGAAGGTGTCTTTAAAGGAAACTTCAGGTAGACATGAGGCAGTATAATTGAACTTTATTGATCCCAGTGGGGAAATTATTTTTACACCTCCCTCAGCTTGTGTTTTTTTTTTTTCTTTTGTAGAAAAGCCACCTGTTGAGGCACCCAGGGAGCTGGGGGTTAAGGGCCTTACTCAAGGACCTGCAGCCATGCTGAGGCTGGGTTTGAACATGTGACCTTGAGATTACAGGCACATAGGCTTAGCCCACTGAGCCACATGCTGCCCAGTGCTAGTCTTGTCACACTGCCTGAGGAGTGACTGGATCCATGTACCTTCTGCATAGTTTTTATTTCTTCTAGGACAGTCAACGCACAAATAAACATGGCATCTCTGACTGTGGTTACTGGTTCATTATGTTGAGGCTCTTGTCAGATGTCTGACAAGACATGTGCACTTTTCAGAAGGTCTTCCTGTGCTAAGGCACTCTGGATTGGCCTTCGGGGGGTCTTTGTGGAAAACGGACCCCTGCTTTGTTGTGAAGTTCTCAGCTGTAGTGTTTTGAGATCTCTGCAGAACATGGCACACAGATGATGGACTTGGAGTAGCTTGAGGAATGTGAGAAGATTTCAAACTAGCAGCGACAGAAGGAGCAGGAACTTCATCATGAATGGTTCCCTCGATTTCTGATTCAGAGCTGCACATTTGTCTTGGTATATAAGGCAAAGAAATTAAAAAGACTCTAGGGACAAATACATTCAGCACAGTTTATACTTAAAAGTTTAGGGAGAGCTGGGCATACTGCTACTATAAACACTGTATCAGTAAATTAAAAGCTCTCAATTTGCTGGTTAAGATGTGAAAGTCATAATGAAGACAATTTGGTGTGACCTAGAGCCAGACACATTGCTGTAACCAAGGTTATTACAGTTAGTTAGTTCTCAGACTATTCACATTAGATGCATTGCCATCTAAGGATCATTACATTAACACATGTCAGTCCCAGATGACAAATTTATAATAAACCCACAGTTGTTGTTGGAGTCTATAGGGAAATGAGAAGCATGTTTGGTATAAAAAAAAAACTAAAAATGCAGAGGAACATTATTTATTTAACAAGCTTCAAAATCAATGTTTTGTGTGAATGTGTGTCTGTCTCTATGTGTGTGTTTGCTGGTGAGCGCGAGCCACCATTATCTTAAAACAGAACAGCAAAATGTAATTTTTCAGTTTTGGGATGTGCAGTTTCCTAGGATTAAAATCATTAGTGCAATAAACTACAAAACAGTGTAAAGTTAATAATATTACTAAGCTTGAAAACATGCAGGTTTAGTTTATTTAGTTTACATACAGATTTATTTTTTATATTTTGTTTATAAAAAAAAACTACATTCATAAAACAGTGATGGTCAGTGGTTGTTTTTATACCTGTGCTGGGTTTTTTCTGACTGACTATTTCAGCACAATAACAACTAGTGACTGGTCTTCTAGGTGAGCTTGAATACAGCAGTGTTCCTCTATGCAGTCTAATTTAACCACACTTAACTGATCAACACAACATGAATAATATCATGCTATGCCTCCTTTTTCTTTTCTTTCCTGCCCTCTCTGAATCTGTTTGTATATCCGAGCAGATCTCAACCTTAAGAAGTTCCTTTCTGGCAAGGGCATACATTTCTGACGGAAAAAAGCAGGAAAAAGTCACATACCATCGTAACTTACAAGCCACCCACAGAAATACAAAACAGAACACAAAAAACCTAATTTAACTAACATGCTTACCTGCTTTTCCAAGAACACAGATGTTGTATCTGAACCATTTTGGATTAGGGTATACTGATTCTTTTCTATGTTCACAGTTCGCACTGGTGGCCAGTAGCACTCATCCTCTTCTGGTCCGGTAATCCAATTACTGGGGATAATAGCTTCACTACCAGACTCCACAAAAATCCACTACAGGATATAGAAGCATATTGCTGAAAAGGGAACAGGTCTCAGTGTTAGTAGTCATGGCTACATAGATTCCAGTGGGCATGAATGGCAACAAGATGGTTTTGCTTGTCAGTTCTTCCAAAGAGAACGTGCAGTTGTTCTGATAGCTCTGATACAAGCTTAACCCCCGGGTAAGTTGAATCAAGAGGGTAATTAAAAGGAGGTCCAGTTTCTTCAAAAAACTAGCACATGACTTTAGTATCTAGAATTTACAATAAGCATATCATCATAGGACATGATAAATTTTGTCAGGTTTACTATTCAAGAATTTAAAAAATTACATAATATACCTTGGCTTGTTCTTCGGACTGCTTAGTTTATTTCTCTCGTACTGCTCCACTTCTTTTTCCTAGCGCGAAAAATAAATTATGGGATACACGACAAAACAACTAGTGGGAGGGATGACCGCAGCTCATCAGATAGTTCTTCACAAGTGTATAAAATGAACGAACTTTGCGGGATATCATTGAACAAAAACGCCTTTAAAAGGTTGATTACTAACGTAGTAGGAACTTTACTTTTGGGAAACGCACTCCAAACCGAGATCACAAAAGTAATTTTTCTACCCATTTTCGCCGCCTACTGGTCTAATTTGTCTGCGTAAATGTCAGTGGCCTGTATTACGAAGCGGGGTTACTGGCTTATCAGGGTAACTTGTCGGTTTTAAGGTACCACAGTTTAAATGGACTTTATATTCGTTCACTTACATTTTGCCCAGACTACCTTAAATCCGATAAATTACCCCGATAAACCAGTAACCCCGCTTCGTAGTACAAGCCACTGGTTTGCCAACTTTGGTTAGCTTTCAATTTGAAACTCGTATGCACACGCATTTGCGCGTATGTATGAATTTTATTATATTGTAAATAGTATGTAAATTTAGCAAAATACCCACCAACGCTTTTATTGTAGCTAATTTTAGGTTTATTGTGGAATAATTTAAATTTGCCGTAAACGTAAACTAAGCGTGTCATGCCAGATGCGCGAGTTAATTGGCAAACCTGAGTAAATGTCTAAACAAGTCGCCACTTCTAATCTAGTGCTTGATGAAGTTGTCGTGTAACCATACGGCTACGACTTCATCTGTCAAACAACGCATGGGTATGTTGGCAAAGCTTTCTGGGTTTGTCACTGTGTCTGGTTTTATTCAAATAGAAATATGGCCTTAATACTTCAAAATGAACACCCAATAAACGCTACAGGTTGAGAACCTCTCATGTAATGACAGGCTTTCATTCACAAATCACTAATCAAGAGAAGGCACAGGAATCAAGACTGGTCAGAGTAATCCTACACAAACATGGAATCGGATGCTGTGGTCAAACAGCACCAGTATGGCACCTGACACAGGGAATCATGCAGAAGCAGGATAAGAAGCCTGGTCATCCTGGTATTAAATACTGAATGTCAGTCTGCGTCCACATGCAATGTATGTACTCGAAATACTTCTCACTGTTTTCCATTCGCTGGACACGTTCTGAATGGTATTTTGCATTAATACTGAATGGGAGACACAATTTTTAAATCCAGCTGAGGTGTTGTGGCGGTTAGTAAGCAGTGCATTATTAAATGGTAATACAAATGAATGATGAACAGGTATTGCTGTTCTATATCGGCATCTTCAAAGATTTGCACCGAAGCATGAGCTCTACTCGACTTTATCTACATTTATGATTTTACTATACACAACACGTTTACTACTTCACGAAAACCTCGCTTTATTCTATGAACAATCTTTACGTAGAATCTCACCCTATCTCCATTTTGGCAACGAGCTTGCGGGGCTTATCCCTGCGCACGCCTAAATTTTATGCACTTGAAATCCTAAAAATACTGATCTCTTTTTAAAACTAATAGGTTGATCAAATTATAATTAGCATATATGTTAAAATGAATTCAATTATATCGCATCCTTTGCAAACATTTACACTATTTCTTATTGGTATATTCGCTCAGGCATATTATAAGCCGACCCTGAGTGGTTCTTTGGGGGTGGGTTTGGACCTAGACATGCCAACTTAGCAGTGGCGTCAAGTTCGTACGTATGCGGCTTATTAGAATCTTTATGTTAATAGACTGTTAGGAGCCTTTGATAAAATGGAAAACGATATCCTAGACTCGCTGGAAGATCTCGGGTAAGTGAAAAACTAAAGGTGATTGCCTTTTGCTTTCTCATTTTCTTGGTGCACTGCATGGTACGTACCTATAGCCGCTGTCAGCAGTTCAGCTAACCTGCTGCTGTCTTGTCCGATTCTTAATTCCATTAATGATTGATTAGTGATGTGGGTCAGTTATTCTAGTGCATAACAATAAAGATAAAGGTTTCTCTTATTTTAGAGGTTGCGTTGCTGTTTTTGCTGCTTTCGTGTCCGGTTGTCTTTATATGGCCAGATAGTACGAGTCAGTGACTAGTTAACAATAGATGGCAGTAAAGTCGAATCAGCGGTCTGGGTGTAATAATTTTATAAAATAGAAAGACCGTAAGCTTGTCATAGTAGTTTTCCGTCACGTCCTGATTGATATATTTGTATAACGTCCTGTTTACAGTACGTTTACCGATTCCTGGCTTTTCATTGCAGGTATAAAGGCCCCTTACTGGACGATGGAGCTCTGGACAAGGCTGTCACGGCAGGGGCTGAATCCCCAGAATTCACCGGACTGTGTGCTTGGCTTGTGACTGAGCTCAAGCTATATTGCAAACTGGAAGAGAATGTTCACCCCACGAGCAGTGAGTTTTGCACATGTGAAGTGCTGTCGTGTCTTCCCTGGAGCTTCCTAAGCTTGTTCTGATGACAGTCCCGTCTTACATATTTATGCAAATCACCCATTAAGAACTGTGGGGCACTTTGCATATATATACATATATGCTCTTTAGGGTTTACTGTACATTGTATTATATACAGTGCTTTTGAGTTTTGTTGAATACTCAATTAATATTAAAAATGTATAGCTGGCAGATGCTGTTTTGAATTAACCTGGTGTTAAATATTTGGCTTTCTGAGCCCACGCCCTCCTATTTTATAGTTATCCTACTGTTGTCTCACGTGTGCTTTTTGGTCAGCCAAGCCATCCCCCTTGTGTCTTCCCAGGTCCCACCGAAGCAGACGGGTTTCAGCTGGAGATGAGTGGCCTGTTGTCTGAGATGATCTGCCCCTACTCGGTCCTCACGACAGGCGATGTCACCCAGCGACTGCTGAACAGAAACAGCTGCTTGCTTCTCCTCGGTATGTTTACAGGACCGATCTCTTCAGGCTGGAGATTTTGTACACCATTGTTCACACTTGGTTTATGATCTTATTAAGGAAAAAAATCAAAATCCACTCTGATATTCTCTAAAAAAAGACACTTATGTTTTGGTGAGGGTCCAAAGTAAAGCATCAGCTAAGATGACAAAGGAAAGAACACAGTCAATAAGGATCCTGGCATTACTTACCCAGAGATCGGCGTATTTAAAGCTTTGTTGTGCCTGTTTCACAGTTGTGAATGTTTTCTTTGCTACAGCATTCCTGATTTCTGAGCTGGAGGCATCAAGGATGATCCTCGTAATCCAGCCTCAGAAGCAGGTGCAAGAGCAGGGGGGTAGTGACGTCTTCATGGAGCTGAAGGGTATTTGTGTCGCCCTTGGCATGTCAAAGCCCCCCGCCAACATAAGCATGTTTCAGTTTTTCAGTGGCATAGAGAAGAAGGTAAGGAAGTAACCTTCTAAGCTTTGTGTTTCAAAAACAGAGTAATGGAGTGCTGTGCCCCATTCTTAGTAACCTACATGGGAACCTGTTGGTCTCTTCGTCCCCAGCTGAAAGAAGCCCTGTCCAAAGTGCCACTAACACACATCGGAAAACCACTGCTGAAGAGGCCACTGGGACCAGTGCACTGGGTAAATGGCTCAGCAACGTGGAAGATCAGCCTTTTGTTTCATACTCCGCAAAATTCATAATTAGCAAATGATTCTGAAAAGACCTGTTTTATCACATATATGATTAATTCCTAATAGTGTGTGCATCCTGAAAAATGGAAAATGTTTTCATGTACAGGAGAAGATTGAAGCGATCAACCAGGCACTAGTGAATGAATACGATGTGAGGAGAAAGATGTTATTGAAACGTCTTGATGTTACTGTCCAGTCTTTTGGCTGGTCAGAAAGGGCCAAGGTGAGACATACAACACCATGATGTCATCTCATAATACACCACAGCTGCCATTTTCTCTAGTAAAATTTGTTTAGTATTTATACTCATGGTTGATTTGAGCAAGACTGCCCATTTTTATGGATTTAATTGACTGTGTTTGTACAGACGTCTTTGTCACCCTTTGGGTGTGTCCACTGTTGCTTTGCATAACAGCCTGATCAACAATGAACTGAAAACTGTGACTTTGATGTAAATTGATGTTAATGTTGGTGGTCAGGTCAGGCTTGCGTTTCCTCTTGTCCTCCCCATAAGGCACAAGCTGAAAAGCTGGGCAAAGTGTATCAGCCCCTACGTTCGGCATTGGCGAACAAGACCACCGTCTCTGTGGCCCATCTGTTTGCAGCGCGAGAAGACCTCTCCAAAATCCTCCGCACCAGCAGCGGGAGGATCCGCGAGAAGACGGCCTGCGCCATCAACAAGGTAGGGTGTCGTTTGGCACCTGACTTTGGCACAGGACATTCACCAATATGTATTCCTTATGTTGGGAAAATGGTCAAGGTGATTAAAATCATTGCAGTTAAATTGAAATTGCTTTCCACCTATAGTAGCTTATTACCCCCCTCCCCTCCCCCATCAGATTCTCATGGGCCGTGTCCCTGACCGAGGAGGTAGACCCAACGAGATTGAGCCACCCCCCCCAGAGATGCCCCCATGGCAGAAACGACAAGATGGACCCCAGGGAGGAGGCGGGCAGCAGTTTGGAGGGGGTGGCAGAGGTGGAGGTGGAGGTGGTGGCGGTGGCCAAGGGGGGCGTGGAGGAGGGGGCCAAGGTGGCAAGGTTCAGGGGGGTTGGTCAGATGGAGGTCATGGCAGTTACCAGGAAGGAGGTGGAGGAAGAGGAGGTTATGGTGGTAGTGGTTACCAGGGTGGCTTTCAGGCTTCGAATTACTCTAGAGGAGGTTATCAAGGTGGGGGGGGTGGAGGCTATCAGGGTGGAGGTGGAGGCTACCAACAAGATGGCCACCACCAAGAGAGGGGTGGGAGAGGTGGGCGAGGAGGCCGTGGCAGAGGAGGTAGAGGTGGACAGGGAGGTGGCTGGGGAGGGCGAGGGGGGCAAAACTTTAACCAAGGTGGGCAGTTTGAACAGTTCTTCCAGCAAGGTGGGTATCAGTACAACCAGGCAGGGTTCAACCAAGGCAGGTACTACACGAGCTGAGAGAAGCCCCTTTCAATATAGCAGAGCTCATGGGATGTTAGCTGCAGACACAGGGAGCTTTGGGGGGGGGGGGGGAACGGTTTTTCTGAGTGGGGACACTAGAGAAAGTGTTAGCAGGAGGCTGCCGTAGCTGATTGCTTTGTGAGCCAGGTAACAGTATCTTCCCATGAAAGCCTGAGGTGCACATATAAATAAAGACACTGAATTGGAAGATCTTGAATGTTGGTGCTGATGACATCAGACGGTTTGATGAATCCTATGCAATCTTTGAAAGGTATGCTGCTAACATTTAAGGGTGGGGAAGCAATCAACTACAGAGATCTTACCCCAGGATGCAAGTCTAAGGGGTACCTAACCATCTCATATTCATCCTCCTGCTGGCTGGGCTTCAGTTTGATCTGCCATACTGCCATGTTGGTACTTCCAAGCTTTATCCAGGGTGGGGTTATTTGAAAAGAAAATACATCATGGAGATGCAGCATGTTGGGGGAGTGGGGTGTGTAGCATTCTGATACTAACCCTAACCCTAACCCTGCGTTACAGGAACATTCAGAACACCAACAGCTCTATTCTGGAAATTTAGTCCACCCTGTAACTTAAATCAAAAAAGTAAAATACTTGAAATGACTTCTGTTTTGTGTTTGGAAGTTGCTTTAATGGTTTAAAGGTTGAGGAATAGGAAGAGTGCACCATGTTGCTCTTGCTGACGGCCATAACCGACGCCATAACGCGTGATACTGTTTGTTGGGAGTATTGTGTACATATTTGACAGAGAAAGACTGCTTGATAGTGTGGTTGAGTGAAAAGTGAACAATAAATGAAAAAAACTAAATGCTGTCTATCTGTGCTTTAAACATCGCAACAGAGTAAGCTGGGGGCAAGCCCCCCAGAGTTATCTGGGGGGAAAACGTTCAGATTAATTGTACCATGAGTGGCTCAGTTACTCAGTCATTATGTTGGCTGCCTAGCCCTCCTTGGTAAGTTGCCTACCCGGAGGGGCGAGCATTTTTTCAAATAAGAATTGTCACAATAGAATCATAGTCATTTTCTTTTCTAAAATGCAATATGTCATATTGTGTTTATCACAGGGGAAAAACCAATCATAGTAAACTACTCCGATGCTGTTCGTCCAGTTGCTGTCGGGCAATTATAAAGTCAGTGCCGTGTACCTGGGTTGGTTGCATCTAAAGCAATTCCACTGTCTGACTCATGCATGCATGTGCGTTTGTATTGATACCTTTGTTGGGATCGCCCATTCATTTCTATGAACAAAACCCTAATCCCGACAATGATGACCTTAACCCCTACCCAGCCCCAACCTTAACCATAAGTAACCAAATAAAATACAAGACTAGGCATTTTCAGCTTTTTCATTGCAGTTACAGATTTTTATAAAAATGAGTGGTCCCCACAATGTAATATATACATAACCCACACACACTGCCAGAGCTGTGCCAGGAAACTTTTGTAGGGGTGGGTGGGGTGTTAAATTTAAAAATGAAAAAAATGGGGGTGGTGGTTCTGGAGCAGAGGTGAGCAATCTTATCCAGAAAGGGCCAGTGTGTATGCAGGTTTTTACTGCAACTCCCTAATTAGATTACTTAGAGGAGTGATTGGCTGAAGAGTCCTCACACCTGGGTTTGAACAGCTGACCTAAAGGTTATCCCAAGAATCTGCCTACACACTGGCCATTTGTGGATAAGGTTGCCCACCCCTGTATCAGAGCATTTCAACTGGGGGGGGAAGCTAGACTCAGGTGACCACCTAATCCATGTCAGGATGGACACTATGAGCTATTACAGAGTTTGTAAATTAAGAATTTCAATTAAAAGAGTCTGGATTTCACTTAAATACTGAGTTCTTGTACTAATTGGTCAGTCTCCTATAATCATGCATATGTCATTTATGTTAATGTGAAACAGCTGGATGAGTCTTTCATACAAGGAAACAAACCAAAAAAAGCGCAAGATTAACCCAACGATTTAGCTGAGCATGGGAACCTTTCAGTTATAAGTAGTTTTTAAAACCTGAAGTTACTCATACAGTAGTGTCCCTCCTAACTAGGCCTGTCGCGATAAACGATAAATCAATTAATTACACGATAATTAAAATGATGTCTAATTTTTCCGGCCAATAATTTTCATTTGCATGCTTGTTTGTTTTCCTTGTGTTTTCCTCTACCAAATGGAAATATCGGGTCTTTTTAGCAAACCGGCTCATTTGGCTCAGCTCACCAAGAAGAGCTGGGTGTTTTGCCCTTTTCTGCTACCTGCCAAAAACTGCTTCTAAGCACTACAGCGCATGCGTACGTCAACATTACGCCGTAAATCTCCAAATGCAAAACGTTTTTGCCACTCTTGTTTGTTTGCCAAAAGCGAAGGTTTGTATGTTAGTTTTAACATGGTTTATCTTAAACATTGTTTATGATTTGTTAATATTTGTGTTTATTTCGAGCATTAGATACATCGAGGTGATTGTTATTATACTGCTTACATTGTTACGCACTCAGAATTCTGTACGTATGGGATCATATTCTACCATTAAACTTGGCTGTACACATGTATTTAATTTATTTACACCCATGTCATTTATTTAAATTTAAAAGGACTTAAATGTTTAATTCTTTATGTTTAAAACATGTTTTGGGGGGGGGGACTGCAAAAAAATGCTTTACAATTTAAAAAAAAAAGTGTCAAAAGCACATGTCTGCACAAGAAACACTGTCTTGTATTTGTACTTTAACAACAAAAACAATTTCTGGATATGTATAGCTTACTCTGGATGTAGGAACATAGGTATACTAAACTACATGAAGTGTACTGTAATGTATTGGTCTGTACTAAGGTGAGTCTCTAGATTGCTTTCTGAGATTTTTTCACAGAGTGTTTTTCTGTAGCGTTTTGGTGTATCGTCATATAGTGATATGGATTGATATTTGTTAATTGAGTCGATTAAATCGTATGTCGGCTTTAACAATCAACATATACTTTAGAATCGATTAACTGTTACACCATTAGAACATAGATTACAATATTAACCCACAAATCATATGAATTATGTCAAAATGGCCCTAATTACCTTATCAGGGTAACAATGTTAATATAAAGCTATAGGAAGCATTCTTTGACCAGCTAATCTTAGGAGATAATGGTAATAGTATATTTGTAGTTTTTTTTTTTTTTAAATAATAATAAGTAAATGCTTGTTAGAAGAAAAACTACTAATTTTGCTTTTTAAAATCTGTCTATTTGTAGAGCTATGGTAAAGAAGTGGGATGATGTTTATAATTGTCTCTTCACAAGCATACCCTGAAGGGTATAGTAAGGCACAGAAGCAAAATATGAGATTTACCTCCAAGTTCATACTGAAAGGTTAGTAATTCTTAAGAGAAATAAAAAGATTCCCGGTATATTATGAATGTATGTATTAAACATATTTTTTAATTGCAATATAGATGGAGAACTCTGGTTTGAGAAGAGAAGAGTGGTGAAAACCAGAGAGGAAGCAAAGACTGTCTTCATAGAATTTCATTCATCTCCAATTGGAGGGCACTCAGGCATAAGAAAAACAAGACATGCTATATCTTCATGGTTTTACTGGTTTGGCATGTCAGTTGACATTGAAAACTGGGTATGTTTAATTTTAGATGTCGTAGTTTTTCAAATAATGGTGTAATCTGTGCTGATATTAATTGTAAATATCTTACAGATCTTGGAATGTGACAAGTGCCAAAAGGTTGGTACCCTGTAAGCCTTTGGTTGCTGTTCAGACACTAGAATGTATTCAGGTAAATGTCATGTCTTTTCATTTCATGCCTAAATTTGCCAGTAAATACAGCGTCCTGGAGCTGAATTCTCACAAGCCTGTCCCTCAGTCATTATGCAGATTTATGTGCTTTAATAATGGCTGTTAAGTGGTAGTAACTTGAAATCAGTCTGGTGAGTAGTGGCTCCTTATTTGTGCCATGTTTAGGTGCCACAGCTGCACTGTGTTTTTTCTGGCCATTCTATAACATAAACCACATCACCTCTGGCTGCTTTGACCATCGTAATAGTGAGAATTGTGTGTATTATGTATGTAACATTTAGTATCGCATACATTAAAAAGGATCTTTCTCTTAATAGGTCAGTGATGTCTGGGAGCTTATCGAAATTGATCTAACAGGACCTTTCCCAAAACCACTGATGGCTTTCAGTACATTTTGATAGTCACTGACTACTTCTCAAAGTGGGTTGAGGCCTTCCCCTTAAAAACAAAAACAGCATCAGAAGTTGCAAGATGGTTGTGTTCAATTATATACAGACATGGCTGTCCCAAAAGAACTCTTTCTGACCAGGGAAGAGAATTTGTTAATGAAGTAGGTACTGTTAAATATATAACAACCAGTAATTTAAGGTTTTGTGATTACTCTGCAGTCTCTAAAATTTTGTTTCCTCATTCATTAAGATCAGCCATTCCCTTTGTGAACAGCTGTGCATTAAAAGGAGTGTAACAGCAGCCTACCACCCACAAACTAATGACCTTGATGAAAAGACCAATGATAACATAAAACGGTAATGCTTAATGTTATTTTGCTTAGATTTTTATATTTCATAAAAATGTGATTATAATTACAGTATTTATTTTAGAGCCCACAAGAAATTCGTCAACTATCAGCAGAATGACTGGGATACCTATCTGGATGCCACTGGACTGTTCTCCTTGTGATCAAAGATGCACACGACCACAAAACACTCTCCCTTTCTTTTAATGTATGGCAGAGAGGCGGTATTCCCTTCAGAGGTTTCTGATGACATGCCGGTGAGTCCTTCCATATTTTATCACTTGCTATTTTAGAGGACACTTTTTAATCCTAACTTTGACATTTCACTGTGATATGTCAAAAATATCTTACTGTGCATTTACATTTTGATGGCATTTCATTCCTAATTATTTGAAATTCTAGCTTTCCACTATCATTCTTCCTGGATAGTCTGTTTATACAGACGTTGTACAAGCCAAAGACAAGACAATGAATTCTTTTAAACAGACAACAGAACCAAATATTAAAAAGTCAGAGGATAAACAGAAAGCACATGCCAAATGGGTTCAGAAGAAGTACCAACATGTCGTGTATGGTGTCGGTGATGAGGTTCTCCTGCTGAATATGAGGAAGTATGGAAGAAAAAGAGGGAGAATTGAGCCAGATTTCTCCGGTCCATATGTAATTGAAATTGTGTGTGGCAAATTGGTTATATTAAAAAACCAAGAAGGGTCTACGCTAAAAACAAAGTACAACATAAGTCACCTTAAGAAGCACCAGAAGAAGCATGGACAATGACAGAACAGAAAGTTCAACACATCTGCCAGCTAAAAGTAATCAAAGTTTCAGCACGTCTCATGCCCAGTACGCTGTGAGTCACCATCCTTTGGCCGAAGAGAATGATCAACAGCCTCATGACAGTACAACCCCAAGAAGATAATCTGTTATTGCATATGACACAAAATATGAAGAACATATAGAAGATTCAAAAGAGGTAACAACAGCCACACACTGTAAACCCAGATAAGTTGGTTGTACTTAAACCATTTTCGTCAAATGATTGCCTCAAATGGTTTAAGTTATTGACAGTAGAAAAAATGAATTTCTTCAAGTATAGTCAAATATACAATGGTCAGAATTAAAAAAAACTGTTATATACACATGTTTTAAGTAATCAGCAATAGAAAAGAAAATTGGAGGCTACTTAAAAGTACAATAGCCAGAACTTAATATAATAAGTCAAATACACT
>JAABNX020000070.1:16844818-16858562 GCA_015163995.2 Mormyrus lacerda
TAGCACACAACACACAGTTTCAACTGAGTCCAAGACAGAAAGTAATCAAAGACAGAGTCCTACCTTACTAGTAGAGATGAAATCTAAATCAGAGCTTGAAGCACACTGCTTACTTACTTTTGTGTTAACTTTTGACAGAAACTAGTATACCACCTGTTTGCAGCTGTGTCAACTTCATTATTTTCTGGAAAGTTCTGATGCCTTTTGAAGGTATTCAAGTAATCCAAAAGTTAAGTGGTTGCATAACAGAGCTATCACTAACTTGCCACACTACTCATCACACAGATGAAGTTTCCCATAGAAGACACCTGGCTGTGTCCTGGGAATTTTGGAGCACACTGGATTCTTTTTGTAAGGGTGGCATACCAAGTTTGGTGTCAAGGATTTTGTGTTTTCTGTTCTTGTACATTTGTAAAATTGAGGAATCACAATTATAACATCATTATGAGCAGAGCTTTGTAATGTTTCTCATCCATGTTGCTTACGTTTTGTTTTAGATGTAATTTGTGTCCTTATGAAATATGCATTACATTATTTGCCTTTTTAAAGATTGTCTGCATGTCCAAGAAGACCATTATGATAGTAGACCCATTGGGAAAGGAAGATACATATGAACGTAAAGTTCTGAGAAATTGAAGGTAACTGTGCATATGATGTCATGTGGGAATATTTCTTATTAAACAAGTTACTCTGATATAATTTAATTGAAAACATGTTAAGAATTATTACATGCATTTCAGTAATGACCACTGGACAGAAAACACAAGCTTTAATTCTTAGCATGATTTTTTTATGTTCCCAGATTTGAATACCCTGTTTTTAATATCTTTTACAATATCTAGAAATTTTCTGAAGATGAGAGACTGTGCCGAGCACAATGCAGTGTGACAAGTGCAAACCCAGCCACACAAGCTACAGCAAGATTCCAGCAGTTGCGGAGTTCTTATTTTGAAGGTACCTGTTTGCTGATCTGTACTGGGCAGTTATTACTTTGAATTAATATTAATACAACTGAATTTTGCAGTTTGCAGAACATTACCTTTCAAAGGGTCACATCAGTGATGTGAAGATGAGCCAAAGTGCTGTGAGCGCAACTCCAATGGAAATAGCATGTGCACTGCTGGAATGTCGAGGTATGTTCAGGACTATTGGTAATATTTTAGCAATTACAAATGAAAAGAAGATTAAGAATCTGGATGCACAACAGGCACAAAATATTCACATGGTAACTACACTGGACATACAAATCCTGTTCTAGTATCAACTGTCATGAAATAATCTTAAATGTATGTTTTGTGATTTTTTTGATAATATGATCTGTAATCATTTAGGTTACAAAGTGTGTCGTTTGTAGCCTAGTCTGTGGTCAGTTGTATACTGTGTTACATTGCCAACAAGGCAATAGAATTGCAGTAAAAACTATATTGTGCAGTAACAATAGTGTAGTAATTCAGGGTTATTCCAAATCATGTTCTTTTAACCCAACTTTAAATGTTGTGGACTATAATTTGATGAACTGTAGTTGGATATTTCAGTTAATTTTGAATTGATCATTTCAAACGGTATGCTCCTAGAAAATGTAGAGGACTACTGAGTGGTTTGCGCTATGTTGGAAGGGAACACTGATGAAAGCATCATTGAAATGGTAAGAAGTCATATTCCCATACAAATTATTCGTTTCTACTTTAACACCTCAACTTGTAAAAGGAACAATTCCAAATAGTATGGCATTGACTGAATTTACAAAAGGAGAACTCCTGGAAATACAGTATACCTGATCCGTGTAATGAAAATATTTTAATGGAGCAAAAGGTTAACACACTTTATTTATTCACTCATAAAAATGCTTGTCCTAACCTAAATTGATTAGATAGATTAAAAATATTACATTTCTCCAAAGATTTGTAATAAAGGTTTGTTTCATTGTTTCAGATGACATATTACTTTAACTGTCTTTTAGGTGCAGTGTGACCTTTGCAGTAGACGTGCACATTTCAAATGTGCCAAATACATGAAACACTTATCCACTTATGTTTGTGACAAATGTTCAGAAAAATAAACTTTGTTCAGTTTTTCTTTAAGCCTGCTTGCTTGTTTTTTTATTTAAAACATTGACAGATTTTTATAAAACTGAGGAAGGCGATTTTTTTAATCACATAAGATGCCCACAATGTGGTTAAAACCAGCAGAAATGCATGGGGCATAGCAAGCTAATAACTACTTCGTCAATGATGATTATTTTATGACATTGCATGTTATCATGGCATTAATTTTCCTTATAAAAACTGCTACCCCACTAAACACTGTAGCAGTTTCTGGCAGCATAAAACAAGGTGTAAAAACTGCTACCCCTTCTAAAGTACAGGAAAGTTATTTTGATAGCATAAATCCTTATACAGATGTCCATTCAGGAGTATGGATAGGAAATTTTGGCAACGTAGCAAAAACTGACAGATGAAAATTTCTGTTGTGGTAGGAAATTCTGGCAAGGCAGCAAAAAATGGCAGAACACCGGATCTTTTGGCTTCTAAATGGCTCTTTTTAAAAAACCAGCCCTCTCTTTGTTTAATCTGATGCTAATTAGTGTGACTTGATTTGACATTAATAAACATTAATAAAACGGTTCATTAGGAGCTGGCTCCTATCGTTCACTAAAAAGAGTCAGCTCAAAGAGCCATCTCGTTTGTGAATGACACATCACTAGTAATTAGGCGTGAACTCTTGTGTCAGTAGGCATGTTCATGGAAATGCAGCTCGCTCATTTCCGATCTGTGAAAAATGGCATTGGTTTATACATGCCGTTTACAGGACTTGCCCAAACTTATGATTGACGACTTACATTGCTTTTGTAAATCCTTCTCCAAAGTACCAACGAGTGAATTTGAGAAGGGCTTTAAGATGTTTGCCTTGTCTTACATCCACAGATACAAAGGGGAGTCTTATTCGTTCAACTTTGTGGCTGGTGTTAGCTATAGGTTACGCTAATAGACGTTACTCCCGGACAGTGATAGTGTATGCATGTGGCAATGAAGTAACTATGAACATCCCCAATCATTCTAGCGGAGAATGTTTAACTTAGTATGTTCGATATGTGCTTAAGCACACATTGCGTTAATCTGTGTTTGCTATTCTTATTGTCAAACAGAAACATGGAAACAGGAGAGGTTGCTGCTTCAGATGCATGAAGAAGCACGACAAACATCATACTGTAAAAGTATGGCAGCACTGGTAATTTGTCAGAGTTCTGATTATCCATCCATCCATCCATCCATTTTCCAACCCACTTTATCCTATTGGGTCGCGGGGGGTCCAGAGCCTATCCCGGAAGCAATGGGCACGAGGCAGGGTACAATCCTAGACAGGGAGCCAGCCCATCGCAGGGCACACACACACACTATTTACTCACACATAGACTCCTATGGGCAATTTATCAACTCCAATTAGCCTCAGCATGTCTTTGGACTGTGGGGGGACAGAGGTGTGAGGCAACAGTGCTAACCACTGCACCACCATGTCGCCCCGAGTTCTAATTAGACAACTGCTCCTGCAGCTGTCGGAGGTACTCTGGTCCAGCCCCCCCTGGTATTTCTCCAGGGGGCTCCAAAGGCCAAACTGGTGGGGGTACAGAGCTCCCCTCCAAACATCATTGCAGCAGGAGTACAACTGGTTGCTTCCTTCACTGGTATGCCCTCAGGATCAGGGGCAGGTGGCGATCCGAGTCACGTTGATGGTGGGCCACGACTATGGCCAGCTGGGTGGCTAAGGTCTGGTTGAATCGCTCGACCAACCCATCACTCTGAGGATGAAGGGGAGTAGTGCGCATCTTGTGCACACCAACCAGCTGGCAGACCTTCCCAAATACCTCCGACTCAAAGTTCCACCCCTGGTCACTGTGGAGCTCCTCCGGCACGCCAAACCAGCTGAAAAACTCCTCCACCAGTTTGGTTGTTGTGGTGAGCGCACTTTGGTCCGGAACAGCATACGCCTCGGGACACTTAGTGAAATAGTCCATGGCCACGAGCACATACCGGTTTCCCACCTCTGTTTGCAGAAAAGGACCAAGTATGTCCACCCGACCCTCTCCATGGGTGCTCCCACCACATAGGGTTGCATGGGAGCCCTTGACTGCTGACCCGGTCCTTTTTTTGCTGTACAGGTGTCACACAAATGGACATACTCCTCCACGTCCTACTTGAACCCCGGCCAGTAGAACTGGGCCATCAACTTCCCCAGAGTTTTAGTAATCCCAAAGTGCCCGGCCCCCACAGCGCCATGTACTGACCATAGTACCTCCTGCTGGAGTGCTTGGGGCAGACGGCAGCTTCCATACGTCCCGGTGACCCACTGGGTGCTGCCACCTCCGGTATGCAAGCCCACATTTAAGCTCCAGTGATCGCTAATGGCACCGGTAAATCATGAGCTCCTCCACCTAGCAGGGCTGCCGAGAGAGAGCATCTTCATTCACGTGCAGCCGCTCTGGCCAGTGCTCAATGGTGAAGCTCCTCCAGCCAACGAATGAGCTGTCCCTCAGGGCTATGGAAACTCAGAAGCCAGGTCAGGGAAGCGTGGTCGGTGCGCATCTTATAGTGCCGCCTGTGGTGATATGGAGGGAAATGCCTGACCCCCCGCACCACCGCCAGCAGGTCCTTCCGGGTGATGCAGTAATTGCGCTCTGGTCGACTATTGGCCCAGCTATAGTATGCGACCACTCGCACCCCACCTTCCGTTGGTTGTGAAAGGACAGCTCCAATCCCCTTGTAGCTGGCGGCAGTGTCCAAGATGAAGGGTAAGGTCGGATCTGGACACTCCCGGAGCTGCTGGAAGGTCGCGTCGCACTCCTCCGTCCACTCGAATTGTCGTCCCAGCGCTGTCAGGTGGTGGAGTGGCCATGCGATCGCAGCAAAGCCCTTCACAGATCGGCGGTAGAATGAGGCCAGCCCTAGAAAACTCCGAACCTCCTTAGTATTGGCCAGAATGGGCTAACCTCGTACCGCTGAAATCTTCTTGGGATCAGTTGCTACGCCCTGCCCACTGACCACATGCCCCAAGAATTTGGTTTCCTTAGGAATGTGCACTTCCTAGGGTTGAGGCGTAGTCCCGAATGCCTAATAGCCCTTAACACAGTTCTCAGGTTCTCCAGCGCCTGATGGTAGGTCGGGGCGTGTACCAATATGTCATCCAGGTACACCGGCTTCCTGGAATGTCTGCCAGGACCTGCTCCATCAGGTGCTCGAAGGTGGCTGAGCTATTACAGAGCCCGAAGGGCATGACATTGAACTGCCACAGTCCCTGTCCCATGGAGATGGTGGTCTTGGCCTTGGAGTCTTCATCTATCTTGACCTGCCAGTAGCTGCTCCGTAGATCCAGGGACGTGAACCACGCCAACCCAGAGATCCAATCCAGTGCGTCGTCAACTCGCGGCAAGGGATAGGAGTCCTTGCGGGTAACGTCATTTAGACGATAGTAGTCAACACAGAAATGCCAGCTCCCATCTTTCTTTTTCATCAGCACGGCCAGTGCTGCCCACAGGCTATTGGAGGGGGAGATCCGCTCCTGGGGGTTGTCAAGGACCTCCTGAAAAATTCTGGGGAGCAAGTAAAAGGCATCCATCGTTTCATTATTGTTCAGAGCAGATGCAGAAGCTGGCAACAGAGCGGTTGTAGGAGGAGAAATTGGAACGACGGGTCCCAGGGAAAATGGGCTTGGACCATCCACTTCTAGTTCCTTTTCCTCTAGTTCATCTTTTGGGCTCAGCCATTCTGTCAAAGTTAAGTTGCATATCATGTTTAAATTGATATATTGTATTTTCCGCACTATAAGGCACACCTAAAAGCCTTCAATTTTCTCAAAAGCCGACAGTGCACCTTATAATCCAGTGCGCCTTATAATCCGGTGCGCCTTATATATGGATCAATATTGAGCCGCAACAGGTCTCGCAACTACGGGAAGCAGCCGCCGACTCCATTTTCTCCCATAGTTGTAATGACGACTTTGACAAGACAGAGCCGGGCATATTGGATGCTGTATTTGCCCAACTGTTCAATTTGGACACTGAAGAAGAAGAATTTGAGGGATTCGTTGATGAGGAATGAAGTGATAAAGTAAAATTTACGTGTTTCTTTTGTGTGTTTACAGCTGAACAAGGTTGGTCATATTGTGAATATGGACATTAACATTTCAACAACGTTGAGTTATTGTTATATTGTTATTGCTTTGCACTATTTCGAGAGTTACTATATTGTGATTGCACTAACGTTTGATTTACCGTAACGGTATCAGACTTTCTTTTACGTGTTTACTGAATCAAGGAAAAGTTCCCCTCCACTACGTGATAAAAATGTTGCACTATACCTGTTATATCTTGCTGTTAAAAGATAAACTGTGTCGAAAAAATACCATGTTACTGACATTACCTCGGAAAAAATATTAAAACAGCTGTTTATTCATTTTGGGAGTGAACGAAGTTGTCAGAACGCTGGTTTGTATTCTATTAATAAAGTTTGACTGACATCTGACTGTTTTGTTGACATTCCCTTTAGCGCAGCTCCATCTAGTGGATGCATAACGCAACCCCAGCCACTACTGTAGCGTCTATTCTATGCGCCTTATAATGCGGTGCACCTTATATATGAAAAAAGTTTTAAAATAGGCAATTCATTGAAAGTGCGCCTTATAATCCGGTGCGGCTTATAGTGCGAAAATACGGTACTGTTGTATTTGTTACATTCTTCGTTTAAAATGCATGATATGCACTTTTTGGTGACAATGGTATTTTTTGCATGTTTGAGAATACAAAGAACATTTGTTTTACATAATCCATACAAATATAGATAACATGATGCGGTTGGAGTGGGCACTCTTCAAAATTATCCAGCAAACTTGCTCCAGCTGCTCAGACCTCAATGTACGGCAGGAGGAGGCCTGCTTGACAGTGAGACGTGCCTGTGAGAAGCTACCCATGTCACAGTGCAGGAGCAACTGTGCAGGGCTGTCCAACCCTGCGAGTGAGAGGGCAGGATCACCATGCCACACAACACCAGAGTCCCACTAAGTGGGGTAGAAATAAGGGCCAGAGCCAAGTGGAGTTCCCTGGCTAGGAGGACCCCCTGGAAGGGCTACCAGATCCACCTAAGCCATGTAAAAAGAAAGGTTGGCAGCTGGGGGGGTCTGACACACTGGCAGCTGCAATGCCAGTGATCAGGGGGCTAATGGCCCCATCATTGAAGGTGACACACTGACGGCTGCCACCAGACCAGGGACTTGCTTCGTAATTGAGGTGGGTGCTGGGGGTGGTGGTTAGTCGACCTGTGAGGAAAGGACAGTATATGCCAGCATGGTATGCATGTCCCTTGTATGTATTTGTTGTTCACAATAGCTATATTTCCCCGATTGTGGTGTGTATGTTTGTCCATGTCTTATGCGTGTCCTTTGTAGAGATTTCCTGCATTGTGTATACCTTACAGTTCAGTGTCTGATCTCCTTGTGTTTCTGCTATTGTGTTTGGTTTGGTGCTCATTGGGTGCCTGTTACATATCCTGTAAAGGACTGGAATAAAAGAACGTGTTCTTCCCCGCAAAGTAGTCTCCTCCTATTTTGCTGCTCACACAATGCCTCGGTTTGCCCAGCGCTACAGTACATTTATCCTAATAATATTACCACACAAACCATATTTAATACATACAGTGCAATTGAATAGTACAGTGAATACCATGAATACTTAAGTAAGCCTGCTTCCATACATTACACTCGCATAGCTTTAGTTTCACGGTGTTTTGTTTTTCCTCAAACGCAAAATGATTTGCTATATGTATTGTCCAGCTTTCAGTCATTTGTAGTAATTTCAGCGTTAATGTAGCGTACAGTCGCCCCTCGCCACTTCGCTCTATCGCGGTTTTTGTATATTCATTAAAAAGTTGATGATACAGTGAAAATGATACATCGCTACGCATCGGAAAATTTTTTGCTATTTATAATTAAATGAACAATAATAATTAGAGATGGCAATTTCGGCACCCAGGATCGATTCGTTCCGAAGACGTCCGAAACTTCTGGTCTCGATACGGAGTTTTCGAAATGTTTCGAAAAATCAGTCACGTGACTGCCGTGTCATTGTTCACGGGCGAAAGAAAAAACCTAACATAAAACATAAATAAAAAAGAATGCGTGTTGGGTGTTTGTGGCATTGTTGGTTTGAGCGAGTAGTTTGGTGAAAATTGTATTAGTGAAACAAGTCAGCAGTTAGCGTGATTTAGGCATAAGTATAGTGAGGGACATATAGTAGGCTATAGGTGTAATATCAAGGTTTTGCTTAGATTAAGTAAGAAACATAAATCAAAAAGCTAGAGCACGCTTAGACACATAAATTACATATACATATATTAACATTACTAATATAAACAAAGACTGTTGTCTGAAACTGCGTTTTTGCACTGTTCTATTCTATACAAATTAATTAAAACTAAACCATTCCTATAACCTGATCGACATACACAACCCTAGACAGGATGAGTTCTAACCTCAGTATCTAATTAATTACTATAAGCACACTCAATACTCGGATGGTATGCTAAAACAGAAATTATGTTTTAACAATAAACAACCATAGGAACAAATAATCTCTATAAATGATATGACCCAAATTAGATTTAAATTTACTGGCGGAAATTCTTGTGCATACAGATCACGTAGATAATGCGAAACAGACAATGTACAAAGACTGTACGCATGGTGCGAGCCAAGTAAACATACTGCAGCAGATTTAAAAAGTACATATAGTACACAAATGGATGTAAAATCTTGAGGAGTAGAATGTGAGACTAAACGTGAATATTTAAAGATGAGAATAATAATCATCTTTAAATAAATTATGTGCAGTTAGAATACAAGGCACCGGAGTATCCCCAGTGGGCAGTGCTGGCTTGATAGTTAGGGAAGCACACTTGAAATCGAAAGATTTCAGATTCGAATCCCCCACTATCAAATCACCACTGAGGTACCCTGAGCAAGGTACCGTCCCCAAGCACTGCTCCACGGGCGCTGAATTAGCTGCCCCCTGCCCCAGGTACGCCGGTGTTCTGACAAAACATTCTACCTATTGAGGCATGCTATAGAGTGTTTCTGCGCATGTGCAGTTCCACCACCTTGGGATTATGGTTAGGTTTTAGGGGTTTGGGTTAAGGTTAGGGTTTTTTTAACCCCGGTTAGGGCTGTCGATTAGCACTACGGTAAAATGTTTTGATGAAGTAGGACATTTTGTCAGAAACCAGACCCAAGGTTTCGTTTTAACTACGTGCAGCAGGGCGCGAGCGATCCTATTGGCTACTGCACCGAAGTCTCGTCTTATTGGCTAAGCGAGGGAAATTTGAAATGCGGTGCGGTACATTGGATAGTTAACATTTTAAAAACAACCCGCTAGCGGTAAACAGTAATTTTCAGTTTCGGGGATTAACTTTAAAATTAATGATAATTCCGTGTCACGAAGAAGAAGGAGGGGGTCGTCAGTATATACATAATGGACATTCGCACATCCTTACAGTAGGTTTTCGGCCGTTCTTCTAATAACCAGAGAACACATAGCGGGCAGATATCCTGCTAGCATACAAACTACGAAAATAATATCTAAAATACTACTAAGTAATGTTTAACATGTTTTGCTAACTTGCTGTGTAGTAATTATCAGTAATTGTTTTTTTCGTTACCTGTTAATAAAAATCTTCACACTTCGCTTTATATGCTATTAAGTTTTAACGAGTTATGAATGTGTATTACCAGGGATTGATTTAAAATAATTATTCATGAGGTCTTATCTGTCCATAAAAACGGGCTGTCTGGTATGTTTACTCAATTGTCATTGTGTGTGAAACACATTTAAAGGCAAAGTTTTGTGCGTCACAGCAGCTAATACTTAATCGGAGATTTCTGGTTTGAGCTGAGACGAACACGGCTGCTTCTGAAGTTACTGAAATGGCATTTTATACCTCGCATCAAACATTTCCTCTGTTAGTGTTCTGACAGTTTGGAAGAAGCCTCTAGTAATGTAATCCGACTTATTCCAGTGAAAGCTAATGACACGCTTGGCGACGATTTGAAGCCGTCTGTACGTGGAACTACGGTGCTCTGTCAGTGAATCCTTATCTTTGCCGTGGATATAATCAGGATACAATCAGATGTCCTTTGCTCTGTCAGGGTACGAAACCTTGCCTTTGCAAAGTGGCATGCTCAGGAACGTTTAATAGCCATTTAACCTGAAATTTGCTGTTGCAACTACAGATACAGTTAAGTGTCATTGATATTTAGCCTCTTGATTTTTCTTGGACTGGACATTAACAAGCACACAGAAGAGTGGATTGTGGTAGTCTCGTTGAAAAGAGGTTACACACATTTACACCATGGAAAACGGATTGTGGAAACATGAAAAAAAACAGAATAGGTTTCAAAAACTACACTAAAACAGCCCTTTACTGTGGACCACCATGCTGCTCATGTTTGTCCTTATGCCTAAACCTGTATAAGCAGTGTAATATTGGTATGCAGAATTGCTGAAATGGTTTGGCAGTGATGTACACTGCATGTTTTGCCCATGTCATCTGGGTTTTCTCTGCATACTTTAGTTTCCTCCTGCAGTCTAAAGGCATTCAGTTAATCTTATTTTCATCTATGAAGTGTGGCATCACACCCAGAGTGTACAGGTGCCTTATGTCATATACTGCCTACAGTGGGCTCCAGCCTTGATGAATCGATGGATAGCCGGTGACATGTAAATGTGAATGGATTGTCTATTTTTCAGGAAATTTGAGGCGAGTTTGACTAACTACACTGGGGATGATCCTCTTGACCTGTGGGAGAGGTAAATGATCCATGAACGCCCTGTGTAATTTATAATAATTAAATGTATAATAAAGCATGCTTAACTACATGTCTTCTGTCTTTTTGATGTCAAGGTATGTCGGGTTCCTAGAGAAGCAGCTTTTGGAGAAGGAAAGTAGTGATATTTTTGTAGTGCTGGATCGGCTGGTTCAGATATTTCTTCCCCAAAAGCACTACCACAATGACATTAGATACATCAACCTCTGCATAAAATGTGTAAGTCTAGGTTCCATTTGGTATTGTTCACAATTTTTATCAATTCAAAATTACATTTTTTGTCTGTTATCCCCGTTGATAAACATATAGTTACTAAATGAACCTTTAACGTACTAACCTCAGCTTTTTCTGTGGGAATTTGTTTTCTAAAATATAGGCAAGCTATTACAGCGAGCCCATTGACCTATACAGCTACATACACAGTGCGGGTGTTGGCACAAGATCAGCTGCCCTGTATATCGCTTGGGCGCAGCAGTTTGAAAGACAGAGCCGGGTTGCACAGGCTGATGATGTGTACCAAAGGGCCATAGAGAATCAGGCGTTGCCAGCTGAGGAAGTCATGCAGCAATACCAGTAAGCATGTGCCTGCTCACAGACCTCAGCTTCATCATGCCGCCCATTTTGTAATCATAATGAATGGTTTCTCACTGGCTGCTGGTTTTTCTTCTAGGCTCTTTCAGTCCAGGGTGTCTCAGAGTCAGGGCGGAGCTACAGGTAAGGTTTTTTTCTGGAGAAAACATTTTGAATGACTTGGACACTCAGCCGGTTAATGTAAGCTCTGTCATGTCAGGTGTTGTGCGGAATCCTCTTCAGAATTCACAGCTGACTAATCAAATGGAGCGGCAGAGGGAGGCCCCACAGTCCAAGGTGTTGTGATTGTTTTGTGGTCCCAGCATGCCCTGAGGGGGGTGGCTGCATTGGGCATTCATTTTTGTTTCATAAAGTGCTGTGTGGATGTTTCATCATAATAATTTATTTAGTCTATGTTGAAGAGATTCTTGGATGTGAGATTTTGTCTGTCTCATAACAGAATTCTGAAGATGTGGCTCAGTTTCCAGCAGACCGAACAGTTTGCATGTGAGACACTCTTACCTCTTCTGTGTGTTGTACTGTGACTCTTTTGTCCAGAGTTCATGCTACATGTTATCCTCCTTACTTTTCCAAGGGATTCTCTCACTTTTGCAGAATCTCCAGGTCGGAATATGCAACAACAAATCACCCTGGCCAGACATCCATGCAGAGCCTTCCTTGTGTGTCCATGTACTGCGTGAGCGATCTGGTTTGTGAGGGCTCCGAGCTATGCTTCGAGGAGCTCAGGGCCCAGCGCTACTTCGATAAATGTCAACAGAAGAAGCAGCTAAGAGAGATAGGTACATAATCGCCTGCCTTCCCCAAATCCCTTCTTTATCTGAGCTGCAGTGACCAGTACCTGAAGGTTGATTAACATGAGTTCTCTTCAGCTAATGGGGGTCCCTGAGAATCGGGTTTATAAACATTGGGCTAGAGCAGTGATCCTTGCGGATAACACAGCAGTTGTTTAAAGCTGACCCTCCGGCTAGGATATTGGTTATCTCTGCATCAATGGTTCTCGAAGCTGACCTTCCGATCAGCTGTGAACCACCCAATCTCACTGTGATTGCATGGATGGGAATCAGCTGGGGGTAGGGAAGGCTGCAGGGATCTGTGGTATCTGGGGTGAACTTCTCCAGACTGGTGGTAAGGCTGTCCTCCTGGCATTGTAGGCAATCTTTTCTTCCATTTAGGAGTCAGGCATAATCTCAACTGACTAGAAAATAGGACTTGTGGTCCCTATCTGGAACGGGAAGGGCCTGGATTATGGCAACTAAAGGGGGATAACACTGCTTTCAGTGCCAGGTAAGGTCTTTGCTAGGGTCATCCTTAACAGGTTCCGTGAACACTTGTTTGTCAGTCATTGACCAGAGCAGTCCAGTTTTACGGCTAAGAAGTCTACCATCGACCATATCCTGGCACTGAGGGTTCTCATCGAGCGCAAATGCAAATATTGGCAGAGGTTTTTTGCAGCCCTTATCAATTTTCGTAAAGTGTTCAACTTAGTTGATCGAGTTGCCCTGTGGGACATCCTGAGACTTTGCGGGATCCCCCCGACGTTGTTGGACACGTGGCCGGCCTATTCACTGGTACTGTGAGTGCTGTGCTGTGCAGAGTGGAGAGAGAACCTCTACATTCTTCCCAGTTGATTCTGGGCTTCACCAGGGGTGTGTTCTTGCTCCTACTCTGTTCAATGCTTGTATGGACTGTGTGCTGGGCAGGGTCCTGGTGTCCAGCAGCTGTGGGGCATCCGTTGGTGAAGAAAGATTTACTGATCTCTGTGGGGAGAATGTCAACCATTTTGAGAGATTTACTTACCTCACTGCTGAGGACCCAAGCGGCTGAACCAGGCCAAGGGGATGCCCACATAGTACCTTGCTGCGGCTGTTGGATGGCCATTTCCTGAGGGTAGGACTGGACCGTGTATCTGCCTGGGGGATCACTGGCCAGGATCCAGAGTTTCGCTGCATGGTGTGGCAGTACATGCTCCCAACCTGACCTAGAGGTGTTTTCACACAAGAGGTGTTTTCATTTTACTATTTAATCTGGCCCTCAGTTCAATCTTTATTTTGGTTATCAGTTTCACAGTGAAATTCCAGGACGATGTGTTTTCATGAAAATCTATTTTATTACTTTTTTATACACAAGCACCAAAAGCAGAACTAATGCGACGCACCATTCTTTACAAGTAAATTAGCACGGCGCACCCAAACACTGTAGCAGATTCACTAACTACATGGCAATGACAGGGGAAAAGCTGGCGCTTGTGCCCAAGAAAGGTGTTGCTACATCTGTAATATGGAATTGTTTC
>JAABNX020000070.1:16877207-16888676 GCA_015163995.2 Mormyrus lacerda
ATTAGAAGTTGGCACCTCCACATCATTGCATTCAGTTTTTATTCACGATTTGTATAGTGTCCCAACTTTTTTGGAATTCGGTTTGTAGCTCCTTGTTTGTATTTGTAGGTCGGCGTAGGAACCTGAGGATCATGCTACCCTGTGTTGTTTAACATGGGAATGTGAGCTGGACTAATGAGTCAAATGAACCGAGCCTGGACCTGAAGGTGATTTCTCTTGTTCCTGGTCTTTTCAGCCTCAATGAGCCGCCTCTCTTGGCGGGCTGCTTTGAGCCCAACCTGAAGCTGAGGCAGGCTGAGAGGCTGTTTGAAGACCAGCTGGTTGGGCCAGAGTCCATTGCCACCATTGGAGGTCAGTGGGGATCAAAAAGTGTGTGTGTGAGCCGGTGCTCCCAGAGGTGGTGTGATGGAATTCCTTGGATACATGGGAAAGTTGGCCCCTGGGGGTGGGGCTGGTGACAGGCCACATCCACAGTCTGGTCTAGTTTTTGGGCGTGAGCTTGTGGCTTTTCCCTGCTCCACTGTGGCGCTGACATTTCAAAGTCTGTCCAGCGAGTTGACTTTGCCTATCTGCGCCCCTCCCCTTGTAGATGTGCTCTACACCGGTACGGCTGATGGGAAGATAGTGAAGATTCAGGATGGGAAGATACATGTCTTGGCTAGATTGGGAAAGCTGCCCTGTGGTAAGAGTAGGACCTGGCATCACAGGTTAAACATGTCTATTCCGTTCTTATTCCTGCCAACCTGTATTTCACAATGAGCTTAAAGCACAGTGCAGCAGTGCTACTTCTAATATAACCCTTAAAGTCAAAGTGTTAGGTTATACTGTACATTTCTGATATGATGCTACCACTTCCAAGTCACAGCACTTTTCTGTACCTCCTAGCATTTTACTCGCTTACTTATTATTGTTGAAAATCAGCAACAGTTTATGTCTGGTATTTCTCAGAGAAATCTCATTTCACTCCATTAACCACCAATGTTTTGTGTTCTAAGGTTCCCGTGATGATGAGCCAACGTGCGGGAGGCCCCTCGGCATCCGCGTGGGTCCCAATGGCACCCTGTTTGTGGTGGACGCCTATCTTGGCCTGTTCGAGATCAACCTGGTTACTGGTTAGTTTGTGGGGGTCACAGAAATAAGCACCCCCTCCTTGTAGTCCAGTTCATTACATTATTATACCATTTACTCTTATGGTATTACATAGTTACAGGATGAGATACATGATGTCAGGTTGGGTTTATGGCAGCTAGTGTGAAGGATAATTTTCAAGGAATCAGCGTCAGAAATCCAAGAATCTGAAGATATGTATTATGAAGAATAAATCATTGCTAACATATTGTACTGCCCTTGCCATAGCGATATGCTGTTGTATGCTTTATTAGTTTCTATTATTGCATCTTATTTCTTTAGATTTGTCCCCTGGACTTTGCGGGTAGAGTCAGTCAGTCAAAGTCAGATTACACTTTATTGTCATTCAGACCACACAGTTTGAGAGTGCATGGTAGAACGAAGTTGCGTTTCTGCTGGTTCAATGTGCAAAACAAACAAAAATACTACAGGCTACAAACAAAACACACAATACAATATAGAACTATAGGAGACTACCATTCAGCCCAGAAGTAAATCTCGTGCAGAGTAAATAGTGCTCAAAGTCAAAATATTGCACAGATTCAAATATCTCACAGTTGCCATATTATAGCACAGAGTGTAAATGCAGATTACTAATAGGTAGTAGCAGCAGAGTGTAGTAAATATGAAAACATGTTTTAGTGTGTGTTATGGAAATGTTTCATTATATGAATATGTAGTGCATTGTTCACAATAGAACGTGTGGTGCATTTATTAAAGTGAGTTTAGAAGTCTAATGGCCTGTGGGAAGAAGCTCTTGCTCAGCTGTGTAGTCTTACATCCCATACTGCAGTAGCGTTTACCGGATGGTAGCATGTTGAACAGTCTAGAGGAGGGGTGTCACCCGCCAGTTCTGTCTTCTTGATGCTCAGGTGAGGTGGATACCTTGGTGTCAACCAGGCAGTTGGTGGAGGGGCGGAGGCTGTCTTTCGTAAACGACTTGGATGTGACGCAGGATGGCACAAGAGTGTACTTCACAGACTCCAGCAGCAGATGGCAGCGCAGGGACTTCCTCCACCTTGTCATGGAGGCGACAGCAGATGGACGGTAGGGCCCAGAGACCCTTGTCTGTCTAGCTGCTTATTAAAGCCACTGGTCAACATTCACATACAGGAAATGGAGCTGAATAGAATATTACAAATAAACAGATTTGATAATGTTCTGCACTTCTGCTAGATGAGATGGAGAACATGCATATTTGCACATATGAGACATGCATGTGGGCTCCCTCTTGGACTCTGGCTGACGTCCCTGTCCCCACAGAGTCTTGGAGTATAATACCGTCACCAGGGAGGTTTCCGTACTGATGGAAGGCCTCCGTTTCCCCAACGGGATCCAGCTCTGCCCTGACGAGGAGTCTGTGCTGGTGACGGAGATGACCATGGCTAGGATACGCAGGTAAGCTTTGTGCCTTGTTAACCATTAGCAAAAAGCAGCCCGTCATTCACTACCCACACCAATCAAGTCAAAACTCCCACAGGTCAGCTGTACTATGGGCTGGAGGCTTGTCAAAGAGGCACTTGTTCTCCAGAGTGTCTTGGGGAGCCTGCTCACCACCCACTCCGAGAAAACCCAGTTAGGGTCAGATCAGTTCCACACTAAGCCATAGATTAGGTCCGAACCTATTGTCCGTCTGGTCTGTGAAAAGAGGCAGAATGGTCAAAAATACTCAGATATTTATGAGGACCCTTTTTCAGAAACGGAAGTAGCTGTCATTCTTGGCCATGAACCACAGCTGCATCCATTGTTTTGTCGTTACAAGTATCAGTACAGTTATACTGTCATTGCTTACTGATGTCATCCCTGGATCAGATTACTGCTCATGTCCAGATTCACCCTCCATGTGTGTCTAGAGTGGACCCTCACTTATGGCTTTCCCAGGACACGCTGTTGTGCGTTTTACTGCATTAGGCAAGGCATCTAAGGCCAGTGTTTCATAATTTTCTGCTGTTAGTGTAGTGGTTGCACCACTGCATGGGTTATGGCCAGACCGTTAGACAAGCATATTTTCCTCATGTTTTTGAGTCACCCACAGCCTTCAGAACTACTGCCTTCGCTAATGATGCAGGCTTGCAGTCACCTAGGCAACCGAGGCTTTATTTAGCAGTCGGTGTCCTGTCTAATACCAGTGAAGGCGGAGCCTCCCACTGCGGAGAGAGGGGGAGACACTCATTTTCCCATTCCAGCTGGACCCAGTGCACATTTGTTTTTACCCCAATGGGTCCCGAAACTGGATCTAAGTTCTCTCACTCATTGATAATTCCTTGCTAAGGTTTAATGTTCCCACCCAAAACGCACAGCTGTGAGAATGCGCTGGCATCCCGCTGAGGCTGTCACGCGCTGGAACATTCCCGGAGATGCTCTCGCTTTCACAAAGCCCCTAATTACAGGCATAATTATATCCGCAAGGCTGTTCACGGGGGACCTGCCAGATAGCGGAGATGATGCATATGTATAACCGCCACATTCAGAAGCAGCCTTCTGCTTTGCCAGAGCTAAAACCTGTAAAGCCCCACTGTCAAGTTACGATACCCTTAACATTTATGGCCCCATTTTGCTGTTTTGTGCTATTTTTACGAGTCAGCAGGGACTGTGTGGCTTCACCTTGCCGTCCAGCATGTTTGCTCAGATAAACGTACCTGATGTTACCTGTTATATCAACACACTTTTTTTTTTTCTCTCAGTTATTATAAGATTAGCCCTACGGTCATTCATCTTCATAAGCCCAAAGTCACAGTGACCCAGGATCCCGCCTCAGGAGACACGGGGCATGAAGCAGAGGGCACCTTGGATAGGATGCCCTTTTATGCAACCGTAACCGTATGCATCTGCAAACCTAATGTGTCTTTTGGCTTCTGTTTAGAGTCCATGTCTCAGGCCTTAACAAAGGGGGAATGGACACCTTTGTGGACAACCTGCCTGGTTTCCCTGACAACATCCGGCGCAGCAGCTCGGGCAGCTACTGGGTGGCCATGTCGGCTGTGCGGCCCAACCCCGGCTTCTCTATGCTGGACTTCCTCTCCCAGAGGCCCTGGATCAAAAAACTCATCTTCAAGGTGTGGAGTGGGGAGGATCAGCGTGATACTTGGTGCCCCACAGCACAATATAAACTGCAGGGGACAGGCTGGCAGTATATGGCGCAATCGGTGTGTGGACGTGCGCACACAGCTGAGGAATTGACCGCTTAGTTTGACTGTGGATGTCTGTTTCCACAGCAAAGTGAACGATACAACAATCACAGTGAGCTTCAGGAGCCATGATTGGGATTACTAATAGATAAAAAATGTACATAAAAATGCATTTGCAGGCCCAGTCACTGAAGGCTAAGTTAAGGCACAGGTCCAATAGGATTGCCTGTACTGTGTTTAGTCAGCCAGATGAACACATTTTACAGAAAAATTACAATGGAAAGATCGTAGTTTAAATTGTGCCCTTTTTGTTTAAGCCATATTGTAGAAGCTAATAACAGATAAACACAGGAAGTGGTAGTTTGTGACAGTTTCTGAAGATGGCCAACAGAGGGAGACAGCAGAGAATTATTAAACACATAATGAGCAGCATCAGTTAAGTATGTGATGTATGGATCCATCCATCCCCCTCTACTGCTTATTCAGTATAGGGTCATGTGGAATTTGAAAACTCCAATTAACCTTAGGATGTTTTTGGACTGGGGGGGGGGGGGGACCAGAGAACCAGGAAGAAACCCCACGACAACATGGGAACGCATCTGAACCCCAGAGCATTTATTTGCAATGTATGGATAGCTGAAGCACAGTCATACCACCCAGGTCTAATCTCACCCGAGCAGGCCTGCCAGTCTGTCAGCACAGGGCCTCCTCTGTCCATCCACTCAGCAGTGCTGTGCAAACCAAGCAGGTCCGAGGCTACTGCATGCATGTCTGTGTGACAACTTGTTTCAAATAATTTGCAGAAGGGTGTATTATGAAGGGTAAAATTTGTAACATTAATAACAGTAGCTAGAGTTGTTAACACTTATAAGTCGGATTCCTTGCACATCCATATGAATTGGCTGTAGAAAACTGGCCATTTTCCCAGCAGACTCCCCTCTTCACAGTGTGGTCTCTCTCTGCCTTTACGGGGTGTCGTTCTTGTCCAATAAAGTTGTTTCTCTGGCTTCCCCAGCTCTTTAGCCAGGACATGGTGCTGAAGCTGGTGCCTCGGTACAGCCTGGTACTGGAGCTAGCCGAGGGGGGGGCCTGCCGGCGGAGCCTCCACGACCCCCACGGTGTGGTAGCTGCCTATGTCAGTGAGGCCCATGAGCACGACGGACATCTCTACCTGGGATCTTTCCGGTCGCCATACTTGTGCAAGCTGGATCTCAGTCAGGTGTGACCCCCCCCCCCCTGTCATACTTCAGCTAAGACAAGGACTGAATACTGAATAACACTGGCTAACTGTGACATGGCTCTCAGTCTTCTGCTGTTCTCCTTCCTTCCCCTTGTAACGTGATGCCCAGACCGGCTGTGTGTGTTACCCTGATGACCCACCGCTCTTCAGTGTTACGCTTACACTAGTTTGTATTTGCAGTGTAATTCCTCATCATTTTCTGGGACTGGGAGGGACCGTTTCTGACACCATTATAAAGCATAATTGCTTTTTCTTTAATGACAGCAGCTGGCAGATTTTGTTTGCTCTAAATGACTCTAGTGATCCGCAAACATTTCTCTGAGCAGGACATCTGCTTGTCCAATAGACACCTCAGACTAAACAAATAAAAGTCACAAATTGTCGGGTTAAAGTGTGCATTTATTTCAGCAGTTTTTGTTTGCATATGGAAAAATTTGTTCTGCTTCATTTTATCAGAAAATGGGAAATAAGTATTCGGAAGCAGCACTCAGTTTGAAAAGTGTTGGGTTGGGGTTGGCAGATAAATGCAGCTTTTTAACCATTAAAGAAGGGAAATTAAAAAATTAACCAGTTGAACTGTAATAGCGGTGAAGAAGCTGAAATGGGGAGCTGTAAAAGTAAATTTTCACACTCCAACTCTTAGGTTGATCTGTAGCAGAAGTGCTTGCTTATAGCATGGTATAGTGAACAAGTCAGGAGTTAAGCCGGTGCTCTTGAATTCACAGGTTGAGGCTAGCGGTATGACAGCTAGTTAGTGCTGCTTGCAGACTGTGCTACTGCCTGTGGTTTGAGCTGCCTGCTCAGTCAGGGGGTGTGAAAAGGCTTCTTGCTGCATTTCCTGCAGCACACAACTGTCAGTCATCCATACACCAATTCCATTACGCAAGCGCTTCCAGAAAGTACATCAAGTTATGAAACACATATGCCTGCCAGTCAGGTCAGGGTAAAATAAGAAGTGGTGGAGAATTTAACGATTTAATTTGGGGGGCGTAAAGGACGAATCACCTCAACTGCGGAAAAAGTGGACTTAGAGTATTAGTCACTGTATCAGTTTCAGCACATGGCAAGTGCCTCTGGGTGGGAGCCCTGCTGCTCAGAGTTGAACCCCTTCACTTCCTGTAGGCAGCAAGCGGCTGGGCGGGTGGCACACAAAGGAGGTCACTTTGCTCCAGTGCTTCCATGGAATGGCCCACACTTCAAAATGACAGTTGAACATCTGAAAGGCAGAGCACCCATCAACACTGCCTGCTTGCCATATCTGAGCAGCAGACCTTCAGGTGGTGACACCGAAAGCAGCACAGCAGATGGAACATTTGCTCTTATGTGGGACAGGCAGCATTTGCCATCGACGGGGTTCTAGGAGGCTGATTTGTACTCTACCTGCTGCAGTGCTCCATCAGGCTGGAAGGGACATTTGTCAATGCTGGGTGGAGACATGTTCTTCCTGCAGATGGTGCGTGAGATGGTCACCTCCAGAACGTACATGACACCCTTCACAATCTGCAGTCAAGAGTCAATTAGATATGAGCCTGCTGTAGGACAACTATGTTAATTTGTTTTAACAAAACTACCAGAAAGAAATCCAAAAGACATGCAAACCAACCAAACAGTGACACCTAACATCAAAGCTACCTCTGCTGGCCAGCACCTTACAAAGTTAACATGTTTGCACATGTTGAATTCATAGCTCTATGTGTGAAGAGCCTTCTCCTACCTGTATCTGAGCAGCTTTGATGGCATACACCCTGAAGAAGAATATGTCATTGGACTCATTGTTGAATGTGTACGTCGCGACCAGCACAGCATTTTGAACCCCTGGGTCATTTTTGCTGATGTTGTGGCTCGAGCCAGGAACAGGTCTGTGTTTATTCCCAGTGAGAGGGAAGGTTTCTAGAAGAGGAAGGACACATGGTATTCCCCTGCATTCACTGGAAAACTGCTTCTGGTAAGTCACAATGGTTGATTTGAGCCACAGTTTTATGTCTAGAAATAGTAGGACGACCGCAATAGTGTGCAGATTGCCTTCAAGCCGAGTCATTCTTCTCAAAGTTAAAATGTTATCAAATTCAGTTTTATCTGAATTCAAAATGTTGATTGTTCTGAGAGTTTCTTCCAGTTTTGACAAAGTAGGATTATGAACTATAGGAAGTGTATCGGTCCCGCACGGGGGCTTAATGAAGATATAATTAGCGCCATAGTTCACTACCTGTTCAGTAACAAGAAGTTTTGAAGTGCAATTATTGCAGAAATAACCCTCCCCCCTCATCTGCAAAGAGAAGGGCTCGACATCCCCCTTACCCTGGGCTGAGGATCCGGCCAGCGCGCTGAGCAGCAAGAGCCAGTAAACTGCGCTCATGGTGTTGAGGAACGATCACAGAGAGATCAGAAAGCGACAGGAGCGAGAGCGAGATCTGAGAAGCCCCCCCGGACCTGCACTTCCCCAAAGGCAGTGTCTCGCCTTCGGGGCGTTTCATTAAAGGAGACGCCTGACCAATTGGCTGTTTTATCATGCAGGTGCGGAGTATCCACGAGAGAGTCCGGAGTCGTAATATACCCTTTACTCGCATCTAAACAACTTAGCTCTTACTCGCTCTCTAGAAGTTTTTATCTTTTAAGTCCACCAGTCTTGTGTAACCAGCGTGGTGTTTTGTACGGCAACGCAAGTGTGCACTAAAAACTAGGCAACCTATATCAACGTCGTAGTCACATTCGTTCACAATTTTTTCTAAAATGCAGCATTTGTAAAATTCCTGTTGGTGAACCTAATTACTAGGAGAACTGAGATATTACGGACGATAAAAGATATACACACGGTATTAGTGAAAAACTACAGCGTTTTGATATTTTCAAGCTGTTTTCTAGTATTGATTATTCATTAGGCATATTAAAGCAATGGGGCCGTATCTCTTTGACGTACATAAACTTGGTGAACAGAATGAACACGAAAAGGTCAACTCAGAAATGAAGAACTCCTATTCAGACGCTTCAGAAGAAACCAAGTTTTTTTGTAGATGTTTCTAACCACATCCTTAGTCCAGGCGGCTTATCGAACCTCGACGAAAACCGCAGGTATATTCAACGCCATTTCCACGTTTATTACAATACTTTAGAGTTAGACCCATATGTAGTAACCGTTCAGAAGTTGTATTTTCATTTGTTGACTAACGCATTTATTTTAATATGTTAAATTATTTAGCCTCATTTCACCTATAATAACCGTCAACTGAGTCCGCTGAATCCATCATTTTGCTTGATTCACATTTCATTGACATCATCTATTATACTGGTAAAGATATAGGCCTAAAGGTCAAAAATCAGTTCCTAAAATAAATAAGCCTCTGTGTGATGCACCATCTATTGCTGTTTTTTTTTAAATTATATACAATGAGATTCATTCATCCCAAAAACAGGGGAACAGGAAAGGTATAAAATATATTCATGCAAATCATGCCAGGGGTAGAAACAAATTATGCGGAAAAGGCTAAATATTTGTATTTTATAGAACCACAACATTCAATATGATTATAATTTAGTCTCACAATCATGCAAATAGCCTCTGTGTTTGATAGAGAAACATAAAGATAAAAATAAAAAATACCGAGCGAAATAAATATATAAATAAAGCTGTCGGAATGGGCTACAAAAAAAATACCAGCAGGTGGCGTAAGATGATCGCTTACAGACCGCTTTTCCTCATCCTACTCCTATTTAAATCTGACGGAACTAAATATCCGAAGAGTCCGAACTTCGGGAAGCTTTACATTTGTTGCTAATCCCTATACAAGAACAATTTTAACGAACATAAATACATTCCTATGCACTGGATAATAATTTGCAGTGGGCATACTAGGTCCCAACAACCGGCAGACCGTTACTGGTGTGTTAATCATCCTATAACCTGCAGAAGTAATCTGTTGGTTTTACTGAGTCTCTCCCAGAAACTGTTGTTTTAAGAGACTGTATTAGGGAGTCAGAAAATATTTATCTTATTGAAGGCATTCTGTCTTTCAACTAGACACCCAGGAAGCATGCTAGCTAATTTGTAAGGAAAAGCACAAAAAATGTTTCATTTGATTTTAAAAACCATTCTTCAGGTCTTAAACCTCCGCAGGGGGTAGGTAACTGGTAAGGTCTAGACTGTATCCAGGTACCATATAGCAGGTTTGCACACATTGTAAATGGAATTAGTCTAGTATGTGGTCATCACCCTCCAGGCCCAATGCAGTTAAATATGCCCCTCTGAACTGCAATCTGCATTCTAAATTCAGCTGTGTCTGTTCTATGGCCTTCCTGTCCTAATGCACAGTTCCATTATAATTAAGGCTCTGTGTCTGTTGTTTTGTGAACAGTTGGGTTGCTGCAGACCACATAATGCTGTCACCACCAGCCTGTCTATTTGGGAAGAACACCTTTACTGCTTGTCATTGCTGTGATGTTCCTTCATGACATGGGCATCTAGAGTGTGATGTCTCACTCTGAAAACTCTGCCTGGCATTCCCTGTGAGTTTCAGGCAGGATTTTGTAGCCCTTGGTGTGGTTTCGGCCAGACCTTCTAGGGTTAGGATTCTAACCTGAGCGACATTTAATGCTTGTGATTTATCGTTTGGAGACAGGAAACGTGTGGTCACTGGTGTTCACATGACCTGAGAGGTTTGAATGCCTTTGTATAGTCCCTTCCAAGGAAGTGGGGACTCCCATGCCATAACTGGGAGAAGACTTCAGTAACCCGCCCCTTGATGGAAACTAGACATGCTTCCAATCGTGGCATTTTAGCAGACCGCCCCATCTACAGATTGCAAGCCATGCCAGCGATGCTAACAGCTCTCCCTTAGCATCTTGAGCCAGATCTACACTGGCTGAATTGAGCTGAAGCCAGTGATTTTTTTTCCCAAAGCACCTGTTTACTCATGGCCAGCACAGCCCAAGTGACAGGGGGTGGTCCATTGGGGAGGCGGGGACATTGTCCCTTGATGCTTCTGACCATTAAATCAAAGATGCTGAGACTTTTTCTTCAGTTCATCGGCCCAATGCTTTAGTGTGTGTGGATTGTTTAGGCGGAAGGGTCATATTTAGTTTATAAAGAGTTGATATAGACTGTTGGAAGTGGCCTGTTCATCTACACATAACCTAGCTGGCTTTGATTTGTGATGCCTAAACTTTGTGATGGCATTATTTTGGGAATAATGAGCAGGGCTTTGGGGCAAAAAACGGTACAGATAACTAATAATAGGAGAGTTTAACACCTCGGTGGTCTGTTTCGACCTTAACTCCTTCCTCTTCACTCCCTCCAAAGCTGCATGTTTAGTTGCATACCTCATTATAAGAAATTTGCACATGGGTGCACGGTATAAAAACCCTGCTAGTGAATCACAGAGCAGCATTCCGATGTTCTTTATTTGGTCTTTCGTTCAGGAGTACCAGGATCGCACTCCATTTGTCCAGTGCTTTCTATTTGTTGTATATTTTTAGCAGTAGTGCATAGACCCCCTTGGGCCTCCCTGACATTTGTGTTTCTGGTGAGGAGCCCGTTTTAATAACCCACCAGCCATAATACCATGATCCATGCTCCTCGTGTTAGCAATTAATCACCCCCCTTGCTGCTGTACCCCCCTGTCCCAAATGCTCCAGGGAATCTAGTACGATGCTGCATGGTGGTCGTGCAATGCATCAGATCACACTGAAATTACAGCTTTGGCATTTTCCCAGCAGTCTTTCGGGCTTTGGAAACCTTTTAAGCAATGCAGTTATGATGTGTGGATGGTCTGATATCTGAATTTTTACATACTGTATGTGATCATGAACACAGCCTCATGTGGCATTTCAGCAATGGGTCACTTGCTGGGTCACTTGCTGCGTTACATTGTGGTTGATGGGAGAATCGTGTTACTATTGATGATCAGTGTACAGTCCCTGACAAAAGTCTTGTCGCTTATCTATTTTGTAGAAAAACCTGCTATTAACCTGACTTTTAAT
>JAABNX020000070.1:16888776-16900111 GCA_015163995.2 Mormyrus lacerda
TGATTAGAAATATATTTCAGCGGCACTTGAGTTCAATTTGTACACAAGCGACAAGACTTTTGTCAGGGACTGTAGAAACTCTTCAAATGATACTCGTGTATTTTGATGGATTAGGATTAAATTAAGCGTTTATTGGTAGTTTAGTTCGGACAGATGCATTCTGCAAGGTGGCACCCTGTGATAGTCCCAAATATAACACATTGGACACCTTGTGCCTCTCCCTCCCAGCCTTTTTCATGGCTGCAGGACTGGCTAGATGCCCCGTGTCCAGCCTTTCCCTCCATGCTGACCGAACTGACTAGATGCCTTGTACCCAGCCTTTCTCTTCCTCCCAGTGTAAGAAACATGGTTTTGCCATAAGCAGTCTCTGCTTATGATTTGTCCATCTCTTGATCATAAAGAATGAGCTGTAATCCAGAAGGCGACGGGCAGACTGTGTAGTTCGGCTGCCCACTCCTTACCCCTTGCCGCTGACCCTTAGAGTAGCATATGTTCTCCAAATTACTGCTGTTAATTACAGCTGAGCGGGAATCTGTCTTGGGTGCCCGGATAATGCCTGTAAAGGGATGCCATGCCGGAAGATGGGGGCTGCTTTGGCCTGAATCTGGTTGTACACTATATCTGACATTGTTGAATTGCAGAAAAGTATTATGTTTGTTTATGTTTGCGTTTCTGTATGTGTGGTGCTGGGATTCCACTGTGTATTTCCTCCCATGATACAGGTTTTTCTTTGATGTAAAGCCCAATTTTGGAAGCCCTGGGTTTTATCACAAGAAACACTGATTTGATGAGAGTGGGTGGATGTGTAGATGCATACATGCTTTAACATGGTTTATCTGGACAGCATCAGCTACAAATGTTGGCCCACTGGTGGGATCTATTCGTTTGACCATTGCTGCTTTGTGATCCTGTTGCTTTTGGCCATCGGTGCTTTGATCTTGTTCCTTCAACATTTGTGGAGCCATTCCAGACCTTGGGCTCACACTGACAGATTGCTTTCTGTAGGGACCAAATGGAGGCACAAACTGATCCTTTTAAATGTCCTCAGTCAGTGATAAACTCCCAGATTTGTTCCCCCGGCCTGAGTGTTTGTGAGTGGGGCTGGGAGCCCAGGATGGACCTGCTGTCTTTGTGCCCTTGGCTGAACTGGCCAGGATGGATGTCCATGTTGGAGATCAGGCCATCCAGTTTTCTTTGCACTTCCAAATTGGCACATCAGATCCAGTTTCTGGTGTCTGGACCTTCAGAAAGAGCCTGAGGCATGTGCCCCACAAGGATTCAGTCCACCATGCATCTTCCGCCAGCTTGAAAACTTCCAGCTATAGCCTGCTGAGTTGGCTGGCTTCGGTTTCCAAACAATGCTGTGTTATTGGGCCCATTTCTTTCAGCCCCAGAATGCAGTACAGCTTCATGAATCCTTCTCCCACGTAGACCCGGCTTTTTACCTCCAGGGCTCATCCTTCTGTCTCACTGATATTTTTATAGCTCATTATTCTTTTTTTCTCATTTAAAATGTTTTAACGTGTAACTTACCAAGGTGTTTTTTTCCAGTCTAAAGTCTGCAGACTAAAGATGCTGTTGAATCTGGCATGGCATCAGACATCTATATAATTAAGGAGCTGTGATGGTTATTCAGCCTCCTCCTCCAGGGCTACAGACAACTCTAGGAATTATGGGTATTAAATTTCCATCTAAGGATGGCGCCTTATTTGTGTGCTCATGTACCCGTTTTGCGTCCAGTTTGAAGACCAGTTCCAATAATCAACAACAATAAGAAATACAGAAGACAGTAAAAATCCCTGGATGTCGTTCTTGCCCTGCCCCAGATATCAAGGATATGTCGGCCATTTACATGCATCCCCACCAAACAAGGAAAATCCCATGATACATTGTGCCCCTAGTTCGTTCTTGGAAGGCAGGTTAGCAAGGCTAGTCTTGCCAAGACCACAAGCACGATCTTAGATTCTTGGTATTGAGAAACACCCTTAGACTCCTGGAGAAACCCCTGGACATCCACATTTATGTAGGTATCTGCCTCACTGGTCATTACACTATGCTTAGTGCCAGATTTTCTTTGAATACTACATTTTAACTGAATTAATAGGACGAAATGCAATGGTTTACACAGTTAACAACTGATTAGGGCTGATTAAGTAATATATTAAAACGTAAACATGTAACATATTGAAGCGTAAACAAGTCTAGAGAATGAGGATGTTGGCAGTACTGTGCTTCCAGGGTAGAGGCCAATGCACAACATGATTAGCGTCAGCGGGTGAAGGGTCAGGTGTGGTTTTCACATCCTCAGCAGCATGCCCGGCCTGCGTCTGCAGCCCCTTTAATTCTTAGTACCTCCTTGCGCAGAGAGGTGGGAATGAGCCTGCAGGGACTGCATTGGAATTAAACAGCAGTGTCTGTGCAGTATGCATGTGCATTATGAAAGGGTACAGATGGTGTAAGAATGGGCTGCCCTGCTGCGGAGGAGATTTCCAGGTAATCATCCGAACACCAGTCAGGTAATCAGAGATTAATTAGATGGTCAGGGCTCAGTGCTCAGTGGGCGCTGACTCCAATAACAAGCTGACAGGAGAAGGCTGATGGAAATGAACGATTAGACATTAAATAGAATTAGAGAACAAGAGATGCGGTCAGCCTAGTCTGCTGGAGTAACAGGCCTTACAATATGCCAGCAGGATGGTCAAGGCTGTTTGGTGTGTTGTGCGGGGGCACACACATGCTGGAAAGGAACATCCAATCAGGAATTGCACAGGGGTGGCTGCACTGGAAAAAGGCATTAAGAGGTGGACCCACATGCTCAAGGGCTGTGGAAGACAACACACTTTAGGTACACTGAGGTTTTCTTGGGAATCCCCTTCTTTATAAATTATTTAACCAACATGACAGCCATATTAGTTTTTTTTTTAACAGATTAATGATTTAGAACAGCCCTGCATAGGAGTAGCCATCCTTCAGTCTGTCATGGCAGCTAACAAGGAATGTGGAATCTTCCCAGTATGTGAAGGCAGTGCATTGATACTCGCATCTTCAGTGTTCATCTGTCATCTCGTTCTGATTCAGTGTGGTGGCTTCCATCTACAATCTATCCTAGATTAATGCGGCAGACTGTGTGTGTGTGTGTGTGTGTGTGTGTGTGTGTGAGAATGAGTATGTCTGTGTGTGTTCATTCGTTTTATTGTTGAACTTGCCCACACATCTGCTAACCAAACTTGCAACCCTTTTAAAAAACTGTCATGCACCACGTACCAGTTCAAACAATGATGACCCTCTTGCTTCAGAGCCAGGATGTAACCTAGCAACAGTTTCCCCAGAAGCGATGCTAGATGAATTTTTAAATCTGCTGCTCCCACCACGTCCCTGAAGGTGCATAAAACCCCATCACAACCTCCCGATGCTGCATGTTCCTGAGGTCCCTGATGACCTTTAAAGCTCTTGCTGCATCTGACAGCTGGGGTTTTGGATTTTTCTGGGTTTATCATTAATTGTTTTTCATGTTTTTTAACATTGCATGGATTTAGATGGGGGGTGCATCATATTCACCGGGCATTGCCGACTGCCAGTCGAATGGTGAGTAAAACAGATTGTCTGGAGGTTGGTAAACACCCAGTGAAATTCAGTTTTATTTTGATGATGAGAGCGTCCCATTTTGCACCTAGGGCAGCCAGTCAGATTGTGCAAGAAATCCGTTGTTTCCCATCCGGAGGTGGCTATTCATCTATAACTCTGCACGTGGACAGCTTGCTGTAAAGCCTAATAACTGCATCAGTGCTAGCTTTGGGTGTATGCTTGGTTTTGTAGATGTCATTTTTTTCCCCAGTTTCACTGGATTAAATGAGAACTTCTCTTACAGGTATACTCATGAGCAATTTCTTGCACAGTTACATGCAGGGGACTGGATTTCCTCCTCTGCTGAGCATGCTGTGTGCTAATTCTGTCTCATGGGTTCTGTCTTAATTCGGTTCCCTTCAGGGTTTGCAGTGAAGGTTCTGATGGGCCATGTCCTACCTGCTGACCCCTCCTGATACAGCACACGGATCAGCCACTGGGTAAATCCTGCAGCATGGGCTTTGGGGGGGGGGGGGGGTTCTGACGCTGAACATACAGCAAGTGGGGTTCTGTTGCTGGACACATGCTTTCTCTGCTCATCATGTGTACAGTGGATCTGAGTGACAGCCCGGCCTCCAACTATCGGAATGAAATGGGAGCTTATCCTTCTTTTTCGGAAATTCCATTGTGACTGTCACACCTCCTTCTTTCTCTATGATGTCATTGGAAAGTTCTCGCTTGCTCCATGCCTGCCGCTGGAGTGTGTCGACCTGATGAGGGGACGAGCTGGCCTGCTTCAAAGCGGAGCTCTCGGGGGCTTGTGTGCTGGAATGCGGGTCAGCTGCGAGTGGGGCCACCCCCCTGCTTCCATGCCCTGTTTTCTGGAGGACCTTGCTAGGGGGATCCTGTGTCTGTCTGTCTCTCTGTCTAGCTGTCTTTATGTGTGTGTGTGTGTGTGTGTATGTATATATATATATATATATGCGTATGTGTGTGTCTTTGTATGGGCACAGGCTGCTGGAACTGAGCCCCTCTTGTAGTCTGCTTCAGATACCTGGAACAGCCTAATTACGAATTCAGTCTCACATACAGGGCTCCCTTCCTGAGGAGTCTTCAGCACAGCCATTAATGAAGCTCCCTAGTACATGAGCATTCTGTATATGTCTATGGCTCTGCAGAATGTTTACATACATTCACAACTTATGTCTATCTATAGTCCTGTGAGTCCCCCTCCTTCCAGCTCTTGCTGTCGCAGGACTGATTAGCTGCCTGCTAATTATTTTCCCATTGGGGCACAAGCAGGTTCTGACGCATCGCTGGAAACGGCGCCATGCTGTCGCTCTTGATGCTCCCATATTTAGCTGTTCGTTTGCCAGTAGGGTTGCCACAGGACACAGGTGAAACAAAAAGAGCACCATTGACGTACAGATCAAAGGAGCATCCTGGGACTTGTTTACGGTAATGACTAGACCTGTCCCCTCTGTTATGGCGTCTTTGGGTGACACGCACTAGGGATGTGGCTGCCATCTTGTGTGTGAAATCTGATGATTGTCGCCCATTAGTGTGTTCTGTAATTTTGTAGTTTGTGTTTACATGTTTAATTTTTGTTTGCATGAGTTCTTTGAGTCATGCTACTGTCTGCTTTACCCATGAGCAGTTAATTCTCCATTTGTTCAATTTCATCAAGCAGCTTTTATACTCCAAATGACAGGCATCTGCCTTGAATGTAACATAATCACATGAGCCTTTCTATCAGTACAAATTCCTTTATCCCTTAAAATCAACTTGTAGAGTTAGTTCCCTGATAAACACAACACTAAGCACTCATAGACTGAAAATACTTAAACTGTTTATTATGCTAGATAAAATTTTACTTGTAGAATACTTTTCTAGACCAGAACTTTTTTTGTTAGTATATTCATGATTTCAACTTTGTATGTGATTATTTTGGGACTGGACACAGAGGAGTTTTGTGGTGTCATTGAACCAAGGTGAAGGACATGCAGGTGAGTAGCCATGGGGTGGCGCCATGCTTTCCTGGTTTCACACCAAGAACTTTGGTCTGTACCAGGCAGACAGTTCCTTGTTTCATATCTGCCAGGGGGAGCTTCCACCTTTTGATCTTGGCTGTTAAGTGTACTCGCTTCCACACAGAGATTGTACTCGAGAATTTCCACACAGAGATTAATGAAGTGTTGTTATTATTATGAAGAACCCAACGATTGGGTTCCATTGTCAGGCAGCCTCCTGTACTCTAGTTTAGTGGGGGGGCCTGAAGCATTGGGGGAGACCCTCATAACAATTTCAACATCATGGCGGAAGTGCCGTGCCCAGAGCCGAACCCACTGTACGCCCCCTCTCATTTTACAGAAAATGATGAGTTACTTGTGCTCTGAGTCATTTTTAACATTTTCCTGGCCAGCTGATACTGTAGGTCTCGCATTTCATTTCCTGCATGTTTTCCCTTTAAATATCTGGTCTTGCTTTTTTCATAGATATGCATTTTGGAATGCATTTGGTTGTCCATTCATCATTCATTTTTAATTTATGACTCCACGGGAGAGATTGGCATGGCATCACTGTGAGCGTGGAGGACATGGCCGCCTATGGTGAATGTTTGCTTCGTTCAGTGTGTGATGCTGATGTTCCCAGCGCTTTGCAGATCTGCTCAGACATGTGCCGCCTGCCTGTGCCATTCACATGGAAATCTCCTCCTGTTTGATGCTGCTGAGAGCCATGCGGTGGTTCCCTCTGTCGTGACACAGGCTAGACCGCAATGAACGGATCTGCAGAGAGTATCTTAAATCAGCAGCCAAATCCCAGCAAGGATGCAACCTCTGAGCAGGCAGATGGAAGCTGATTAGATGGAACAGTCACTCCGTTTGGCAATAAAGCCAAATGTTATTTCATTAGAGTCCTATCAGACAATGCATAACGGCCAGTAGTGCGGTTTCAGAGGCATTAGCAAGCATAACAATGCTGCATGGCATCTGCTCAACCCACCATGGTGCAGTTAAGGCAACTGGGTGCAGATCTGTGTGGTATCTGCGCAGTCCATCCTGGCATTTAGAGGTCAACTGGATGCAGATGTGTGCGGTGCCTACACAGTTCACCCTGAACTTTGGAGGGCAACTGGATGGAGATCCACTTGGTGCCTGCTCAGTCTGCCCAGGCATGGGGAAGGCAATCGGGTGCAGACCCGTGTGGTTTCTGTGCAGTTGGGGAGCAGAACCATATTCTGCTGGCATCCATAAACATGCCGACTATCACCATGCTGTGTGTGTTACATTACTACCTGCACTGCTTGGCAGTTGTTTCTGGAGGTTTTTACTAGTTGCACCCTCTGGCAGTAAATGTTGCCACTGCCTTCCCACGTTTTGTCAATGCCCTGAGCTCCATCCTCCTCCTATGTAGCCATTGTTCTGCTGATGACATATGGAAACCCAACAAATTACATTTTCCTAAGATTAATGTTTGCCATTGGTGACACTGTTTACACTCCCTGCTTTTCTGCAGTTTTTAAATATCCCCTCTCCTTGTATGCACTCAAACCTAAGTTAACGTCCGTGTCTCTCAGAAGTCACTCGCCACCCACTTCTGCTGATAACATGTAAAGAGAGGTCTGAATCCGCCGCGTGCATCACTCAGGCGGCAATTCTGGGAAACACCCTGTATTATGAGAAGCATGTGATTCAGCTGCTACCCATGGAGCCAAACTGCTATTAGACTAGGGACAATCATCAGGCTCAAATCACATCTGAGGAGACATTGTGACCCTTTGCTTTCAGCTCCGTTCTATCATGAGGGCCTGTTAAACACTTACTCTGCAGCTGTCCTTTGTTGGGTTTAAGCTCTAATCTTTCATTCTGAAGTACAATTTCTCACCTTATTGTAAACACTTATGAGAGGCGAATCGCCTGAGTCAGTTCACCACTGGATCCTCACAGAGACCGTAAAGGCCTCTCTCCACAATCAGCTTTGCTTAATGGAAGGAGCTGTTTTTCCATTCCAGTCACATCCATCAAGGTCCGCATCTTGCTGATGATGCATTATATATGTATGTATTTAACAGGAGACAGAGGGAATGGGGAATTATGGAACTGTGAAGCCCAGCATCAGGTGTGATCACGCAAAGTATTAATCAGCCCGGAGCTGCTCCTGACAGGTCCCATGAAATATACATATCAGCAGACGTTGGGGGGCCTCAGTGTCATGTGGTTCAGCCAGTCGGGTGACTACACCATGTATTGTGCATGGAAATAGTGAGTTCACAGCAGCACCTGGACTGAAATTTTATATCTAGCATACATTTATGGCCCAGTTTGGTGTCCTCCCCATCTGCACCATCGGTTTCCTCTGAGCACTCCAATGTCTTTGTCTTCCTTATGTAATGTGACTTTTGTTATATATAATGTTATCTTTTTACCCTTTTAGATAAATTTGTCTGGGTTTTTCACTACAACACTCCCGTGGGCTCTGCCTGTCCAAGGGTGAGAATCACACTCCTGCTAACAGACATATTCACCAACTGCCTCCGGCTTCCAAAGGCACGCTTCCTCTCAATGAAATGCAAATGCTCATTTGTGGACATGGGCTTTACTGGACTGGGGACAATTTCATAGAGTGTCACGTCAGCCTGGCCTGGGGGGGGAGGGGGGAGGGGGGGGGGGGGATGGTGAGGCTTGCGCACAGAGATTTTCATTTCACAATTTCAGCCATCAGGTTCTCAGCTCAGCGATTTGATGGGTATCTTTTAATTAAAGCTGTAGGAAATCTCTCTCTCCCAGGAGAGAAGGTGGTTCATACTAAAAATGGCCACCGCTCGCACAGTGTCCCATTTCATAGTCGTGCAAGGGGCGCCCTACATTCTGGCTACAGATGTACTCCATTTGACATCCCAGAAATTACTGGAACAGGGCCACAGTTACATAGTCAGAAAGCTGTAACTATGAATACAGCTGGGCAATTAGCTGTATTACTGTCTTGAGGAACCATTAGCAAATGCCTGCACGCCACTATTGAATGTATGTAACAGTTGTTATATTTCTTTAAATTCTAAAGGCTTTTCTGAAAAGGTATTTCAGGAGGGTAACCCTAAGATAACAGACCACAGGCATGTGGCACACTAACAAACCTCTACAGAACAATGATGAAGCCCTGACAAAGCTGAGGGGCTGGTGAAGCCAAAGTAAGGTGAGATATATGGGCACCCAGGAGGTGCTTGTCATCATCCATGAACATAGCTACTCATGGCACTGACTATCGCCAGTGCTGCTCAGACAGAGGTGAGACAAAAATAGAGGAATTCTGCCACCTTAGTTTGGAAATAGAGACGCGCAGAGCTGATGTTTAGCACATGGATGAGATGGTGAAGTCTCATTAAGGGAAATGCATCTTTCAAGATCTAACCCCGGCCATGCTGTCGGAGGTCAATCACTGCGGCTCACAAACATTCTCCGTCCGACCCATCTAACCCATTCTCTGATGTTTGTTACTGCTCTTTTTCCATTCATGGTATAAGGTGACACAAACACGCAGCCCCTTGAGGCATCACACATCTCTTACCTGGATTTTTATCCATCAAGTGCAATCGGGGCATACTAGAAATTGTAGGCCACAAGACAAATGGTCACCTAGGGCCAGTCGTCTAGTTAGGTTGGCCCTTTCAATCCAAAAAAAACTCAGGTCCCATGGTGGACAGAACCATGCAGTCCCCCCATCCATTAATTTTGGGGCCCCTATGAAGGGCTGGGCCCTCTGAATCTACCAAGGTGTCTATGCCCCTCCAACACCCCTGAGTGCAATAATATGGCAAGATACCCTAGATCAGTTAACATATCTGAAATCCACAAATTTTAATTAAAGAACAATCTGTTAAATTAATTGTTGTCATTTATAGGGTTAAAATGAGCCCACATAAGAACTATACAAACGAGAGGAGGCCATTCAGCCCATCAAGCTCGCTTGGGGAGAACTTAACTAATAGCTCAGAGTTGTTAAAATCTTATCTAGCTCTGATTTAAAGGAACCCAAGGATTCAGCTTGAACTACATTATCAGGAAGACTATTCCATACTCTGGTATGGGCTGGTATGATTCATTTTGCTTTAATTCACAGTGTCTGGAAGGCAATAATAATTGTCAGTACAGTTAGCAAAGATTCTTTTTGCTGGTCTGGCTTGATTGTAACTGAAGTTCACATTTATCACATCAGTCCGAAAAGTACATGTGAGCTGCTGATTTAAAACCTTGTGCTGGATATATATGCAGAAATACTTGTCTCACCTTCTACTTAAACTCAATGAGTCTGTTGCCATTGGTGATCATTCAAAAGGGACGTTGAAGGGCAGGTGTTTGCACAAAACTGTGGATGTTTTTAATGTGCACGGAAGAAAAATACAGAATTTACAACGATATGCATTTGGGTATGTACGTGCATATACACAAATGCAAGGTCATTTCTGTGTCTGCAACACTGCCCTCTTCTGGACAGCTGGTCTGCTGAGGGAGGTGGTGCAGACTGTTGTCATATAGTCTGCTGGTGGGCAAAGAAGGTGAATGCAGCAAGTGTGTCACGAACAAAAAAACGTAGCAAGTACTGTGCAACTCACAAGCATCCACTTGTCATGTATGTCTTGTTCACTACTCATACAACACTAGCGTAAGTTTTGGTTCAAATAGGTTCCTTGTGTCTGAATCCAGTAGTGAAACACAGCTGTACAATCAAAGTAGGAGGCCATTCCTCCAAAAACACAAGAGGTCCCAGCCCGTCAGTGGGAGTGTCCAGCAGCATGATGGTTAATCAGAATTAAAAGAGCAGGACCTTCAGCTTCTCAGTATCTGCTGCTCTGTTGTTGCATGCCAGTCATGGTCATCAGCAGCGTGGAGCTGGTCTTCAAAAGGTCCTGGCAATGCTCTTAAGTGGTCACTCTCTGTGCAGACACCTCGAAGTGAGTTTCTGTACATTTGTGTCGGGCCACAGTAAAAGCAATCAGAAAAGTGTAGGTAATATTACGGGAATAATAACAGGGACCAGTTACTGATTGCCTTTGTTATAGAGCTTGGGGGCAGTTGCTATGTTATCTTCAGGCCACCTCGACCACGCAATCGGTGGTTACAAGTGGCTGTTCTTGGAGAGGTATGCGATGAGTGCCACTGCCACGCCCACATAGATTCCCGTCCCGATGGTGATTGACAGCACGGCCAGAAAAAGCGCCCTTCGTGAGCTGGAGCTGGCCATGTGAAAGTCCCCCTTGGCTACAGCCTTGTTTGTCTGTAGGGGAGAGAGGGAGAGCCAATGAGAGAGAGGTACAAGAGAGAAAGCCAATCAGAGTAGAGCACAGTGAGCTGACACTGGAAAGAGGCAGGTGGCTGATGGCTCGGTGAGTCAGTCCTCCTCCTGGACTGCGGAGAGCCTCACGTCCAGAGTGTGCTGCCAATGTTCAGAACAGACGTTCTGCTTAATTATTCACATCTGAATGCCTTTGTGGTACAAAGTTTCCCTTCTTTAATTATTTTAATTATTATTTTAATTAATTGGAGCACAGCCATCTCTTTGTCCTGGCACTGTTTTGGGGGGGAGGAGGTGGCTGTAGCATGTAACACTGGGTTTATTTCTTTAGTCATTTCTGAGATGCAGTCCAGGCCTTTTGAATGAGGGAAGGTTTGGCCATATATGAATGGGTCGGGGAGCGGGTTGTGATTATCCAGGTTTTCCCCTGCTTTTCTGTGTGCTGTGTGGGTGACAGGAATGGAAAGAGCTTGGGTGGGGG
>JAABNX020000070.1:16900211-16918702 GCA_015163995.2 Mormyrus lacerda
GGGGGGGTTCAGGGATGGTGTGGGGGTTGGGGCTGAAACATGGACCCAGTTTCCCCACAGTCAAGGTGACAGGGTGGCTGCTTCTTCATCCATGATTTATAGCAGAGCTCTTCAAATCTGGACCTCAATTCCAAATCCAGGCCTTGATTTCAGTTCTACATAGTTGGTTTAATAATCACTGATTCTGATTGCCTAGAGGCTTCGCAGTCGGCTTGCAAGTAAAGGTAGAGGCTGGAACAAGACACCCCTCCCCAATTGCATGGTGCAAATCATGCCCCACAACATCTGTAACAGCTCAAAACTTCTTGAATCCATAAAATTTTGCCAGTTTGCAATGTCTTTGTAAATGAGCTTCCAGCTCCACCTCTGTGGGCGTGTTGTGACCCCAGCTGGAGAATGCCCTCTCCTGTCCCCCAGTTCCCCCTCCCCCCAGTAAGGTATTAATGATTCTCCTTGAACTCACTGACCCATGAGATCCATTTAGCATCTGTAAATCAAGTATGCAGAAGACCTATAAAAACAGCAGGAAATTGGGTCACGGAGGTTGACCATGTGACTCTGGCAGCTAGAGGAAGGAGGCAGTAAGCAGGACCCGCAGGTCAGTCCCCCATCCATCCAGGTCACGCCCCCAACAGTGCCAAGGTCTGTCACTGGTCAAGCTGTTCATGGCTGTGATCATGCTAGCCAATTCCTGCTAATAAATTCAGCTGGACTAATGTCTGCAGGCATGAACCAACTATAGAACGGGGAGGGCGGCATTTAAACTTTAATGAAGCAGTCTTCTTATCCTTCTGTGTATCAAGATGAAAGTTATGCCACAGGCCATGAAAGTGAACAGTCCACTGCATATTTTCATCTTTACAACACTAATATTTAATGACCTAATACTGAAATCATCAAGTAATGTCATTGCACAGTGTTTCTCTGTGTTGTGATGCAGACCCAGTGCAGCCAGCCTGCAATCATGGTGATTTAATGCAAGTAAATGAGATTATTCACAACCCTTTTTTTTTACAGAAGGGATGTGAGCTTGACCTCATTTTCAGGTGAGTGTGGCCAAAAGCAGTCCTGTGTTTTATCACTCTGTAACCAAACTGTTCTTCTGCAGCGCAGGCATTTCTCTGAAGTGCCATGTGGAAGATTCTAATTGAAAAAGGTTCTTGAAGCCTAGCCGACAGGAAGGTTTACGGCACGTCCGGAAAGCCGGTCCAGTCCCGCCAGTGCTGTCCCACTGCGTTGCCCGACATGCGCAAACATGGCCACTGTGATCCCATCTGACATGCTGCAGGTGCTGGTGAGTGCTGATGGGGGTGATGTCCCCTCTCCCCCCGGCCGTCACGCAGGCACCCTCCCCGTTCTGCAGTGTGAGCAAGAGGACGCATTGCAGAGAGAGCGAAACAGAGACAAAGAAGGGGGGGGTTATAGTTTCAGTGCCAGACCCCCGTGATTGATGATATCTATAAATGGGGTGGAATTTCAGAGATCACCTGATTACTGTCCCACCTCCCAACCTCCTGTTGGTATGGATGCTGTTTTGACATCAGAACTCAACTAGTGACGGGGTTGAAATATTCATGTTTAAGACTGCTAGGCCCCCCTAGGAAGGGCTGTGGGGTCTGTAACAGCAAAGCCCAACCACAGCAAGTGCCTGCCACTTCCAGCAGAACAGCCCTTCTGTGGTAGCAGCTCAAGCAGAGAGATACAGTGTGGGGAGCGTGTGGTCTTCCAACACAGCCAATAGCATCTCAAGCTGGGAGTGTCTGCCAGCAAATGGAGGGCGTGGCCTCATCTAGCACAGCCAATAGCGCCTTGGTTACTCTGACAATGTGTACCTCTATTGCCTATATTCCGCACAGCCTCTTGGGCTCTGATTGTCGCCTCATAGCGAGAGTGAATCTTGATTTGGATAAGATGAAAGCACGACTGTCCATTTTCCTGCTTTCATGTCCTTGGGAACATGGGCTGGTGTAACGTGCAGCCGCCATATTGGTGGTAAATTAGGTTGAGTCGTGGGACAGCGCCACCATAAAATAGGCCAAAATGAAGCAGCACTGCCAGCCAGGCAAGGCTACGGAATAGAGCTGAAGTGAATAGAAAAAGGCTTGCTGAGAAACAGGGCTGCCGTTCCATGTTGGAGGTTTAGGTTTAACATAGTAATTACATACATAGCATGCACAGGATGGGAGTGTGGTGATTTCCTTGTGTAATCCTTGCAGGATAGGAGTATTAAATAAGTAATCTTGTTTCTGTGCTTCCCCTTCTGGGTACAGATCTATGGTTCTGTCTTCTTCAGCACCTGTTCAGCTGTTTTACAATCTTAATCTGCAAGAATTTGGCTTTTTTTCGGTTTAATAGATGTTAATATTGTACGTCATTTCCATGGTAACGGATTATGATTCATGAAATGTACTGCGCAGGGAGGCACAAGGAATGTGATTTCCTGAAATCAAAGAAACACAGAGACAAAGAAATTGCTTCCCCAATGTACTGGTCCTAATGAATAGCAATACTATAGCTGTGAGAATGTACTTGTTAAAATTGATCTAATGACACCCTGTAAAACTGGCCTCCTGAAAGGGCATACCCAGCCCTGCTATGACAGGCTTCAGGCCTCCAGCCATCATGTACTAAATTAGTGGTTGGACGATGGATGGCGGGATGTGTTAGCCTCAGTTTGGTTAAAGAATCTGAATACAATATGGATGGTCCTTCTGAGGGACAGACCTGTAACCCAGTTAGTTTTGAGTGCTGGGTTTGCAGCAGTGACTGCGGCGCCCCCAGAGGCACTCAGCGGAGATGTGCGAACAGCTGACGCCATGCTGTGTGTGAAGGATCCCCTCCCCACTAGCATGTTGCTCCTCTGCTGCCCCTGGTGAGCTGCTCTGCACATACACAGCGTGTGCATTCACTCAGCATAGCACCTTCTGCCCTGTGGTCCCATTAGAGAACCTCTGAACTCCAGGCCACTCTGGGCTGTCCCACCCTGGCCTTGGCAGCCATCTTTTCTGCCCTTGTCAGCTGGTTCTGCCATCTTTTGGAAGCAATGAGGTGAAGCCAGGGGAGCTTTAAGGGCCGGACTACAGTGTTGCCCTCTGCAGGTGGCACATGGCTGGCAATAATGATTCACGCAAGCAAGTCCGTAAGCAGCAGACAGATACTTTGCAATCCCCCAAAAAGCAATCTACTTTATCAAAGCGAAAATTGAAATTGCATCTTTAAATGAATTGAAGCTAATATTTCAAAATTTAAAAGGCCATAATCTTCTTAAAAGGGGAATAAAGAAGATTTCACTAATATGCAGAACACATAATTCCTTGTCTGGATGTCATAGATCAAAAATAATTTAACTAATTCTGACTGTTGGTTTGTGTGTTTAGTGTGAAATTCCATTAGGGTGCACTGACATTTATCTGCTGTAAATCGGACCAGCAGCAGCAGGTGTTCTTGCCAAGCATGATATTTCGATGTGATTAATCTGGCTTTCTTGGTAAAAGACAAACCAAAACAGAAATATCTGTGAAGCCATGTCACAGCTACATGATAAATCAGCTGAAAAGACAAAGAAGGGCTGGCAGGACCTGACAGAACCAGACATGGCACAAAACCTAACCCTGTGATTCTGGACATTACACACACTATCCAAAACAGTTAAGTTCCAGGTGTTCTGTAACAATTGAGAAAATTAGTTCATAATTTAAAAAAATCATGGTAGGATCTAAATATAAAATCAATGCACTTCCTCCTTGTCAATTTTCAATCCTTTATCAACAATTTGCATGTTGTGGGTAAAAATGTCGGTCCAACCATCCATCTCCTAACTGCTTCTCCTAGTCAGAGGAACAAGAGCTAGAACTGTAAAAAAAACATTTGATTATGAACTGTCAAAGGTTGTATGATTTAAATGTAACGTAAAAAGCTAGAGAACTTGCTCTCTCCTTTGTTGCTCCTCCTGCAGCAAGGACAAGGAATTCTCTGCTCTCAAGTGCTGTCGTTTCCCACTTCTGAAATGCCTTTGATAGCATCCCCAGGACTCAAATCATGTTACACTCCAGTGTTCTTGTCGTGAGTTTAATACACAAGCGTGGAACACACCGTTGTCACCGAGGATACCACAGGAACATGTCACAGGCGTTTACCATAGCACAGACACAGCAGACATGCTCTGGAAATCGGTGCACAGGTTCAGATGCCGGATCAAAGCACTGGTGATCCACAGCGCGTGTGGATAAACTACAGTGCTCGTTATATTGCTCTCCTGTTTCACCATGATATTTTTCTTGCAGATTGATCACAACTTTCTTAAGGCTGAAGAACAAGCAGTACGATGCAGACATTTCCAAAGGATCACAGAAAAATGCAGTGATGGATGCTGACTGCTCCAACATCCAGCAGCACTTAAGAAGGAATACCTGGACCTTTTACAGGGTCACAGGACCATATTTCTCACACTCCAAAAGGCGAGAGATGGAGGGAGGTGTGTGCTGCGGGGGCGCTCCAGGATGTGTGTGCGACATGCTGGCACCCTGCCCGTCTACGCTGGTGCAGTGCTGCTGGCCTTCCTTCTGACACCCTCTGAGTGGGCGGTCACAGCACGTGGCACCAGCCCATCCTGGGTCGAAAAGCTCCCCGTCGCAGGGGCCTGTTACTGAGCTCGGTGCTTCAACAACAGCATTACTACTCGGCCTCAGCTCTGCTTTGGTCTAGAAATAAAAGCCTAAGATTCTCTTTCTGCCACGTTCTCAGTCATCCTCATTTCCAGCCCTAACCTTCCCTGTTATCGCCTTTCCTGTGAGCTTCCCTTTCTTGGGGAGGGAGACTTAGATTCTCTGGTGTGTGCACGGTTGGAGGGGATTACTGCCCTATCTTGCTGCATCCCCCCCAGCTGTCCAGCTGATGGTATCTGTGGCAACAAAGTGACGAGAATGAGAAGATGCCATTCTTTCAGCACACCTGAGGCACCATGGGTACCTAATGTGGAGACTAAGCCTAGATCCGGGTGCTGGGACTTTTCCAGTCAGAAATGCTGCCTTTGCTGCTTGTATGAGGATAATTTTGGTCAATCAGTATTTGTCCAGGTTGATGGGGAGGGGGGGCCCTTGGCATGGCCCCCTGTGTGTCATGCTGTATCTTCTGAATTTATTTTTCTGACCTTTGGAGGTCAATTTGCAAGAGGACAAACAAAATCCATTTTAAAATGCATGAGTCTGTTTTCACTTCTTGAGTTGTGGGGGAGGAACCAGGCTTAGGAGATCAGAGAGAAATGTTTGGAGTGCATGAGCTGCCCCCCCCTACAAGTGGGCGAGCATGGGGGAGGCAGCAAAAGCACCAGGGGGGGGATGTGCTGGGGAATGGCCATAGACACACAAAGGGGTGTGGAGTGGAATGTCTACTCACAGCCAGCAGCACGGCTGTGAGTAGCCTTTAGCTTGGAAGATCTCAAGATCCTTGCATTAGGGAACATCTGGATGTTACAAATTAGCTAGCTTCCTCTTCTCAGCCCCAGTAAAATTAAAATGCTTTTCTTACTTATAACAATTTTTTTTTTTTTTTTTTTTCCATTTTGCTTACCCAGTTCAGGGTCATGGATACCTATTAATATTAGTAGTAGCAGTAGTACTAGTATTGTCATAATTAGATTCTCTAACCCATTTTCCTGGGCAGCTCTTTCATTGGCCAGTAAAATGAGCTCATCCTGGATAACGGTGCACTTCCCAAACCCCTGGGAGAAACCACGGAGTAGGCCGACTGGTCATCGCTGAGTACACACGAGTTTTTCCTTACCCTCATTTATGCTGATGAAAGTTTTTTGTTTTTTAGAGATATTAAATGCTCCAGGGGACGTTCACCACATCTGGGTTAGGCATAGTTTTCTCGAAAAGGGTTCTGCCACCTTTTGGCAGCATTGAAATTAATACATTCATGCTTGAATATATATTTATGTTTTATGCTTCATTGCTAAGAGTTATTGAATGTTCCTGTGTCTCGAAAAACACAGTTAATTTAGTGCCCTGTACCGGTGATGAAGGGTTTCAGCATGCAAAATGATCACCGGCAAGTTGTTCTTTACAGAGAGGAAACATGTTTCAATATAATTACTTCAGTAATTTAAGTCTACCTAATTAATTACTATCAGACTAAAGTAATTAACTATAGGCAAGGTCAGAATCTCAGAAAGAGGGAAATATCCTTTCATCCATTTTCTGAAATTGCTTGACATATTCAGGGTCTCAGGGGATCCGGAGCCCGTCCCAGAGGCTGTGGGCGCAAAGCGGGGAACAATCCAGGATGGGGCGTCGACAGAGGAAAATATATATACTGTACTTTTAATCTAAGAAAAGTAAAGATTTGTGATTGAAAGTAGAAGATTGACTGGAAGACTCCCCCCCCCCCCACTCACCTTTCCAGCAAAACTGACATGGTGCAGGAGACAGGGTTTAACTCATCCTTAAACCAGGGGGCCTGGCAAACCCCCCAAACTGAAGATAGGAGAGGCCGATCCATGTAATCAGCCACCAAAGACTGCTGGGAAATGACACGGCGGTGAGACAGGACACTGTTTACTGTCTCTGAGACGCTAAGACAGCCAGATTCTGCAATGCAGCTGGTTAAGACTGGACATCACAGTGCTACCAGACCACAGGCTCCAGACAGGCTCTGGGTTTTCAGTGATCTGTTTAGTTGATGGAGAGGATTTGTTCATGAGTGTGCAGCATGAGAAACCAGTGCTGCTTTCTGGTAAACTCCATACATAACTGCAAATGAGATTATCTGCCCAGTATTAAAGTTTCAAATTCAGCCATAATGATATAATTGTGAAAGTTTAGCTCTGTGTTTCCCCCAAACATATTCATCAGCAGTTTGAGTATGGACTGTAACAGTTTTTGCCACTATAGCTGCCAAATAATAGACTTAGTAAGCAAATATGATTAGTAATGAGTCTAAATGAACTGGGCAGAGGAGAAAATGCTGCTTTCATCAATGATTTGCCAAATGAATTACCATCACAGCAAAATCATTCAACTAATTATACGTAAACAAAAAAATAATTTATGAAAGAAACCATAGCGGGAAACATCCGACGTTTTGTTTAATGTTCAACTTGCATGAATTTCAAGGTCACCTCCATCATGCACACGGTGTGTTTTCAGCTGACCATCACTGCACAGAAGACATGCAAAAACCTTGCTAAATGCTAGCGGGCTGAATAAATATGAAGTGTGGAGCGTAGAGCTTGCCTGGCGCCCAGGGGGACCGTTAGCTAACAGCGCATGCAGTGGCCCACGCTCCCTACTGTGTAAAGAGCTTAATCTCCACGTGGGAGTGGGTTCCAGAAGCAACCGATCAGATTATGCACACAGGCTTCGTGCAAACAGATTGTGTCACTCAATTTTGGGACACACTCTGTTAGGTTTTTTTTCCCTCCATATTTCCTCTGCTGATAAGAAGGACAGGATGTGACACATTCAAGTACCTACCCCCAGGGCTTTTGTGGCTGATTAACAGCGCCCCTATCCCCCATGTTACCGTTATAGAAATGTGCCTCAGACAGCCCACTTGATGGGAGACCTGGAGGAAAGGTGTATGGTGCCCGGAAAGTTCCCCAAGCTGTTTTATGAGTCTCGCCCTTTATTCAGTGGAAAAAAATACAAAATATGATTTCAAAGGGATTGTATAGCAGCTAAAAAGCCTGTTCTTCACCACACAGGAGAGATATAAATGTGACGGGACAGCCTAAACCCTTAAGTGAAGTGGGTGACCTGAATCGCCTCATTGAAGTATACCTGTAACCCTATTGTGTCCGCAAACTGTAAGTTGCTGTGGGTACAGGTGAGTTCCAGTTATGGAAATAACGAATGAGAACAAAAGGAGAAGCTGCAGTGCCGTGCATCAGTTTGCATGCAGAGCAGCGTCGCAGTTGTACGGACGCCGCTTGAGGAACGTCTCCATCCTGACAGTGCTCCCAATAAACATGACAAATTGGTCTGGCTGTAACGGCTGGCTTAAAAAGCCCCAGTGTTTTTCTGTGGCAGCATTTCAAAGCAGGACAACGGCAAGCTGGCTCAATCCTGAGGAGCCACAGTGGTGCAGATGCTTCAAACTACTGCTGCCCTGACTACTGACATGCCATTGTGCTTCCAGTTAAGGTTTTTAATGGTTTAACTAGAACAAAAACCAGCAGACACCTATCTAGTATATCTGTAAAAACCTACAAATCAGGTTTGCTGCTGGAAGTCTGAGCGCAAACTATATTCCCTTTGACATTTCATCTTAATTGAAATATTTTATCCCCCCCCCCCCCAAATTTGCATTATTTATTGTGACTGTCTCACATTCTGCATTCATCACAGCTGATTCCCTGCTATAAACTGTGACACTAATTTAGTATTTTTTGCATCCTGCTTGGCAGCACTCATACCCAAAGTAGCTTCCCTGGCTGCTGGCTGTATTGTTGTGCCCAGGTTTGCAGCTGGATATTGACTGAAGCTGAGCTGTGACTCATTGCCAACATGTGGTCACCACCTCCAATGGTCACATGACACTCTCGCAGAAAATGAGAACAGCAGCACAGGGATATGGGCCAGTAAAAGTTCATATTTGCCTTTGCACTCAAGCAAAGAATGGCTTTCCACTGGATACGGCACCATTTGTTGTGCTGAACCATTAATGACTGATCTCAGAAGGTTCCCATAACTTCCAATTCAGCCAGAGCAAAGCAGAGACCTGGCACCATACACAATCATCAGCATCCCATCGCACTGTGAAAAGCCTTTAAACATTTACGGACAGCACCAAGACACCAAGAGTACATCTATCTCCATTGCTCTTTTCCTTTGGAAGATGCAGTGGAGATTGGCTGTTCATTGGCTCCCAGGGTGATGGGCAGCGGGGCCAGACAAGTCCGTGTGCTGGCAGAATAGGCTTTAGCGGGTTGTCAGCTGCACCGCTAATCACATGGTTCACGGAGATGATCCGTGAAGAGCAGGTGCCTTGCGGGCAAAGGGACTTCCGCTACCTATCTAGCATGCTGATTGGATGTCGCACTTTAAAGGACAAATTTAATAGGAGTCCTGTACTGGACCAAAAAAAGGCAGAAGAACCAATTAAAATCCACGTGACCTATTGTGCCATGAATAGTATGTGTGATTGGAAGCTGGAAATGACATTCGGCTAGGAAACAGCTTTTGACTGTATTATTCACAAGGAAACCATTGCAGAATTAGATCTACAAGTCGGCGGTGAGGGAGGCTTGTCTTATAGAAAACATGGAATGATATTTGCAATGTTTAGTGTCCCAAAGTGCCTCCACAGTAAAAATATTTCTGCCAGGATGCAGTTTAAGGATTCTAGAAATCCTCGTAGTAATTAGAGACTTAATTAAAAGAAAATCAATGGCATTTGCTTGACATAAACCAAAAATACAAAAGCTTATTTATTTATATTTACATTTGATTTGGATAAACACTTCGTCTATCCAAATCAAATATAAATAGAAATAAATAGGGTTAAGAAGTGTTACAGAATCAAACCCTAAAAGAGGGCATTTTCTCAGTGTTTTAAGAAACCAATGACAAACTTTTCAATCTGTTCCAAGATCTGTGTTTGCTGATAAACATGTGGCAAGACCGTATGTGGTATGTAAAGTATAGGGCTAAGATGCATAGTTTGAACATATTGAATAAATAAATTATTTTGCTGCTGCTACGCCATTGTAGCATCTGTTAGCATAATGTGCTTCATTTGTGATGCGACTCCATTATAAACAAATTGCTGTGGAGGTGAAACTTGCGTAAATATGCACGCTGCATGTAAGGGTCAGATTACTTTTGCTGCACTGGAAGTAGGCACACTTGGTTAATAAATTGTCATAGTGAAGTCTAGCAACCAGACAAAGGAGACAGAGGCAGCTTCCTACCTGCTTTCTTTGACAAGGTGGTACTTCTTTCTTATCACTCAAAGGTACAAAAACCCATTTTCAAAATGAGATTCTGGCGACACAGTAATTTGATTGGGAACAAATGTGGGATAAGATGCATTACCTGTAACCCAAATTAATTGTTCTGGTTCTCGCCACCTTTCAGGGGTGCCATCTCCATTTCTGGGATCAGATCTCCAAGACTCGATGCATTTTGTGAATGCAGTGTGATTACGTAAATAATATAATAGCCCTAAAGCGTGGATGGTAGGATTTTTTTCCCCTCTAATGGGTCCTGCTTGCCTGCCTCTTGCAATGCCCTGGTTTTGTAGGGGGATTGAGTTATTGATTCCCGTGGGTTGAGCGGGTCTGCCAGTAGGCTACATGTCAGAAAGGGGGAATGAGTGATTTGTAGGCTGATTGTGGAGCAGTGTTGCCCAGCATGGGGGGGTGGCATGGGAATAGCTGGGTGTAGATGAGCCACAAAGCCCCTGTCATCAGCAGACAGATACAGAATGCTATTTCTTGAAATGATTCTGCTCATGAAACACAGTTTCCCGGGCCTGCTCTTGGAATGCAGATGGCAAAGAGCCTGACCAGGACAATTGATTGGAGGATGGATGGTTGGATTTTTGCTTCTTCTGCCTCCAGGTAATTTCAGCACAGATTTCATGCTGCTTAGCGCCAGGCTTATTGAGTTGCCTCTGCTCTGCGCAGTGTGGTTCTGGTCCTGGAGGGCTTCAGTTCAGTTTGATTTTTTTTAGGCAATGGACTGTGTCGTTCCACTGAGGAGCTGCTCAGATGCCTGGCCGACAGTGGAATGGCAAGGTGTCTGTGCCTGCCCAGGAAGGTTGTTAATGTTGCCATAAACCTTGGCCGAACACTGTGGCATCAATGTGGACAAGATGGAGAGGAATCTCTGTGTTTGGTTGAGTTTCCTGTCACAAGCCTATTTGCTGTTGGAGCACAGGCTGGGGGTGGTGGTGTAATGAATGACACTTTTATGTGAGGGCAGCTTTTATGTGAGGGGGGGGGTTCACTGACAGGCTGATGACTTTCTTTGGGTTCAGACAAACTCAACTTTTACCATGGATTTGCCAATGTGAGATGTTCTGCTATTATTAAACTATAGTAATGTTGTCTTTCTTTGTCAAGCAGTTCATAAATAGACCAAAATAGAGGTTTGTGTTTTTATTTCAAGGGCTCTGCGTACAATGAGGTTTATATCAAGTGACAGGAATGCTTATAACGAAAGTACCATCTATGGTGAGACTGTTCTAATGGGGGTGTGACAATCCAGAGCCACAGAGACGTCACCCTTCTTTGACATATCGCTTTGTTGGCAGTTTACTAGGAAACAGTCTTCAGGACCTCCAGGAGGGCCGCAAAAACCCTCCCATTGCATCATGGCGTTTCTACGTTGCCACATCCAGGAACAGCTGCCCATAGTTTACCATACGGACATACAACTCCCATGAAAAAACATAATACTGCTGTGTTTGGGGACACAGTTCTCCTTTTCCTATCCTGGGTATTTTTCTAAACACCCAGTTCCCCTGACCCTGGAGGGCCAAAGCCATGCGGCACTAACCTCATGAGACAAGTAGAAGGCAGCGATGCCCAGGGGCCAGAAGCAGCAGAGCATAGAGAAGACGCTCAGGCCCAGATGGTCCCTGGGGGGCATCATGAGGAAGTTGTCCTCGCTCTCCGTGTCACTTGAGTACTCACTCTGTTAATCCACAAAGAGAAGCAAAATGGTCATCTTAAAAGTGGAATCATGCATTGATTAAAGGCCAACTTCACTGTGGCTAACCATTAAGCAGGACTATACTGGTAGGTCACTGTCCTATGCCCTGACACAACAGACCTCGATAAAAGCAGGTAAACATGAAAATGTTACACTCGCCCAACATGCAGCAGAATTTACCCAGGTTATACTTTTTGAGTTTGACACATTTATCAATATTTATTGATAGAATTCAAAGCAATGCTTTTTTTGTTCTTGCCCCCTCCCCACATGTCCAGAGGCACACCCAGCCAAACCTTGCAAATAATGTCTAACGTCCCCCTTGTGCAACCAATAATCGAGAATTGAAGTAATGCAGACACATATTAATCATAATGTAATTTTTGCATCTGGCTCACAAACAGACAACATGAGCTTCAGTTAGAGCAAAATGGTTCCTCGTCTCACTATAGTATGACGTGTCAAACGTCATTTATCTATTGGGCATGAATTTATTTGATGCACATCAAAGGGCACAGCGACATGCTGTGGTCTGTTTGCTTCGATGACCCCCCCGCCCCTGCCCCTGCCCCTGGGTGGATGGCTTCCAGTCTCATCATGGCATGATGGACCTTTGGAAGGAATCTGCTCTTGGAGTGAGGTCTAGGGGGCGCCTCCTGCCTGATTGGGCGCCTCCTCCACCTCCCGTCTGCCAGCTGGTAGTTTCTCGTGATCTGCTCGTTGAGCTCCTCGCTGCGGAGGACAGGGGGGGCGAATTCGCCGTTTGTGCTCACGTTCGGCCCATCTGTGCCGTGTGGGTTACTGGAGTAACAGTTGCTGACGTGAAGCAGCAGCCCTTTGAGTGCTTCCACCAGGCACCATTAAGAGGGCTGTCTTTGAATGGAATAACCTCTTGCAGATAACTAGAACCCTAACAAAAAAATAACACGGATTTCAGGAGGATCATACTTACAGTGAGAAACATGAATTCAGGATTGGCCAGTCCCTCTGAGTTAAGTGTGTAAGTGTGTTTTATTGTGCATCTCTTCTGCGTGTTTTGACACATGATTGCATTGAGCTATGTCTGCCAGCACTGTCCACACACGTCACACACTGCTGGTGGTGAAAGGCAGGGATGAAAAAGCCCCTCCCCCCCATGATATCATGAGATCAACCAAGTTCGCCTGCAAATCATAGCTTGTCCTGGTGTTCCCATGTCCCATTGCGCTGGAGTTGACAGCTTGCACTCTCTGGCAGGGACTCTACTATGGTGTGGCCCTCCATTGGGGGGACCTGGTACATATGGTCATGCCCAGAAGGACATAGTCCTTGGTGCCAGGCAACCCACTAGAGTCACTTCTGCTTTCTGCAGACATTAATCCCCATGCTGTGCCCAGAAAGAGGCTGTTTGGTGGCAAAGCAGGGGGGATATGATGATGGGTCATTTTGGGGCTGGGATTCTGGGTGCAAAGCCGAAGTCTCATGGTACCCTGAGGGAACGGGAAGAGGATGTGATGGCAAACAGGCTGAAGGACAAAGGAGCAGAACAGAGAGGGGGGGGCAACTCCCCAGCAAGTACCAGAAAGAAGTGAGGGGCATCTGCAGAGAGGCCTCAGTGTTTGTGCCACACACTCCTTATCCAACGTGTCAGGGATTGCTTAATCTCATACTGTCCTATTACAAGAAACCCGGGGGGGAGGGGGGGAGTGTCAAGCGCTTTATTAACTGTTTGATAAAGGTCAGAAAACACACCTAATAGTCAGATAATGACAGTGGTGTGGCGGCCTTTCAACACACTGCAGGTAATTCATCTTTATCTCTGGTGGACATCCCTCATAAAATGGGATTTATGTAACCCCATGATGCGGAGAGAAGCACATTTACCGGTTTAAAAGGACAACTTGGCATTAAGGGGGGTACATGAGGATGGCTTCACCCACCAATAAATGTAAGGAGAGCCACCCCAACAGTCACAGGAGGAAGATTCTGGTGCACAGCCGTGTCGGGATGAGCTGGAGGATTAATCAGAGCCATGGTTCCGTGTGGGAGATGGAGCGGGGCCCTGTGATCAGGGGCGGTCTGTTTGAAGTCCCTCCCTACCATTTTAATGCATGAAACGCTCTGGCTTGAAAAGAGCCCTGTTCATTCATAATGCATGAAAAGGGCGAGCCTGGAGTCCGCGGGAGAGCAGCGACAATATCGACTTTCCGGCGGGGAACAGAAGCAGACCTGGGGAGTGGCGGTGCCAATTAAGCTAGGCACACACATGCCCTCAGCCCTCATGATTTGTGGCACCCAGAGGGGGCACCAGCGACACACTGTTTGAAGTGTGCCATCACACAACTGGCTGCAGATCAGACTTCCTGGTCTCTTTGGCGTTTCCCTGCCTTCGGACACCCTGCTTTCCTGACAGCACCGATCCTGCCCGAGCTGTATGCTGCTGGGAAATCCATCCAAAAACAAACAGTATCTCTCTCTGAATGTGAGCTCAGAACCTTTCACTCTCAAACCAGCAACCCACCTCCAGCTCCTGAAAGTCATCCTCATCATCCACGTCATAGGAGAGGGTCTGGATCTTGGCGTCCTCGCCCGACAGGTCCAGGAACTTGCCGTCAGCGAATACTAGCCCCTCCTTGGCGGCAGGCGAGAGCTCCTCGATGAAGGTGGTCTCACAGCAGTCCCCATCACCCCAGGCTTTCAGCATGTTTTCAGAGCAGAGGATGAGGTTGGGCCGAAAGTGGGGGTCCATGGCCTGGGGAAGGGACCCAGGGTTCAGCAGCTGGGGGGCTGGGTTCTTCTCCTGCTGGGGCGACAGGTTGACCACGACGTGGCCCTGGTACTGCGGGGCCGAGTACACCGACACCAATCCGTCTTTGGCCTCCACCATCAGGTTGCGGGTGTTGATGAGCCCATTACGCTGGGGACCCACTGCCGGCTCCCCACCTACTCCGCTCCTCTGGACCGGCAGGTCCTTCTCCTCCGGTGGCCGCTCCATGGTGCCTCCTTGTGGGCACGAGACTCTACCTGTGTCCCTTTCTGTCCTGTTTCTTCAAAGCAGCCTCTGGATAGGCAGAAGAGAATGGAACACACCTTCCATAAGCTAATCACGGACAACCAAACACCATTTATGTGACACCCATACACCCCCCATATAACATTTCATAAATAACAAGCCTATTACATTAAAATTCATAAGGGCTTCAGGGAGGTTTTCACTGCAGACTCCCCACAGATTGGTCAGGTTTATCACTGCACTGTTTAGTGGCTGTGACACTTAGCCGTGTAGACTGAGTGTCAAAGGTTTGGTATTGATGTTTTGCCATTTCATTTACTGTCCCAGTCTCCATGGAGACTTGTTGTGGTGTGAAATGACAGGAGAGTATTTGCAAATGTTTCCTAGCTTTCCCAGTCCCAAGCGATGCTTCAGTCAATGGCAGGTCAAGTTTCTAGAAAACACACTGGGGTGTGAATTATTGTGCAATTTTAATATTGTGTCTTACAGATACATGTCTAAAATGTTATTTATGCATTACGCCAGAATTAATGTAGAAAATTAGCTATAAATTATTTTAAGGCATTTGTGAGAGGCTGTTTATAGAAAAGCTCTAGTACAGAATGTCAGCTCTAGTACAGAATGTCAGAATGAGAACTGATGAATATCAGATGCATTTACACAAAGCATTGGGTGAAAATCACATGCATGTTTATAGAATACAGGATCAATATTATGCATGTCCACACAAAATTAAGCTTGAATATCACACATATTACACGGAGTATGGGCTGAATATCACACGAGTATACATAGAGTGCTGGGTGATTTTCATACACGTCTACATAGAGCAGGTGGAGTAGTGTCTCTGAGGATACGGATCTGTGTCAGCAACAGGAAGGTCACTGCTTTGAATCCTGTGAATGCTGGGAGTGATCTTATGCCATTGGGCCCTTGAGCAAGGCCCTTAACCTGCAATTCCTTTGTCCTAGGTATGACGTTAATTTACATCCAGCCCTATAAGGAGGTCCTCCAATTTACAGGGAATAACTTGGGGGTTGGTGGCAGGATTGGCACTTCAGCCACCGGAAAAACTCACACTGGTCCATTCAGACTAGTATGATGCTGAGGTATCATCCACTGCATGGCTGCATTCAGGTTCTCACCCCTGAGGTAGCTTGTTGTGTGCTCCTTATTTCTGCACATGATGAATATTATACATGAAGTGCCATGGCTAGACTGGGGTCAATGCCATGCATGGTGTCTGTAACACAGAGGCTAAAGCCTCACTTTGCTTTTCTAGTTGTGAAGTCCTGCTAAATGAGCCAGTGGTGGACCATGCCCCCCCCGAGCCCTTTGACATCATCAAGGTCAGCCTCTCCACTGGTTACTGGCCTCTGCTGTCTCCGACGTCCCCCCTCACCCACCCCAGCCTGCCCTGATGATGTTCAAAGGATTTGTTGCCCTGCCTTGCTGCACAGCCCAACTCTCCTACTGATGCTAAATGCCAAAAAGTTTGTACTCCCTGCCAAGTTCGGCAGCGTATCACTGAGCTATACAAGGAGGCCTAATGGGACACCCTGGTCTTGTGGACCCGCTCCAAGTCTCACAGGAAGGGCCAGGAGAAGCTCAGCCTTAAGCGTGTGTGTTTGCACATTTGTGCCTTGCTCACTTCAGTGCTCTTTTGCTCAAGTCATTTTAATTCACATGGTTCAAAGCGACTATGTAAAAAGTATTGCAAACGATTCTTCAGCGAATATGCCTAGTTTTAATTCTATTAGAATGAGCTAGTCTTTCCATATCAGCTTTATTAGCATTAATAAAACAATAAGTAGAATGACCTGAAACTACAGGAAACAGGTAAACTTGGTTGTCAGCTAAAATGGTAAGGAAATACTTTTAACACGGACCAGGTGTCTGGAATGGTCCCCTTTGGTATGCCTGTTGTGGAGATAAATGGCATACATGCCGATAGTTTAAATAGGCATTCTGCGGTATTTTATAGATGTTGATTAAGGCAGAATATGTTTTAAATTGAACCAGGATTTTGGCCTAAATAATTATAGAGTACAACTTAAGTAACACTTTCAGACCTATTGTTTTGTTCTGGCTAATAGAATAGTATTTCTGAACATTTACCTCAGTTTTGGAGACCTAAAACGGCATTTATATCTGTTACATAGGTTGTTAGTCTGTATTGAATGGTACGAGAATTGTGGAAATGTTCTTATTTAATCAGTTTTCTGTATTATGTGGTTTATGTGAGTGACACAAAGTGGATGTGCAATACAAATCGGTAGCCCACAAGTCGGCCTAAAATGGGTTTTTAATGGAGACTTTTAAGACGATTACTACTTGCGACGATTACTACTTATGAAAACGGCAGCTAGAATTTCAGCGTGTATAACGTGTAAACTGCTGATTTGAGTTAGTTATTATAACCCAACAGATTAAAATGGCATTGCAAAGCCTCGGTGTTACTGTAATTAGAGGTTAGTTTGAGAAAGTCGCACCTGTGGGCGAGTCCTTGGCACAACACAGGCAACGGTAATAAAATACTAGTTTTTACACACGGGCAGGAAAACTGATGTAAACAGAGACTCTTTTGTACCTAAATGACAAAAGCTCCATGCTTATCATTTGCAGCACTCGCAGATGTATTTAGACCGGCTAAATCATTGTTTAATGTTTCATGTATTTGATAGTTAATGATCCGCTGGTCTGCGTTACTATTCTCCTTGTGGATGAAGACGGTGGCACAAGTTGTGTATAATTCTAATAAAATTAGATTTTCCTACTTTGATTCACAAAAGACGGCGATTTATTAAGCATATTAATCGGTATGTCATACCATATGTAGCAATCTATTTTAAAAAAATAGTATTGGGGTTATTTTATACCATTTCTCATTAACATATTGATTATTCTGTGCATTATATTACGCGTGATCGAATTAGATTTCTCTCAGGAGGACACTGATTAAATGCACGAAACAATATCAGAATCCCATGTTGGGAAGCAGGATTAGTATTTTTGGTCTGTTTGATATCGTAAATATTTCACCTGTCTGCAGCCTGTACTGTATAACTCATGCAGTCACTGTGGAGCACTGATGTCATCTTGGCGCATTCATTCAATTGCTTTTCAAGTTCGTGATCTGACTAAATATTACATTTACGCTTACCTTCCAAGGTGAAAGAGCGCTCTGCGATGAGTATCCCCTGCAAACACATAAACCCTCGGCGGCAGGACAATCTGGGTTTCCCCCGGTTACGATCTTCTCTCGATGTCCAATCTACACCAAGATTACATCGCAGGCTTTAAAATAGTTTGACTCCCGAGCGTCCGTTTTCTGGTCCGTTTATGGATTAGATTTCGATACGATTGGACCTTTATACAAAAATATTAAAGCCCATCACTGAGATAGTATTTGCCCTTCAGCAACAGCCTTTTAGTCCCACGCTATGCAGAGGAAAACGCACGTCCATCTCCCATCGGTGTCGATGTATGCATGCGTCTTTTGGAAGGACAGACGTAGGATAGACGCGCAGGGGGAACGGGATAGCGCCGTGTGAGCCTATTGAAGGCTCATTCTCCCGATCGAGATTCAGTGAGTCGAACAGTCCTCCCCTCGGTCCTAAAGAACCCACGGTGTTAGGCAGGACGGCCATTCCCTGCCACTTTCTTCCGTCCTTGAGCGCCAGGGACTCCACATCCTGATACAGCATACGTTGCTCCCGTTATTTTTTGCAGACCCGTAACCGGAGCACTCAACTCCGTAACCGGAAATCATGCAACGCCTAAAAATAATTGATGATATAATTATAGCGTATGTTGATGCGGATACCTCTTGGAATGCC
>JAABNX020000070.1:16935256-16945456 GCA_015163995.2 Mormyrus lacerda
CATGCTGGTTGCACTTCATAAAACAAGATTTTGTGTATTTCATTACATTGATTCAGCTGCTACAAAATTAAATTTTTAATACTCTTAATGTAGCATACATTTGTTTTTTTTATGTGAGTTGCTGGAAACAACCTTTGTACAAAGACAGACTGGGGTATTAAAAATCGCTGGAAATCAAATTTGTTTTTGCCCCCGATTAATCGAAAAATTAATTGACAGATTAATCGATTATCAAAATAATCATTAGTTCCAGCCCTAGTGGTGTGAGTTACTTAGTTTTGGCGATATCAGCTGTAGAAATGTCAGTCGTCTTCTGAATATAATGGGACTAAATGGCATTCTTTTTGCGGTGATTAAAGCACCAGAAACTACATTTGAAAGCAATGTGTCTTACCAGAAATCATGACTTGCTTACTGAAGATAATCCACAGACCTTGTTGTGAGTAGTTTCATGCAGAAACTATTTTCTTTCTACCAAACTCCACACACCAACCATGCCACTGTGTCTAAGATGGCACTTGGTAGGGTTGGGCTGATATCTGAATTTGCATTATTGACTATTGTGGCAAAAGTATCTAGATTATTGATAATATGTAAATGTGATCACTTAAATCAAAATGCAATGCAAAACATACTTATTTTTCCATCTTAACTGTATTTCTAATAAATGCTTTGGTAATAAATATACAATCTACAGAAATTACTGTGTGATGTTTTTAAACGTCACGAAGTGTCATTGTGTTATGGTGCTTTTTAAAACATAAACATCAAATAATTCATTTACCAAAGTAAACGTCCATCAGGTCATCTATCCCTGCATAGATTATGCTGCTGTTGTGCTTTACAAGTGTTTCTTGAGGCGCTTTACCACTGAAATTCAGGGACCTAGTTCTTAGGAACTTTTGTAGTTCCTGGCCACTTTGTGTCTCTTTCTCACTGCACAACAGGAACCTTGACCTTAGGCTAAACAAGCCTGGGAGATTTAAAAAAGCTTGAAGGTTCAGCTTCACAGGGAATTGCATAGGAAACTGCACCCCCACCCCAAAACTAGGGTAAACAAGTCATTTTGTTAGTTGTTTGTTTCTGGGGGACTGACAGCGATCATAACGGGACACAGTCTTTAATTTATGTTTCACTTGTATGACCAACAATATGTTTATAATTCATTATTAAATCTGCCCAGCAGATTGAGCTTTCACTTCTGACATAATAAAAGAAACGATGTAATGTTACTCTACTAGCAAGTTTCATGACCAACACTGGCAGTATTAGACAAAAGTATATCCATTATTGAATACCTTTTCCAATGCAGAAATAAGGAAACAAAGCAAAAGGGTATGGATTAATGTATTAAATGTAATTGAGGTTCAAAAATAATTGCATCTGCTCAGTTTTTGTTCCGCTACTTTTTTCTTTTCTCGGCACTTTCACATAACTTCCTCGTTAGTGCCGGTGCCTGTGGTCACCCTATTGGCAACTAATTGCTGCAAGCCCCTCCCCAGTGGTGCCTCTGAGGAACTACATTTGGACTGAATTCCTGCTGTGAGAATACAACAGAAGTTCTTGGTTTCAGGGGGGAAAAAAAGTTCCTGTGGTGAAAAGTGCCTTTTCTCATACACCAGTTCTCGCTTTCTTCGGATGTTTCACGTGAGATATGATGATGGATTTAAAAAAAAAAAAAAAAAAAATAGATGGGAGGCGTATTTGCAAGTTGCAAATACACCTTGTTATAAAATTTAGTTGCACCCTCAAAATGGTCATAAAATGCAGTTTTGAAAATAGAATTAGTTGTAACTGACAATGAAAACACTTTCCACACATTTTCTGATTATATTGTATAGCTGGGAAAAAACAATAAGGAGAAAATATATTTATCGATAATATTGATTATTTGTGCTCAAGCTCCTGACAGCATGATTGGATGTAGACATCAATACTACAACTTTGGTGCTTGGTCAGCTGCTGCTATTATTATTTTATTATTATTTTATTATTATTTTATTATTAGTCGTAGTAGTAGTAGCAGCAGCAGAAATATTGTTGCTTTTGGTTATTGTTGGTAGTTGATCCTAACCAATACTGCTAGCTCACCTAGCACCTCTGAGCTTGCTAAAATTAGAGCTCATCCGTGGTGGATGCCATTAATGTTTACATCCCGTCACATGGTGCTGGGGTGCGTTTGCCCTTGACAATCTTCTGCCTAGTGATATGGTTGGTGTGTGGTGTTTGGTAGAAAGAAAATAGTTTCCATGTGAAACTGTTCACTACAAGGTCTGTGGATTATCTCAAGTAACCGGGTCATGATTTCTGGCAAGAGATATTGCTGTAGAAATGTATTTCTTTGGTGCTTTAATCATGCCATGCAGTTCCATTATATTTGCGAGAGGACTGAGATTTCTACAACCAATATCTCCAAAACTAGGCAACTCTCACCACAGCAGTCTAGAATGATAAATAGCTCTACAGCATAAATGAATTTTTATTTATTTTAAATTTTGCAATGAACTGCCCCATTAATGTCAAATGGAATTGTTACTGTTAAACCAGCTATTAGTCAAGATACAGTGATCCCTCACAGAAGTTACGTTGTAGACCCATCAGCAATAAGTGAAAATCCGCAATATAGAAACACCATATAAAAAAACATGATTTTATAGTTTAATCCTTAAAATAACCCTTCCACACGCTTTAAAAGCAATAGGTGAAAATCTGTCATATAGAAGGAGCATATAAATAAACTATAAAAAAAAATGTTTAAGCCTTAAATCGTAGGGCTTAAAATGAAAAGTTCACAAATAGTTTGCTCACAACAATCAGACCACAAAGGAGATACGCAGAGAACTGTGATGCACCGAGGGAAAACCTGATATAGTGGGCTGCGCGATAGCTGAAATGCAATATAGTGGGGGATCACTGTATACAGTAGGTAGTGGTGTGTGGGGTTTAGCCAGCTGTTTGCTGGGCTTGGAGATCACCTCTGTCAGGGCTGTGATTATATGCTCTTAGGGGTGATCTTATGCTGGCTGGCCATCTGGCCTAGTATATTGAATACACTCTTGGTGTTTTGCAGCAATCATGGTGGGTGAACGCCGTAATGGGAACCTGCTGGTGCAGCTGGGTCCTAAGCAGCAGGCCTACCCCGAGGAGCTAATTCGGCAGCGGCGCACACACGATGGCCAGATTGAGTACCTGATTCGCTGGACCCTGCTGCCCATAGAAGATGGAGGTGGCTCTGGGGGCGGGTCTGGTGAAGCTGGTGGGGGTGGTGTGGGCAGTGGCTCAGGCTCTGGCGGCTGCCCATCTGGGGAGAACAAGGCTGAGAACATCCTTATGTGGATGTCTGCAGAGGATGTGTATGCCAACTGTCCCGCCTTGCTCGGTAAGCGCAAGGCGGATGTCCAGCGCCCCCTGGAGGAGCAGCGGCCCAGCGGTGAATTTCCGGCTGACGTCACTTTCGACGAAGTAGAGCTCTCCGACATGAAGGATGATGTCAAGAACCTGGTTCGCCGTGCCCGCAAGCAGATGGCCAAGAAGAGCGACCTGGCCATCAGCATCACGCACACTATTCACGTTCTGAGCGCCTATGCTAGCATTGGCTCGCTGGTTGGCGTGTTCAAGGAGACGGGAGCGCTGGACCTGCTGATGGAGCTGCTGTGCAACAAGGAGAGGCAGACGCGTCGCAGTGCCGGCAAGATGCTCCGCGCTCTGGCTTCACATGATGCAGGTATGCCCCTCCTCAATCCCTTACTGTCACATCTAGCTCATACTAATTTGGCCGTTGATAACTGCATTATCCCAAGAAGTCAACAGGACTCCTTCGGAAGGTTGCTGAAGTCAGTGAGAGGTGATTTAGCCCAAAAACTCACTTTAGTTTGTTGCTCTCCTCAAACAATATTTATTTATAAAAGTTCATAATATTGTGAAATGTGAAACATAATAATCGCTGAATTTCATCACTATCATTTGTAATATATCTGTTATCATGCCCACCTGATGATCTTTAGATTCCCTATCCAGGTGCTCATTGACTTATGATGGGTTTATGTTCTGGTGAACCCACCATAAGTGGGAAAATATTGTTGAATATGAACATAAGTAAATCAGTAATTGAAAAGTAAATAATGCAAGTTTATTCGGTTAAATACAGAAAAAACAATACAGTTGTTAAACACTGCATTATATACTTAGTTATACTTTTGATTGCTAAAGAGACTCGAAGCGTTTGTGTGGATGCTGCCAATCCCAAGAATCAGTAGAAAGTTCAGCCCAGGGACCAAATCGAATTCAAAGTTGACAACTGAATGCGCCTCACTATTGCACAGTCATAAAGTCAAGCCATAGTACAGCAAAGAGCATCTGTATAAATCAGGATCTGTAAGAGACTGATGCTTCATCAGATTAGATGTGTTGCTCCCTTGTAGCAGCATTTGCATGCTAGGGCTGTCGCTTGGCGGGGTTCACCCTTTTTGTTGAGTTTAAAACCAAAATAACACAATATTACACTTCTGCCTCCCTGCTTATCAACTACAGGCGGATGGCTTCTCCCCACATGAAATAAGTCCGACCGTGTCAACCTATAGCCATAGATTCCACTATGTGATGTAATTTCTTACAATTTCTGTGATCTCATCAAGCAAAACTCTAAATGATTGTCTGCTCCTGGTGCCTTTGGGGTTTTCCTGCTCATTGTTTAGTTTGCGCGCACTCTGTGTCTTTTTGAATCAGCCTGAATTAGCTCTGGTGTGTTGATTGCCTGCCATGTTGGGTGTTCCTCGCATTCCTATCAGATACCTGCGTGTTTGTGGCGAGTCAGAGATGCCTCTGTGGGTAACTGGAGAGTACGACTGATGAAGAGGAGCCATCGCGGCTCTAGCAGCTGCACCAAGCCCATCTGGCTAAGGTGCTAGTCATTTACCTTAAGGGGCTAAACGATTAGCCTTGCCATGGAGGCTTATAGTCATCCATGGTGATAGTGGGTCTTACTGGTAAGCTCTCCAACTACTGTAGGGCTTACTCACTGGTAGAGAAGGGGCCACATAGTTTGTGTTAGTCTCCATAGCGAGGTGACATTTGTAGCATTATGAATTGTGGAAACAGCCTCTTGATTGGCAATTTTCATTTTGTCAGTTATGCGGCTCTCCATAGTGGATGTGACTTTGGCTGGTGACAATGTCCTCATGCAGTTTCACCTCCAGGCCGATAGGTCTTTTCTTGTCCTTAATGTCAATCTTGCTGCAGCAGCACACCTTACCAAACTTTTGTGGATTGTGTGAAGGTGGTAGACATGTCTTGCCGTAACTCAGAATGTGGGGGATCTCTAAAAACCCCTTCCACTGACTGTAATCTGCTTCCCCCACAGTGTTCCACATACCACATTAGGGCACATCACAATGCTGAGGTCATGTGCATACTTTAATTTCTGGTGCTATCCTTGTTATTTGATGACGTCTGTTGCTCAGGCAGCTTCCATTGTTTCAGTAAACCACTGTGGCAGTCAAACAGGCCTATTTCTGCATATTAACTTTTCTAACCAAAATCAAAACTCTGAGGAATGTTGCCTCATTTCCCTGTTCCGATTTGTGCACTGGCTGCTCTGATGTGATGCTCATTTGTTTAAATGTGTGCCAAGGAAGTCAAGACTCAAAACACTGAATGCCATGTATTCAACACTTCCTGGGTCTATTGGGGATTCAGAGTGGGGTTTCAGATTAAAAAAAAAAAAAAACTTAATTAGCAGTAGATTACTTTGTGGCTATTTCCTCTCTCTGGTGCTGTCACACTACCCCCATATGAGCTCAGGGTCCCATTGAGCTGATGCTCATGGTGCTGCTGATCTTCTCTCAGGGAGCCGAGCCTACGTCCTCCTGTCCCTTAGCCAGCAGGATGGCATCGAGCAGCACATGGATTTTGACAACCGTTACACACTCCTGGAGTTGTTTGCAGAAACCACCTCCTCAGAGGAGCACGGCATCTCCTTTGAGGGGATCCATCTACCCCAGGTACTTTTGGGCTGTGTGTGCATGCGTGCATGCGTGCGTATATGTTTTGTCTCCCATGTGGTGCAAATTATGGTGCTTTTATCGCCCTCTGATGGTGCTCTGCCCTAGATCCCAGGGAAACTCCTCTTCTCGCTGGTCAAGCGTTACTTGTGTGTAACGTCCCTGATGGACAAGCTGAACACTGTGGGGACGGAGTCCAGTTCAGAGCGGCAGGAAGGTGGAGTCCATAGCTCTGCCTCCTCTGGAGCGGGCCTCCAAACAGAGCAGTCACGGGTGCAGCGCGAGTTTGAGTTCACAATGGCCATGGCTAACTTGATCTCAGAGCTGGTTCGTGTCATGGGCTGGGACCGCAACCGGCAGCCTCCCCCTGAGGGCTCAGCACCCGGTGCCAGTGAGGAGGAGCCGCCCCGCGCCACCAGGTCCATCTTCCAGCCCCGTTTCTCTGCCCCGCTGCTGCCAGCTGCCTCACCACCCAAGAAGAAGGTGGCTAACAGTTTCAAAACACGCGCTGACTTTGCTAGCCGCTCCGCCTATGTGGAGTATGTGCAGGAGAATTTGAAGGGCGGTATGCTGGTCCGCATGCTGGAGGACTATGAGGAGGTCAGTGCCGGTGACGAGGGTGAATTCCGCTACAGCAACGATGGCTCGCCACCTGTGCAGGTACCTGTCCTTCATGTCTGTGGAAAAATGTGAGATTTGTGAGGTTTTCTTTGAACTTGGACTGCATGCTATTGCTTGATTCAGCCTGGGACCCTGTTTGGTACAGATGTTCATGTAGGTGCCTCCATGTTAGTTCAGCGTCAGCAAGTGGTGTGGGCCGGTTCACATGGGCAATCCAGTTACAGAAAGTACCTGGCCCCTGTCCATGTCTGCGACACTTGGTCGCTACCTCGGTTAATTTTTATTTGATCCTCACTGCTTTACAGCACCGGGGAGCAGCTTGGAATCTGATGGTGTATAAGAAGTGATCAAAAAACAGGGAAAAATCAGACATTAGCCCTGAATTTGTCAGGGACCATGTACAGTATCGTAAGTTATGTTGTAGCAAATACGGCAGCCCACAGCCTTATGAACAGTTTTGAGGTAAATTAGGTTTAATCCTTGTCCAAATTAAGGATCCCATTAGAAGAATGGTAGTGGGTGACTGGGACTTTTTAGTGCTGATTGGTTCCGCCTGTCCATCATTCCCACAAGAAAACCCAGTGCTCACAGAAGCCACTTTCCCTGCTTGTGTGAGCTATATTGGTCCCTGACATTCTCATGTGGGATGTACTTTTCTCATTTCCTGAAACAGGTTAGTTTTCTACATTTGATCTGTGTAGTGTTGAACCAGTGCTGGCCCCATTCCACGTGAAGGTTGTCCAGTTCCTTATGTCATGCTGCCCATTGTTCCTCCTCGGTTCTGAGGGATGTGTTCTCTGTGTTGCAGGTATACTGGAACTCCCTGTCTCGCACTTACTGGGTGCACTGGCACATGATCGAGATCCTGGGCAATGGCAGCAGTGGGCAGGCAGAGAAGGAGACCCAGGAGAAGGCCTCTTCTCTTACAGAGACCCTCAAACTCACTGCTTGTAAGTACCTTCGATTTTCATTGCCATTGTTCTTTTGCAGCCGATCAGCTTTGAGCAGTTATCGTTGGTCCTACCTGTTAATTGATCTCTGGGGCTTTGAGATGCAGTGTTTGTGCAAGTTTGCCTTCTCTTTAGCGAAAGAGGAGCTATGTCTGACTGGCGAGTGCTGGCTCAGGTCTGACTGTCTCTTGCCTTTGTGGCAGTGAGCCAGACGTTCTTCTCCAAGCCACCCGGGGGCCTGTACTCTCTGCCCTACCTGGCCGACAGGCTGCGGGAGGACAGCGGCATGCTAAGCCGGGCTGAGTGGTGGGAGATCCTCTTCTTTGTCAAGAAGCTGGAGCCCAAGCAGCAGCAGGAGCTCTTCAGTTTGCTCAGACAGAGTCTGGATGATCAAGTAGGGCTCTGGACTGGCCCCATGCTCACTACAGATTTAACAGTATTTAAACATGAAATGGCAGTCTGTTGTACATGTGTGTTTTGTAAACACACCCCTATTTCTGTGATCGCAGATTTCGGAGCTGGATGAGGTGACTTTGATCCAGGTGTCGGTGCCGAGCGAGGTGGCTCACAAGCTGCTGAGATACCTGAAGCAGAGCCTGCCACTGTCCTGCCTGTGCGATCTGTTGTGCTCACACGCTTATGTCAAGCATTGCCTGCGTCGCGGTGGGCCTGGCGATGAGCTGCTGTCCAACGCCCTAAGCCCCATGGAGCTGGGGGAGCGGTGCCCTGTGGAGGCCGCCTCCTCACACGCCACTCTGGGCTCTGTCTCCAAGAAGGCCAAGAAGGACATCCCCCTGGAGCTTGGCACTGGCTATGACACCGAGAGCGAGCTGCCCAAGGAGGATGACCCCAAGGACCCAGAGGAACTGGAGGAGAAGATCAAAAGTAAGAGCCTGGAACCACCCCACCCCCCTGACATTACATGAGATGGCTACCTGTGCCACTTGAATTGGTCTTCTTCCTGAATTTCGTTACTATGAATATTGTTTGATTATTTCCTCTAGTTGTTCAGTGGGTCAGTGCCATCTCTGATTGCAGGGACTGATGTGCCCATGTGATTACTAAATTGAGCTGTGGATGATTGTCTTAGTGGGTGCTTCTCAGTACCAAGAATGCATAGATCATACTTGTGGTCTTGGCAAGAATGGTCTTGCTAGCTTGCCTCCCAAGAATGAACTTGAGGCACAATGAATCATGGTGTTGTGGTGCATTCGATTATTTCTCTCCAAGTCAGAAGTTATAACTCGGATGAAAACGTCACAAAAAACATCGCTTCCTGCCGGAAACACAGCTCTTTTTTGTTGACAAGAGGGATTTTTGCCATCCTCTGTACTTCTGTTAATAGTATTGCAACTAGTCTTCGGGAATGCAAGGTGATGTAAAATGGGTACGGGAAAACACAGGTACAGTCAAGTACTCTGTACTGAGAAACAACCTAATTTTCCTACCAAATAATTTTCCTACCAAATAGTCTTGTAGTAATTGGTGCGTTCTCTGTGCACAGTTTTCAACAACCCCAAGATCCAAGGCAAGAAGAGTTGTTTGGAGAAGATGGGGGAGGTGGTGGACATGATCAAGAAGAATTCTTGGGACCTCCGGCTGCAGTTGGCTGGGATGAGGGTCATTTTCAAGTTGCTGGACGAGGAGGGGGCCCAAGAAAGAAGCACCCTGAGGTCGGACTCTGCACAGACCATTCGGTGAGGGTTTGAACTGCTCTTAGTTGCATAGAAACATGAAAATGAATTCCAAATTCATAATGTTGCGAATCATATTTTGTTCTTTTCACCGTTCTCCATACAGAGACAAGATCCTGAAGCTACTGGTGGAGGTGCTGAGTTCTGATTCCTTGTGGAATGTTCTGACTGGTCTGCGGCTAACCCACGCCCTCATGCAGAAGTATGAGTGGCGGGTCTCCTTTGCCACAGAAGGTGGAGTGAAAGCCATTCTGTCCTGCATGCAGGAGTACTTCATGTCTACCCAGGTCCAGCAGATTGCCCTGGCGGTGAGTTTTCAGGCATGCTGATGGGTATGGAGTGTGGTTTTTGTTGTATAGATAGAACTGACGATACTTCTTAGTTGCTAATTCCAGAAAGCCATCATGTTCTGTGGCCAACTGAGTGATTATCTCCCAGGCATTGAAGGTCATCACGGGGGCCAGTAAGCACGACCCGCACAGCATAGGCGGTGGGCTACCACTTGCAGAGTCTGGAACACAGATGATGCTTGAAATCTTTGCCAGCATCGGCTCTGCCACCCCTGAGGGTTCCAAGGGGCTCTTGGGTGCCATTCCTGCTGCCACAGAGCTGATGCTCAATACACCAGGGTAGGTGGATTTCAGTGTGGAATACTGCCTGAAGCATTAAGGCACATTACTCAAGCTGTTAATGCGTTTTTCCACAGCACCAGGTACCATCCTTTCGGTACCTCCATAAAGTACTGAAACTACGGTACTTCATTCGTGTTGGTTTTCCACTGGCATAAAAAAAAATAAAAAAACGCCTAAAATTAAAACTAACAGTTTAGGCTGGAAAATGCGGTTTATTGTTATGTCAGCTTTTATCACAGTATAAGATTCAGTAATATTCAAATTGCATGAATGCTGCCATCATTTATGTTTACGTAGGTACACT
>JAABNX020000070.1:16954731-16972066 GCA_015163995.2 Mormyrus lacerda
TTTTTTCGGGGGGGGGGGGTGAACAACCTGTAAGCACTTTGCCAGATGGGAGGATGTACCCTGGCGCTGGTGTGAGTTGCTATCACTGAGCACTGTGTATCTTTCAGATGGCAAAGAGGGAAAGAGCAAAGAAGTGGCGACTGTCACAAAGCCCAAAGCAAAGAGCACCAGCAGCATCGCGGGCATAGCCCAGTGCTGGCAGGGGGTGGTCCAGCGTCAGGTAAAGCCTGTTCCAACCCATGCTCTTCAGGCAGCTGAGTTAGCCGGTCCAAATCCCAATGGTTTCCTTCATAAGCGGCTAGAAAATCGAATGTTGCTTCTTTGCCAAAGCAGGTATAAGTATTTCCTGTTGCCACACCCACCACGCTTTTAGGTGAAGAAGTTCCTAGACTCAACGTGCAGCATGGATGACTTTGTGGAGCGGTACCGGAACATGTACCTGCGGCTGAAGAACACCATGGAGGAGCTGTTCGGCCAGCAGACGGCTTTCGTGCTGGCGCTTCGCCAGGGCTTCTCCGCTGCCCTGCTGCAGCTATCCATCCTAACGGCTATGCATGTGAGTGTAGGACAGACCCACATCTGGCACCGCGCCCTCTCTGTATCTTTGAGGTAACATGAAGCTCCTTACCATTTATTGTAACCAAAGGGAAACATCATGGAACATGCATTTATCGAATTCACATGGGATGCGTTCTCTTATTTTTATCCACATCTGAAGATTACCATCTCAGTTTACACTAACCTTGCTCATTTTTAGAAACCCTATGTTAGTTTAGTCCCAAATTATCAAAAATAAAGGAGATCTGGGTTTGGCAAAGGCTGAATTCATGGGTTTAGTGAATGGACAGTAGTTGTGACTTAATGTTCTGCAGGTGAGTGAGCGGTTCGCCCAGTACATCGACCTGTTGATCCAGGAGAGTGGGGTTGACTCCGGCAATGTGGAGACACTCAACCAGCTGCAGCAGTTTCTGGAGCCCATGCTCTTTCTCTCTGGTCTGGAGCTGGCCAACACCTTCGAGCACTTCTACAGGTGCGAGTGACCTTTCGATCTATATTGCCCTTTAATTTAGTTTGGTTCCTGTACCATAAAACTCTCCATACATATGGGCCTGCCAGACCTCGCCTGCGACGGTGCTCATTGGGAGTTTTCTGGTTCCTCCTCCCTGTGCTTTCTGCAGGTACTACCTAGGTGACCGGCTGCTGGGGCAGGGCAAGATGTGGCTTGAGAGCGCAGTGATCGAGCAGATCGGGACTTGCTTCCCCAACCGCTTCCCTCAGCAGATGCTGAAGAATCTGAGCGAGTCGGAGGAGCTGCAGCAGGAGTTCCACTTGTACCGGCTGCAGCAGCTGGACAAGTCACTGATGGACGTGGACGAGGAGGTGAGCCCGTCTTGATGGCAGCTAAGGATCAGAAGCTGACCTCTGAACATACCTGTTATCTAAGGGAATATTAAACTATTCTTGGGGACCCCCAACTCAGTCTGTGTATTTATCAGAGTATTTACTTCATTGCTGGGTTTGGTCGAACTAATAAATAAGCTTAATTGGCTGGATAAGCATTTAATTGGCTGTGCTGTGTGCTACCAGTGAAGCTGCTTCTTTTGTGCTTTTTTGAGTTTTTTTTCTGGCCTGTCTTTTAACATGGAGGGTCTGCGTGTTTCTGTTTGAGATGATGGAAGACCAGACGTCAGGACCAGAGGAGGAGAGCGAGGTGAAAGTGCTGGTCCTTTCCCCACGCTGCTGGGCCGTGTCCTCACCCTGCTACCTGGAGAACCCCGACAGGTTTTTTCCCCCGCAACTTTGCAGCTACCTGACGGAGTTCACCGACTTCTATGGAAACAGTCAGTAAACCTTGTGTCTCCTCCTTCTAATACCACAGAAAACGCCGCCTTCTAGTATATGTCTGGCCCAGTAATTGCTGTCATGCCTTTGAATGCCCATATTTGATTGGTGTTTTTTTATTGGGTGAATTTAAGAATGCATTAGAAATCTGTTTGCAGTAAAAGAACCTGGTGCCTGCTTATTCAGTCTTAATTTTTTCAGACTGACTCACCTTAATCTTGTTACTGCATGTGTTGGCAGGTCAGAGCATGTATAGCCTGACTCACAGCAAGCCCCGGCACCTGCAGTGGACGTGGCTAGGCCATGCCGAGGTGACCTATGGTTCCAGTACGCTCTACGTCTCCACACTGCAGATGTACATCCTGCTGCAGTTTAACCACCGACAGGTAGAAATGGACTTTCACCTCTTTCCGCAGGAGTGCCTCAGATCTGTTATGGTGCCTGGTTAATTGAAATTTCTGCATTCCTGGAGTGGTTCATGAAGTGTTCATTCCTTGCCCTCCCCCGCCCCCCCCTCTCTTTGGCAGGATGTATCTGTTGAGGCACTCCAGCAAACCACGGGACTCTCGCCTGAGGTTTTGTCCCAGGCCATCAAGCCACTGACCTCAGAGAAAGGCATCCTGATTGAGACTGGCTCCAAACAGGACCCCATGAAGAGTGAGCTATTGACCCTTCTACTGTCTACTTTTTGGCTGTACATGACTATGTACTCCCTACCATTTTGGTTCAAATCTTAAATTAACCTAGGGATGATCTTCCAGCTATGTTTGTTCCACACAATTATCTCTGTTAACTAACTTTCAGGTGCAGTGCACAGGTGTACTGAGTATCATGTTGGGTATAGCTTATATGAAAATTCTGATGAGGAAGATGTAACTGAATGCCGTATAGAAGTTGGAGAGCTTTTTTTTAGTCATACTTTTACCATACAGGTAAAAGATGTAAATTTACAAATCATTCTTGTCTTAGCCTTTGCTGGTTCTGATGTTGCTGTTGTTGGGTACTTTGTAAACAGTAAAGGTGTACTGTTTGTCTCATGGTGATGCTCTACTCTGTGATTACAGGGGTTCTGAAGCTGAATGAGCAGGCCCTGTTGAAGGCTCTGGATGGCTGCAGCTACTTATACCTACTACCCAAGCAGACCTACATCAACGTCAATGAGGATGCGGCCAGCGCCCTGGAGCGCAAGAGGAACTACATCTACTGCCTCATCGTCCAGATCATGAAGGCCGAGAAGGAGATGCACATTGACAACCTGGTCTTCAGGGTAAGACTACGTGGCAACGTAACTTGGGTCCTGGGAAGTGAGGGTAGCTGGGGTGACTGCTTTGTTTCCTGGAAATGGAAATAGCTCTGGCCCTGAGGTTGTTCTGTGCACCCTCCTTACTCACATACATAGGTGCTGGACATGTGCCAAAAGCAGGAGGCCCTGCGGTCACCCGGCGTGGTCCGCTTCAGCTGCAGCACCACGGATGTGCTCTCTTGCATCATGCACGTCATCAGCAAGGGCTACGTGCGGCGCAACGAGGACACCCCGCACATTGTGGAATTCCTCCCCGAGGACCCCAGCACTCCGCAGAAGGGCCCGGCGCACATTTCCCTCAGCCAGGCGGAGCTGAAGAAGGGCATGGGTGGAAAGGCTGCCATCAGGTGTGGGGATGACCTTTGACCGCTGACCATCGGGGAGGGTGCGGTCACATGATGCAAGATGGGGTAGCTCTGAGGGCAGAGATGTGGGAGTAAAGGACCCATGAGAGAGTGTGCGTGTTTACGTTCCTGAGCGTGTACCCGTGCCCATGTTCCCAGCTTTCCCAAAGCTGGATCACCATCTCCCCCTTTCCGCTTCATGACCACCATTTAGTCTGTTCTAACTGGCTCTTTGTTCTACCTGTACTTTGAAAAACTCTTATGTATCTCCTGTTTTGCTCCAAACTCCAAGCATGTATGCTGTTTGCCTGTACTGTAACCACCACCTCCTAATCAGTAAGGGTGGGGTGGCCTGGCCCTTGCCTTGGGGCCCTTCTCTGTTTTGCTGTCAAGCCCTACAATCTGCAGTTCAAGATTTGTCTTTAGTCATCTATAACATACCCAAACTAAATATGCACTATATATGAATGTCTTGTAGTATACAAGAGACAAAATTGTTTCTCATTTTAAGAAAATAAAGAGAATTTTTACCATTCTTTGTCGTTTTTTTCCCCCCCCCACCCTTTCGCTTTCTGTGTGCCATCAGATGTGACAGCAGTATTTGGTTATTTTTCGCTTTAAGACATTTGGAAGTTTTCCGTTCCTTTTTGTTTATGTTAGCTTGTAGAGGGAGAGCTGATATCCATCTTGTTTGGATAAATAAGCATGTCATTACATCTTGGTGAAAATGTTTCCTTACTTCCCCCAAACAAACTGGAGGAGATGGAAAATTACCTGGTATATCTTTGTTTCAAAACCTGCAGTTAGATTATTTCTTCAGGCTTGAACACTTCTTATAGATTTTCACCATACTCAGTGCTCAGACAGTTGATTCACTGTTTCTAAATTCTTGGTAGTGGTATAGTCAAATATTCTAATTGCCCTTGGTAACAGTCTGCAGTCTCACTGGAGTCAGAGCTGAAAATGCTGTTCAAGTTTCTTCAGGATCATCTTGTTTTTGCTGGTTGTTATTCCTGTTATATTCTCCTGCCTTTACTTAAGATCAGCATAGGGTGTTTATTCCTTTATACTTCTAAATTTTCAGTGGAACTGTAGAAGGGTATTCAACATAAACTTTTTTTAATATCTAAAAACACCTTGTCATTGAATGACCCTTAGCAATTTTGAAGCAATGCTGTCAGCAGAGTTTGACTGGAAATCATTTGTGTGTGTCTCCCCCTGCAGTCTGGGAGGCCTCCTTGCAGCACCACAGCGAACAGAGGATGGGGTCCTAGAGACTGTGCTCTTCTCCATGGGCCGCACCATGACTCAGGATGAGGTGCGTCAGCTGATGATGCGCACAGTCCAGCAAGTCTCCAGCACCTTGAGTCTGGACCTGGACCAGGCCGAGCACCTGCTGGTGCACTGCAAGTGGAATGTGGATATTCTGATCCAACGCTACACCGACGACCCGGACGCCCTGATCTTGGCAGCCGGGCTCAAAGGCCGCAACCCCCAGCCGCCCCCCAGCCCCACCTCCCAGTGCCCCGTTTGCCTGACGCCACAGTCAGGGGAGCCTGACCCCACCCCCACCCTTTGCTGCATGCACTATTGCTGCCGGGTGAGTTTCAATGCCCCCACCTCATTTTGCACATGCTGTCGCTTCTCAATAATGAAAGAAAAAAGTCTAAAATAAGTCCTTTCTTTTACTGATCCTCTGAATTATGTATTTAATTACTTCGCAAATCTGATTTTGTGCCTAGCATAAAATTCTTAACTGTAAGGGATGGAAATGCGTAACAGTAATATAGGATTATCTTGGTGTGTCTGTTTTGGTCATAATTTTAACAGGCAGTGATATTACAGCCAATTTCTTGTGAACACCATCTGGTGCTGTATCATGTGACCTCGAGAAGGCTGGAGCTTTTCTTCTCAAACTTGTTCTTCAGTACCTCTGGCTGTGTATGTTTGAAGAAAAGGTTAGCCTAGTGTGGTTCCCTGGTGGATTGCCAGAAAAACATGGAATGACTCAGAAGAGTTGGGGAAAAGATGGGGAACCACGGTGCTGGGCATTTCCTTCCCTGACTGCTCCCAGAGAGAGCAACAGGGAACATCCCATTACATAATCATTACTTTTGAGTTGTACAGTGTGTTAAAATATCTCATTGTGAAAATTTGCCTTGATTTGTTTTTGTAGAATTGCACCTGAAACAGATTTTGTTGTCTTTGAAGCCCATATTATTCCTGGAGCTCTAGCGTTGATGCTGCTTATCTGTTAGCGTTACTGGTTCAAATCCTTTGCCTCACCACATGATTTCACTGGACCCTTGAGCGAGACTTTTAACCCTTGTATGCAACCCAGTTGTTCCAGGGGCACTGACACTGTCTGATCCTCACTTGTATGCCTCTTTGAACAGAATTCACTTCCTTAGCTTAGATGAAACCCCCTTTGCCTCTGATTTCCCTATGATTCCCCCAGGCATAATCTATTTGGTGATTGTATTCATACCATCTCAGAACATTGGGGCATCTCAAGGCAATTAAACAAAGGTTGTAGATTGTAATCCTGTCAATTGAAAATTCAGTAGACTGCCTTCAATTGCTTTCAATTGCTGCCTGTCTTACAGTCCTGCTGGCAGAAGTACCTGACAGCCAGGATCGAGCAGAACCTGGTGATGCACTGTAACTGCCCCATAACGGACTGCCGTGCCCAGCCCACCTCACAATTTTTCCTCAGTATCCTGACTGACAAAGACATCGTTGCCAAGGTCTGTGATGCCGCCACCTCTCCATCGGGTCCATGGGACATGGTGGATTATGTTGGCTGCCTACAGGCTTCTTGCTGCAGCTTTGTGTGACTGTCTGTCATCTGTCTTAACAAACACCATGATGGCAATACTACACTATATGGATAAAAGTATTCGGACACACCTCTGAATCACTGAATTCAGGTGTTTTTATTCAGACCCATTGCCACTGTTGTACAAAATCAAGCACATAGCCATTACAAACATTTGTGGAAGAAATTGGTCATTCAGAAGGACGCCACTTTTGCAATAAGACGGTTTATGAAATTTCTTCCTTGCTAGATATTCCAGTCAACTGTAAGTGGTATTACAAACCATTTAGGAACAACAAACTCACAGACCACTTAAAGAGCGGGGTCACCAAGTGCTGAGCGTAAAAATCACCAGTGCTATAACTCTGTAACTGCAAAGTTCCTCTGGCATTAACCCCAGCATAAAAACTGTGTGCCAGGGGCTTTATGGACTGGACTTCCATGGCCGAGCAGGTAAGAGAGAAAATATTCCCTCTGGCACAGCATCTTCAAAATTTTATGGCAGTTTGTTTCTAAGAAAGCAGTGTCGTGTACAAGGTACAAAGAAATTCTAACATAATTTTTCAATGCAATTCCAGTATTTATAAATCTTAATGATAACCGCACACTCTTTGAGAATTATTACATTCCCCTAGAACATGCATATTGTAGGAAACTAAACTTTAAAAGCTGTGCGACTTTAATGACCGCTCATTTTCAGGATTATCTATTATATGTTTAACATTAAAGTTTAAGTTCTTTTGCAGACAGCTCTACATGTGCTCTGAGCCAATCCTAATCATTTTCATCCTTGCTGTTTAAATCAGTCATGAATAGCTGTGTTTGAGAAATTGATTTATTTTTAACCCATTTTTTATGAATATTGCAATACTTTTTTTCAAAACTGTGCATCATAGTTATACTAAGTGCTACAAGTATTAAAAAATTTGCAGCGAGTATACATCAGTTCCTGTCACAGCCTCAATATAAACAAGTGAGGCTGAAAACGAAGGAGCCGACCAAGATGGTTTTCTTGCATTGCCCCCTGGTGGACATGACTTAATTCTCCAGATTGATGTGAAATACTCACTTAAGTATAGTTAGTTCTCTGCTTCCCTGGTTGGGTGAGTTTGGTGTTGAAGAACTTGATTGGCCTGCACAGAGTCCTGTGATTAACCCCATCAAACACCTTTGGGATGAACTAGAACCAGGCATTCACATCTAACATCACTACCTGACCTCATAAATGCAAAAATCCCCACAAACACACCCCAAAAGCCTTCCCAGAAGACAGGCAGCTGTTATAACTGCAAAAGGGGGACCAATTCCATATTGATGCCTATGGATTTGCAATGGGATGTCATTAAGGTTCCTGAGGGGCAATGGCCAGGTGCAATACTTTTGTCCATATAGTGTATTTTGACTGCCCCTAATTTGTTGTACCTCTTGATCCCCACGTGATGTCACACTGGGTCTAATTTCTGTGCCACCTGCCTGAGTTTTGTCATTAATTTGAGCCCTGGACCTGTTCTCTCTGCTCCAACAGTATAAAAATGCTCTGCTCCGTGGCTATGTGGAGTGTTGCTCCAACCTGACATGGTGCACCAACCCCCAAGGCTGTGATCAGATCCTCTGCAAGGAGAACATTGGCAGCATGGGTACCTGCTCCAAATGCTGCTGGTCCTCCTGTTTCAGCTGCAATTTCCCAGAGGTTTGTGGTGACTCCTGGAGCTGGGATTCATTCCTGTCTGAGGGCTTCACTCCCTCACTGAGCTGTGCTCCGTCCCTGATTCGTCTGCTCCTTCTGCAGGCTCACTACCCAGCCAGCTGCAGTCACATGTCCCAGTGGATGGATGACGGTGGCTATTACGAGGGCATGAGTATGGAGGCCCAGAGCAAGCACCTGGCCAAGCTCATCTCCAAACGCTGCCCCAGCTGCCAGTCTCAGATCGAGAAGAATGAGGGCTGCCTGCAGTGAGTGCCGTTACCCACTCCTGCTTTCAGGATCTTCACTTCCTTCCAGTCACATGATGAGTTTTCGATACATTTGTACTGGCTGAAGCTATGTTAACATTAACATTTCTTTCTCACCATTAAGTATGACTTGTGCCAAATGCAACCATGGATTCTGCTGGCGCTGTCTTAAGCCGTGGAAGCCGACGCACAAAGATTACTACAACTGCTCAGCCATGGTGAGCACGTGCACCTGATTCAAAGAACTGATCGATTGTTTTGTCTTTAATTAGGGCCAGTCTGAGTTTCCTGGCTTCACCATGTTAGCAGGTGCCACTTTTTAACGATATTTTTATGTCCCTTGAAAGCTACAGTAGAAGACTTGTTCTTGGAAAGGCTCATTTGTGATTATTCAAACAAAATGCTATACCAATGTCTTTTTTCTAAATTATTTTACTGATCTTATGGGCCAGGAAAAAAAAATGCCTAGATGCTGTTTTAGAGCAATGACCATGGAATATGCATTAGCTGGGCCTGAGAATATACTCTACTGGCAAATCCTTGAAACTGATTTGCATTGGGTTTGATCTGTATGCATCCCTTTCTGAGCAGGTGAGCAAAGCAGCACGCCAGGAGAAGAAATTCCAGGATTACAATGAAAGGTGCACTTTCCACAATCAGGCCAAGGTATGTAAATTCATCATGGTGCTTTGGCAGCACTAGTGTCCATCTAGCCACTGAATTAAAACTGAATGTTTGTCAAATCTACTAGGGCAGTGGCGGAAGGTGTTGAAACTGATGTTTTGCTTGTTCCAAGGACTTTGCCATCAATCTGGAGAACAAGGTGTCCTCCATTAACGAAGCCCTGCAGATGAAGTCCTTAACATTTGTGATTGATGCCTGTAAAATCCTGGCTCAGGCTCGCAAGGTCTGTTAGATATGCCTCTTTTTATTTGTATTCATGCCTTCAAGTCTGTTGCACCAAGATGGTGTACAGCCTTGCCCCTGCTTTGTAGGCTGCTGACACTATCAATGCCTTCCAGAAACAGAGACTTATTTGTTTAGTCTAGCCTATGGTTAGTCATTTGCTACTACTTCAGTTGTTTCTAATGCTTACTGTTCGTTGGAGTCTTAGCTTAAGTTTTTAATCTTGTTTTTAATCTTGTGTACATGTTGTTGATGTTTGTTTTAATGTTTCCTTCACTTGTACAGCGCTTTGTAACTCTGTGTGAAATGCCCTTTATAAACAAATTTCTTCTTTTTCTTTCTTCTATTATGAGGTGGACTGTTACCCTGTAAGGTGTTAAACCAGTATGATTCCTTGTCTATTTTAGGTGCTTGCTTACTCATGTGTGTACAGCTACTACAACCAGGACACGGAGAAGATGGATGTGATGGAGCAGCAGACTGAAGCTTTGGATCTCCACACCAATGCCCTGCAGATCCTGTTGGGTAAGTAGGACCCTGAGCTTGATGGTATGGATTACAAATTCAAGTGACAGAAATGAAGCTGATTTATCCATGCTGAATTCAACAGGACATTCGGGGCTGGAAGCCTTGTATTTTTTTTTTTTTTAAACTTTTTTCCTGTCTGGCAGCTTTAGCAAGCAGAATCATGGTCTGAATGCACTGCTGTGCCAAACGTGTTTGCTTTACCATGAGGGGCTCTATAAACTTTGTATAGGCCCCTCATGTTGATCGATTTATTTTATTTTTAGCACATGTAAAATAGCTGTGGCTGAGCTGGCCGAAAACAAACTACTAGCCTTGTAGTTTAGTAGGGGTGAAAAAGTTGCTGGAAGACGTTAATACCTCCCAAACATCATCTTTGTGATTGGGGAGGGGTTACGTTTGGTTGTAATTTTACACCCAAAGGTCTAGTAATATTGTGAGATGAGTTTCCACTTCTGTGCCTCCCCTCAGAAGAGACGCTTCTCCAGTGCACTGACCTGGCATCCTGTGTGCGACTGCTGAAGCCGGAGCACCTCAACACCGGCTTGGAGTTAATCCGTCGCATCCAGGAGCGCTTGGTGGCCATCCTGCAGCATTCTACCCAGGTACCTGCACTACATCTACCATGTGCTATACACCTAGCTTGTTTAAATATATGTAGATTTGTGATAATCTGCAAACAGTAAGCCATACCTGTCTGGTCTCTCCTGTCACAGGACTTCCGTGTGGGGTACCAGTCCAAAACGGGGCCTGACCAGGAGGCTGCGCAAGCTTCGAACTTAGCTAACCGCACAGACTCAAACGAGGAGTGAGTATGATGCTTTTGTGAGGATGGACCTGTGCTTGAATCTGGCAGCCAGGTTAGGATGACTCTTTATGTGGTTTCCCTTGTCTGGGACCCTGTTGCCCAGTCTTGTTGCTCTGCCTCGTTCATCTCAGGGCAAAATCCGATGGCGGCTCAGACACAGGCGAATCTGACAACAACAACAACAACACTGTGGAAGATGGAGGAGATGGGGAAGAAGAAGAGGACCAGTATGATGACGAATATGTCCCAGAGTGGCACGAAGAATACGACGAGGACGACATCGAGGACGACTTCTTCTCCGATGACGACGAGTCTGAGAACCTAGAGAGGGACTTCAGCCCATATCACTGAGGGTGTGCGAGTAGGGGTGTTGGGGTTGAAGGGATGCGGAGACAAATGATGATGGCAATCTCTCGGCACAGAACTGCAGTCTTAGACATTACCCTGAATCCAGTACTGCTTCAAAGTCAACACAGCAGAAGCATTTCATTTATCTGAAAGGAACGACACTTTTGAGATTTTCTCAGGAGGTAAATGATGGCCCTTTCTTGTAGAAGAAAAACAGCAGTTTCTTTCATTTCTATAGAATCGTCACCATTCTTGTTTTCACTCCATGGCTGTGATGTGACTGCTATTATTTTTTTCCTTGTATTACATCTGAACATTTATAATTGTTGACTATAGCCTAAGTTTATATTATGAATCTTACTTAATTTTACATGTCCTCCAAACTGTTAACCTTAACATTGATTTATTGAAGGCTCTTTTGTAAAGTATGATTTGAAGGAAGTTGCTGGGATCATAAGCCACACTTTGGTTCAGTTCAGTTGCTACCTATGTTTCTTGGTGTTATGATTAAGTAAAGGATTAGCAACATAGTGTGGATAAATAATTTGTTAGTCTTATTTATTTTATACCAATTGGAAACATTTGCTTGCAAAATCCATAATATCTTTAATTCCTTAACACAGATATTTACTTTTTTTTTGAATTAATGAAAAGATGAATGTCTTGGTCTGTGAAATAGTGAAATGGGGAAAACTGCACTTAAGAGGGATTGAATAGAATGAAAATGTGAGTACTCATGTGCAGACAAGTTGTTTGATCGTGTATATGCTAAAGGGGTACGAGTTTGCAAATGGCTTTTGGGGGAACATCAAAGGGTCATCAGAAAAGATCAAATCTGCAGGGGCTCAAGGCACCTGGCATACAGGTGCTGTCAGCCTGGCAAAGAATACATGAATCGGATTCGAACACCAAGTCTGTCAACTGTACCAAGGTCTCACTGCAATAATTTGAATTTTAGTTCCTAAAAAGCATTCTTTGCTAAGCAACAACTTATGTTACTTTGCCTTTTTCCTTTTTTTCTGGAAAAAATAGTTTTTGGACATGTTAATGTTCACTTATAGAGGTGAAAATGTTACAGATATCATGCAATGTCCATCTTGGAGGTTGCTGTAAGTTGAAATATATATTCATATTCATCTACTCTAATGTTCTATCTTTCAGAATTGAAACTGAAGTTGTATGACTTCGGGTTACTAAATAAAGCTTTTTTCTGCTAATTGGTAGTCTATTTCTTAAGCCAGGATAACCTTTATTGAGTTGATTGTTATGGTGTGGTGAAAAAATTGATCTCAATAGACGTTAACAGTAACAAACAACGACCTGGAGATGAATTTAATTCAATGCTAGGTTAGTTTAATCACTTTATATACAAAGGGAGTCACACATAAGATTTCTCTGAGTGGCTCAACACCATTGTATATGATTGCAGGTTATATACATTTTTGTGATAAGACGTATCCATACATTTGACTTTGGTCAGAAATGATTTCACTTTCATATAATGGATGTTTTCCCCTTAACAATGAAATTGCTTATTTCAGCCTAATATGATACTGGCTCCCCAAATATTTTGGTACTTTGCAAGGTCACTATACACTCCAGACCACCTCTTGACTTTTGCAATGCTTCCCAATTTCTCCAAATAACCGGATTATTGCATAACTTGCGTCTCAAACTTGGGATGTTGTCTTATAAAATTGGTTTTGTCCTCCTATTGACCCTCACTTTCTTCTCTTTGCTACACACTGTTTAGCAGGCTTGGGCAGACACTTTAGTACTCAACTGTTTTATCATTCCTGAAATATCATTCTTGCATAAGCACCCTTATATCTTTTTATCAGCTTAATCTCTTAATATGTCTTGGTTTTGCTTTCTGTGTCAATCAAGAGTCAGGAACTGCTTGTGTAGTCCTTCAGCATCAGTCTTTATTGCATCCGCAGAGATACAATCAAGACTGGGTGCCTTGCAGATATGCCCAGAACAATTGTCTCTACTTGTTTTTATGCATATACTTATCCACTAATTCTTAATATTCCTAGCGCAGCCCTCGCAGCAAGGTGAGTGGGTGACGACCCAGTGGCAGTCATAAATCTAAACCTACTGTAACTGGCAACATTTGCTCATTCATTCCTAAGAAATAAGAGAGTAGCGACTCCAGCAGCCATAATAAATTGTTTCCCTGGTGCCAGAGCAACATCTCGGCAAATTTATAAGTGCTGGCTACTCTCAAATTATTATCCATGTCGGCACTAATGATATCCGATTGAGGCAGTTGGAGATCACTAGGGCAAATTTTATAGAGGTGTGCAACCTTGCGAAGATGATGTGTGTGTCAGTAACATGCTCTGGTCCCATCCCTGCTAGGCATGGTGATGAAATGTACAGCAGATTATCATTGCTACATCACTGGCTGTCAGAATGGTGCCCAGTAAATGGTGTGGGTTATATAGACAACTGGCAATCGTTTTTGGGGTAGGCCTTGATTTTTGAAGAGGGAGGGTATTCACCCCTTTTGGGCTGGTGCTGAGCTCCTGTCCAAAAACATAGCTCATAGTCTCCAGGCAAATCGCTGACTAACTAGAGCCAAGCCCAAGAGGCAGGCAAACTGGCGTAACCGACCGCCTGCTAGTCGCTTAGAGTCGCCACCTAGGGTTCATATTATTCGAAATGTCTCTGTTTCCTGCACTTTTAATCATGGAAGCCGATTCCACCGTAGTGTATTTCATAACTTACCACCAAATGAATCTACTGCAGCTGAATACAGTTAAAAGCATAACTCGCGACCAAATGGCAAAGGTAGTGGTGTTGCTGCAATTTTTCAGTCCAACCTAGGAGTGTCTGAGAAATTTCGTTTTAGCTTCAGCACATTTGAAATTCTTGTTCTTAGCCTTGCTGGCTCATCTCTTTGTAGCTCTTCACTCCAAATCACCGTTATTACTGTATGACCGCCTGGTCCGTACAGTAATTTTCTTAAGGAGTTTGCTGATTTTTTTTTTTTTTTTTTTAACAAACCTGGTGGTCACTACTAACAAAGTTGTTATTGTTGGTGATTTTAATATTTACATAAAGAAAGACAGTGATCCTTTAAAAATAGCATTTGCAGCTACTGTATTCTAGAGTCTGTAGGTGTATGTCAGAATGTAGTCGGGCCTACTCATGCCTATAACCAGGTCCGAGGAGAGGGGGGTGGAGCTGGTACATCGCTCCGGGGCCTATGAAGCCCAACACACAAATCCCATAATTTTTATAATTTTTATTATGCAGTTCAGCTATTGTGCCCCCGCTGTATCGTGGATTTTTCTGTGTAACATATGTAATTTTCTATCACAGAAATCTTTTATTTGTTAACAACAATGTATTACTGTAATTATAACATATATACCTGTACTGTATATAAATGTATAATACTGTATATATGAGTGTACTTTGCAGCCTATTCATAACAAAGCATACGGTTTCCAGCAGACGCTATGTGTGCTAAAGAAAAAATTGTTATAGCAATATTGTAATTTTTAATAACTAACGTGTACGTAACATTTAAACAATACACTAATAAATCATAAAACATACTGTTACGTACAGGAATACATAGACATTCATACACTTTTCATTTGTCACTACGCGTGCTAGACAAGAGTTCGTTAGAACAATACGATTTTATTGAGTTGATTGTTATGGTGTGGTGAAAAAATGGATCTCAACAGACGTTAACAGTAAACAAACAACAACCCGGAGGACGTATTATATAACTTTTATAATAATATAACATAACTAAATATACATATTATTATTATGTTACTCATATACTTAGCCCGACATCAACATACCATATGTGTTTACAAAGTGTGTTTTAATGTAAGTTTACATGTGTTTAAAGTCTATTTTAAGGCTTAAATTATATAAAAAATGTTTATATGGTCTTTCTATATCGTGGATTTTCACCTTTCGCTGATGGGTCTGGAACTTAACTTCCGCAATAGGCGGGGGATCACCGTAATTTGAACATTTATTTATTTAATTCATTTAATATTTATTGTCTTTTAAAATTTTGCCAGTCTGTTTAGTTTCAAAATTAAAATGGCACGTGGTCACAGGGTACTTGGCAGCGGTCAATGCACAAAAACCTTTGAAAGTGACTATCGAGTGTTCTCATGTGTTCATTCTACGTGTGTAGAATTTTGTATAAGGGCCCACACACCATCTTCGTACCAGGGCATGGATTTTCTCTCTGCAGCCCTGCCTGTAACCATACCCTTGATTTGAAATTAATAGCCATGACATCCTGGTGGACCATATATCTATTATACATCAAAGTCCTCTGCTTTCAGATCATTACTTGTTAACGTTTGAAATCTAGTATAGCCTCCTGTTGACCACAGCTCCAAAACACACAATCAGACGTTCCATTGCCTCACTAACTACAACAATGTTTATCAAACAGCTTCCACAGTCCTTCAGCCTTATGTCTGAAGCATTGTGTGTAAATAAACTTGAACGGGTAACTGTAAACTGGAAAAATCCCTTCGCAGCACTCTAGATATTGAAGCTCCACTTAAGAAGATAAAGCATAAGAACATAATTAATTTACAAACAGGAGAAGGTCATTTAGCCCATCAAGCTCATTTGGGGAGAACTTAAATAATAGCCCAGAGTTGTTAAAATCTTATCTAGCTCTGATTTATAGGAACCCAGGGTTTTAGCTTGCACTACACTAGCAGGAAGACTATTCCATACTCTACATGCTGGGTAAAGAAGTGTTTTCTTATATAAATTTTAAAATGTTTAAAAAAGTGTACAGCACTTTGGGGTTGTGTGGTTGTTTTAAAGTGCTTTATAAATAAAGTTGGTATGGTATGGTATGGTATGTTCTCCCACTAATTTCCATCTATGGCCACGAGTTCTAGTATTTAAACTAATTGTTGTGGCTTCGCCCAGCCGGCAGGAAGGCAGCCAAGCCGTGAAGTCAGGAATCGGGATTTATTACCGAAAACAAGGTAAACAGCAAAGAACATCAAACCAACTTCAATGACAGCTCTCCTGATACAGACTCAGACGCGGACTATATATACAGGACAGGTGGAACTTAACAGGTAACAAGGGAGGCCTAACAGGACAGGTCAGGGGACAAAGTTGAGCCGTGGTGGCCGGGGGGGCCACAGGCGACAGGGAGGCAGGACCAGGAGGGAACCACGAAGGGGGCAAGGAGATAGATGGAGGGACCAACAGAGGAGACAAGGAGGGAGCAGGAGGGGACACTGGCACAGGTGAGCAGGAGAGGGAAGCCACGGCAGGCAATGGCACCGTCCAACTCCAAGCATGGGCCCGAGTGTTAACCGCTGAAACAAGCGAGACAGGCAGAATAGGCGGAGTCTCAGCAGGAGCCGCCTCGGGCGAAGCAGGAGGAGCTCAGGCTATGCAGCAGGGAGATCGAAAGCCACAGCGACCACTAACTCTGGGCCAGCAGGGGGCATCGCAGGCGGTACAGCAGGCGTAGAGGCTGCAACAGCAGGAGGTGCTGTGGGCAGAACGGCGGTGCCGCTTCTCCATAACCCCTTCTACTAGTTGTCGGAGATTGTAGCACACGTGCGGACCCATGAGCGAGGTCATCTCCTGAAGTAGGTTCCTGCTCTCACGGGCGAGATCCTGCAGTCCGGGGTCCTCACGGACCTCCTTCATCATATCGAGCCATTGGTCCTCGAACTGTGGAGGTGCCTGGGGGAGAGATGTCATTCTGTTGTGACTTCGCCCAGCGGGCAGGAAGGCAGCCAAGCTACTTTAACTAATGTTAATGTCTTATATACCTGGATCCTGTCCCCTCTTAATCTCTTTTGCACGAGGCTGAATAGATTCAGGTCAGCTAACCTCTTCTCAGATAGATAAGAAATCTGCCCCCTGGTACTCTGATCATACACATGAACTCAAACGGGCGTCACGCAAGCTAGAGCGCAAATGGCGCTAAACTGAACTGAAAGTTTTCAAATCTGCCTGGAAAGAGAGCCTCTCTAAATATACTGTAGACAAGCACTAGTGACTGCTAGGTCTGTGTATCTCTCCAGATTAATAGATGTGAACAAAACAAATTCCTATTTGAATTTGTGTGTATGTTATCACAGAATTCTTCATTAAACTCACAAATCCCGCAAAATCTTAAGAGTGATGACTATATAATTTTTTTTTATGGTAATATAACTATGATTTGAAAGACCATCGAATGCATGTCTGTAGCTACATACGGCTGCCAGCTTCCTGTTAGTCTTATGCCCACCAATAATGAGACCTTTGAATCTTTCCTTCCTATAAAAGAATCAGAAGTTCTGAACCTAATTTCCTCCTGTAAATCCTCTCTTAGCCTCGTAGGCCCAATTCTTACAAAATTCTTTAAGGAAATTGTACCACAGATTAGCACTACCATGTTAAATGTGTTAAACTCATCTCTTAGGCTTGGATATGTTCCAAAACCTTTTAAAATGGCTGTTATTAGACCCATC
>JAABNX020000070.1:16974223-16993368 GCA_015163995.2 Mormyrus lacerda
AGTACCGTATAAGAAAGGGGGACTGAAACTTCCTAACTTTAGACATTACTACCTAGCTTCACAACTTCGGCCTATATGGATTTGGCTTCACCCTGATAAGGTTAATGTTAGATGGTTACCAGTAGAACAATGGGAGATGAGTGCTATTTCATTAAAGACTATTCCGTTTTTTGAATCAAAAAAAAGATTGTCTACATTCACTAGGAACCCATTAATACTTACGCTACTTGGATGGAATCACATAAAATATGTGGTCTTGACAACATCCCACTCAGAAATTTACCGTTGTTAGAGATCCCCGTCATGCCCCCAGGCATTATTGAACCCTCAAAGCATGGGTACATGAAGGGGTAAATACATTGGAAAAATTATATGTCAACGACTCTTTAATAAGTTTTGAATTATTATCCCAGACATATGGTATCCCAAGAAATATTTTTTTTAATTCTTACAAGTTAGACACTGGATTAAAGAGACCTAAAACATTTCCCATAATCCCAATAGCATCACCACTTGAAAATATTATGTTTAATGAGACAATGACCTCTCCAAGTGGTATAGCTTCAGTAGGATATAATATTTTAATAACTAATCTCAAGCCATTTGATAATAGTATTTTGAAGCAGAGGTGGGAGGGGCATCTTGGCTGCACATACAATTTGGTTGAATGGGAGTCACTTGTTGAGAGGGTACAGACTACTTTAATATCTACTAAACACCGACAAACTCAATTTAATATTTTGCACCAGACATATTATACTCCCCAAAGACTTCATATGTTAAATGTTAACATATCTTCAAAATGTCAAAGGTGTATATTACATGAAGGAAATCTATTACATATGCTTTGGAATTGTCATGTCCTGAAAGCTCTTTGGAAATATATAATTGATGTTTCCTCAATGGTGATAAGTACCCCAATCGCTTGTGACACTAGAATCTGGATACTAGGAGATACGGAATCACTAAACATCTCTAATCATAAAAAATATTTTATCCTTCTGGCCAGAACTGCAGGAAAGAAATGTATATTAAAGGAACTGAAAATCAACCTTTTTTTTATTATTTTTTCATTATTATTTTTTAGAGAAAAGAAAAGAGGAAAAAAAGGTGGTTGTATTGTTACAAGTACATTATATGTTCTGTTTTACATATGGTTATTGAAAAATAAAGCTATACAAAAAAAGAAAAAGTATGGCATTTTCAGCCATCAAAATTTGTGTTTATGGCAATTCTGGGCCCTTGATGGATAGGAAGCCATAATTTGACAACCCTTATTAACATATTTCCTACTTTCCAACAGCCTGTTGTTTCACCCTAATGCCCCAAATTAGGGTTGGCAAACTGAGGCTAGGATTATAGTTAGAAAAAGTATGGCATTTTCAGCCATTAAAATGTTTGTCTCTGGCAGTTCTGGGCCCATGATGGATAAGAAACCACAATTTAACATGCTTTAGAGCATTTGTCCTACTTACCAACAGCCTGTAGTTTCATCCTACTGTACATTCTAGTTTTAGATGGATTTACAGAGGGTAAGCTGTTTTTATTAGACCTACATCTGTGTGAAGTATAATCCTTACTTCCTCTGGGACTTCTTGTTACATTCCTTCCCTATACTCTTCTATACTTTCCTTTTCCTCACACTACGCTCCTATCGAATTCCTTCTCCAACCAGTCTCTGCTGTCAAATTTCAGATATCCTATGATTCCTATACAGCCCTGGAATCTCAAAAACCTGTCTGCAAACAATGTCTGCGCTGGATCGTGTTGTGTTGGTGTCCAGGTTGCCTGTTTCACTCTTCTCATCACTTGGCCCAGATCTCTCATGGGCCCCCTCTGGGCATCTCATGCCACTCTTCAGCTACTCATGTTCTTTGTACTTGGATGGCCACTCACTCAGACCCAGTATTATTCTATCTGCTATGCTACCACCCTCCTGTCCAGGCAGGGATTCTATTAGCTGTCTCCACTTCTCCCTTGCTCTACATCACTATAATCTCCCCATTTCATTTCATTTATAAATTTAGATTTAATCCATTCATTCTGCTATGGTACAGTAAAGAACGCTGAAGACAGGTCTATGACTGTGAACCATTTTGCACTGGGTGGCACGCTGGTGAGCAGGCTGTGAGGATTGGGAGCATCTACCTGGTGATCCATTACCACTTTTTTTCATGTTTTTCTGTCAAAACATCAAAATAACAGGTTTTTGTCACATTGCTGGGGACATGTGGTCTCCACAATGTAATATAAACCTAATCCACAGACACACAGTCTCTCTCTCCCAAGGTGATTCAAATAACAAGGCAAAGGAAGGCCAGCATTCCAACTTTTATGGCTCAGAGATTTAGAACCCTAGGAATAACAACGAAGGCTGTGATTTAAAGATCTGGCCTGGTGCAGCCTGGTACTCCCTTGTGGCCTAGTCTAGGGGGAATGCACATATAGGTACTGATAAGAGAGTGAAACAAAGAGTTCTGATGTTTTAAGAATCCAAAAATAATCCTTCCTCACACAAAGTACCTTGATGAGAGAAGGACCTATTTCAAGATTTACCTGTTATGTGTGTCTTGTTTAAGGGTGTACCATTTTCAGTATAAATATCTAAATGCTATGTCTGTATTTTTCTGTAAATGATCTTAATAGTTTTGTTTCCCTCATAAAGGGACCTCACATATTACTGCCTAATCTCTCTTCCTCACATAAACAATCATATACAGACATGGACAAACTTGTTGGTACCCTTCCACAAAAAAAAACATAACTATAGTATATCTGAAATACCTTGAAACTGACAAAAGTTTAAAGGCACCCCTTATTGTTTATTCCATATGTAACACATATCTTTGCTCTTGATTATTGATTCAGTTGAATATTTAATATAATTAATCAAATGAAAAGGACATGGACGAAAAAGATGGTACCCTTAATTTAGTATTTTGTGTCACTACCTTTTGCAGCAATCACTGCTAGCAAGCGAGCTCTATACTTCACAATGAGACATCTGCATTTGCCAACAGGTACTTCAGCCCACTCTTCCTGAGCAACCTGCTCAAACAGTCTCAGGTTTGAAGGGTGGTTTCTCCACACTGCAATTTTCAGATTTTTCCATAAATGTTCAATAGGACTAAGATCTGGGCTCATGGACGGCCATTTAAGAATAGTCCAATGTTTATTTCGCAACCATTCTTGAGTGCTTTTAGTTGTATGTTTTGGATCATTATCCTGTTCGACCTGCAACTGAGGATAAGTTTTCTGACACTGGGCAGTGTGCTTCACTCCAGGATGTCTTGGTAGTCTTGTGACTTCATTGTACCCTGCACAGATTCAAGGTTCCCTGAGTCAGATTGGGCAAAGCAGCCCCAAAACTGAGCCCCCTGCAGCTTTCACAGTAGACATGCTGTTCTTTTCTTTTAAAGCTTCATTTTTTTCTTTCTGTAAACATAGAGCTGATTCATCAGGCCAAAAAGCTCTAGTTTTGTCTCATCAGTCCAAAGGACATTCTCCCAGAAACTTTGGGGCTTGTCACCATGCATTTTTAGTGAATTCTACTCAGATTTTTTTAAGTTTTCCGTCGATAGTGGAGCCCTCCTGGGTCTTCTTCCATGGAGCCCATTATTGTTTAAAATGCGATGGATGGTGCAATCAGAAAGTAACGTACCTTGACTTTGGCGTTCGACTTCAATGGTTTTGGATGGTTTCTTTTGCTCGTTTTCTACCATAAGCACTATCCATCTGATCAACCTGGGGTTGCATTTCCTCTTGCATCCTGAGAGGTAGGCTATAGTCCCATGGACTTTTTAATAATATTGCCAACTGTGGTCACAGGAACATGAAGCTGCTTGGAGATGGTCTTATAGCCTTTACCTTTGACATGGTTATCTATAATCTTCTTTCTGTGCTCCTCAGACAGCTCTCTCCTTTGCTTTCTCTGGTCCATTTTTGGTGCAGTGCACACAATGATACCAAACAACACAGTAGCACGTTCTGGCTGGTGAAAAGCTTGAAGGCACTTGTGATACTAATTAAGGTTGATAGATTTCTTCAGTGAAACCTCAGGTTTTTTAGTTGAATGATGAGGCAGGTTTTTGAAGCTTAAGCAGTTTATTAACACAGAATGAACATGTTACAGAAAGATATTTCACACGGCCAGTTCAGTGTCTGTCTGTGTCTGTCTCTGCCCCCAATGAAGGAAGCAGGCCCTTTATCTATGGTCTTCATACAGACTCCTGGAGCCAGGGGGTCAGATGGCCTTGATGAGAGTAAATTGTATTAACATGATGAGCGAGTAGCAAGGACAGAAAGAAATATGAAAATAAGAAATATGAAAGCTATAAATGAATTAACTAAATGAACATAATTAAATAACTACAAATTAACTAGGGAAATCCATCAAGGTTAAACACTTAGTTTGAATCATGACTACAATGAAAGGGTAAATAGTCTCTTTAGGGGTACCAACAAATCTGTCCGTACTAGTTTAGCATATCTTTGTAAAATAAACAACAAATCATTTCTTTTCACAATTTTATTGGTTTATAATCATATACCAGAATGTCTATCACATACTAAAGGCATGCAGGTATACATTAGACAATTACTTTTAACGGAATTGCTTTTCAGGAGAGATGCATCACTGTTCTAATGAGCTGTGAGGGTACCAACAAATTTGTCTACATCTGTAGGCCTACATATAAATATATATATATAGTTATATTCCTGCAGATATCCACTCATATTCTCACGTCTACCTTAGAGAAATTTGAAAATATTTAAAGAAACATTTTTCTTTATCACTTTACCTCTTATAAGACCTGTTATAGCAGAGTAATTTCTCTGTTTAAACTAATTCAGGGACACCCCCTTCTCTCTGCATTCCAGAGGAATCATAAATAACCCTAAGGGTGCCTTTTTATGTTCCCTTTGTCTGGACCACTCCATACAACAAATGACTGAATTAGTTCCATATGTGTTCTTAAACATAGATATCAAGTTGGTCAAATTATAATAATCCCAAATTAACTACAAATTATAATTTACAAATGCTTGATTTAAATTGTTACTCTAGGAAACTAATGACCACTCATAGACTAACCTAGAATTAAGAAGAGCCGTTTGTAATTTGGAACAGAACTTCTGTAAAACTTATCTAAATGTGCCAATATCTGATGATGTGCAACGTCCAATGTTCCGATACGAATAACAATAAGATAAACAAGTACGGTGTAATTATGGTTATAATAAGAATTAATTAATGCAGATCGTACAAGGTGTGAACTTCCAGATTGTGATGTCAAATTTGGTGTCAAATTAACGGAAAAAATCTCCTAAATACGAATCTGATCGTGGATTGTCACATAATTGCACGTATCTAAAGTTACATACTTTTAATTAAAGTCAACTCTAAACTTTCTTCGGTATAAGGTCGTAATTCCATCGGGGCGTTATACACACCCCTAGAGAAGGGCTCCGGTCGGATGTCCTCGATCATTGGTCCGAGTGTCGAATTCCCAAGGATCAATATTCATGACTTTAAAATCACACACCTCGGATTACTCCAGTTGTGGAGCAAAACTTAAAGACTGAAGACCAGCCGCCACCCAAGGGGGGAGAAGAAGCCGCAAACTACGGAAAAGCCGCAAGACCCAGGATACCGCTCCAGACCTCGCCCCTCGAACTCCCATCTCTCCATCATCTTATCACCTCTCCAACAAACATCCCGAGGCTCCACCCACAACCACGTAAATTCCCTTTCATTCATTTGATCATCTATCCTTTTTTGTTCAGGTATTTCATAATTTTGGGTCGCGCTTTCAAAGCCAGGGCCTTTCTGTGCAGAACAGTATTTTCCTTTATGCATGTTACCCATTTAAATAAAGTTACTGCCTTCCCTTATTCCATCCTGCTCATTGATTTTAGTTTGTTTTTTTCTGATATTTTGTGTTTGTTTTATGTCAAGTGCAATGCCCCTCGTGTGTTATAGTTGTAGTGTTACAAATAAATAATGAGTGCATTATTTAAGTGAATGCACATAATAAAGTCACTTTACTGGTGCAAAATCGCTGCTAAGTTTTACCGCGAGACACTCTCTACGGCTGTGAGCAGATGTTTGCTACATAGCTGCTACATACCTGGGGAGAGTTATGTTCGCGGGTTGAACGCTCTAACCAAAGTTAAATAGTGATACTGTAATTAATTAACTATATTCATATCCTGGAATAAATAATCCATTAGCTGGCTAATTGGTACTTCCATAATATTGTTTGTTGGAGAAACAAAGCATTTGAGCATAACAATTAATTATTAATAATTAATTAATAATAAAATAATTAATTTCCCTACATGTTGGTGGAGACACAAATTATTTGAGCTAATTTTTTGCATTTTGCATGATGTCCCTTCCTAACAAGTGAACTGGAGTATGTTCTGATATTAATATTGGTAATTCCACACATTTCTCTCTCACCTGGACCCTTACTAGAGAAGATTTTGGCATCTTTTAGTCTTACACAAGTCAATGTCCTTTCACCATTTATGGGAATTGGCAGCATCGGCTCATCCTCAGATCCCCTAGTCAACATTGGCATCAGAGGCCCCTTAAGCATTATATAAGACAGGTAACATAAGACAAACCATGTCCTGTATTGATTTGCAAAGGAACACTATTATATTTATCAATACGGGATGACCCTGTAATATACGGAACAGGTAGTGACTGAACACTTTCTTCAATTTTATATGTTCAGTAATGTTTTAAACCAGTTACAATGAAAAATAAACAGGATTACTAACTGTGAAAAACAAGACTAACAGTAACACTTTACTTGAGGGGGCACAAGTACTTAGTAGTAACTAAGCACAAGTCATGGACAACTGTAGTCCCTACTAGAAAATGTTTGTCATGATTCATCAATGATGAACAAACATGACATCAGTATTCTCTTTTTCCTTCAGTGGTCCACTAAATTTAGAGAATTAACAGATATAATAGCAAATATAATAAATACTTGGGATGGATTATGTGTCACAATTAATTAACAATGAACAAACATGTTAATAGTATTTTACATATGTTATTCAGTATTTGTTCCTACACTACCAGAAGTATTAACTAACTGACAAAACTGTAAAACACAGATCACAGTAAATAGCAGGGTAAAAGAGATACATAAGATATGAGCAAAAGTGAAAATGGCAGCGGATGGACCTAGTAGTGGGTTATTGCTTAAACTGCTTCATCATAAATTGAACAAGGCCATAGTCTAAGAAGCAGTAGGAAATTAACTTGCTATGACCAATTATGTATAAAGTGAACAAGTTTCTACCAATTTCAAATACAGTATTGCAAGCATGTTTGTGTGGCTATTGGCCTGTGGAGGGCATTATCCCCTGCATCTGAGCTTCATTAAAGATTTTTGGTTAGCTATAACAAGAGAGCACATGAAGAGTAGAGAGAGAGCAAGACAGATAGAGAGAGTGTCCATTTTTCTCTGACAAAGGTACCCACTGGCCTGTGGTTGTTGGGTGTTGATGAGGTAAAGTTCATAAAATTCAAATTCTAACTAATTTTATACTTACCATCATGTTACTGGGGGGGGGATTCCATATTTTATTCTCAGAGGGGTTTAAATATGATGACATTTAATAGATACAATTAACTAACTGTGATAAATAAAACAAGACAAGACAAGAATGGTAATGGTCCTAATACGTGGGACTATTCCAAGCAACATATTCACATCGACCATGGCATAACAAACAGAATAATACCACATGATAGAGTTAATGATATGGGCTATATAGATAGAGGTTAATTGATTGCATAACTACTAGGTATATTGAATGTATATATTGGGATAATACCATCACGGTTATACAGAATGATCTAGTTTTACTATTTGGCATACATTTATTAGTGCTATTCTTAAATAAATCCTACAGTACTATCAGTGGGTAAGAAGTCATAACCCATGAGCCTAATGACTCTTTGTGTGAGTGTGGCAGCTCATATTCACCAAGGTGGTGACCCTCTCTGCAAGAGTGAGATCTTTAGTTCATTGTTCCTCCTTTGGAGCCATTTTTGATGTCATAAATGGGCGGATGTTTAGTTGCTTTCTGAGGATGTAGGTTTCTTTTTTCCTGTGACAAGAGCTTGGGAAAGGTGTTCTGATGGTTCATGTTGCACTGCAGTAGGTTATGATAGTCAGAGGGTTTATGGCTCTTCAGAGGGTCTGTCATCCTGCAGTTTTATGGTGGGATGGTATGCAAGGCTCTCTGATTAGGTTCCCCTTATGTGAACGAGCCCCATGATGTAGGAACGCAGGGAGAAGTGATCTGAAGGCATGAAGGCAGTATTAGTTGTCTTTATTACATCTCCTTCATTGGGGGCCAAGCTTTCTTGTGTGCCTCCATATTGGCTGCATGTCTAGTGGAGAAAATGTGATGCATTCTTACAATAGTCTAAACAGTCCCAATGGGCACCCTTCCAATGGAAAGGGGGGCTGTTATGAAGTGCCATGTGATTCCCCTACATGGGTACCATAAAATCACAAGAATCAGGATGCAATGCTGTAAAAGGTGATTAAAATGTGATGCAAGGCTGCAAGACAGGGTGTCTATTCATGTGCATGAATGTGGGGAATTCTCCTAATTGTGAAGAAAATGTAGTGCCATTTAAGGTGCCCATACAATTTTGTAAACAATTTTATAACTTCTGGGTGTCTTTCTGGTGAAAAAAACTCATGAAATACCCTCTAAGATGCCCTTCCAAGTGAGCAAACTGGTGAAATGAACTTGGGATGGAGGGGAAAAACTTCTCTGATGGGTGGGGGTTGCATGTCATGCAATATGTGTCTTTTCTCCGTGATTATTTATACTCAGCTGGTCGGTTGAAACAAAATCTTGGGCTGGATTTAACTTTCTGGACTTTCCACCTCTGTTACGGGGAACCATACATTTCAGAGCACCCTTGCTGACAAGACAAATAAATCCACAGCACCAGCAAAAGAAAATCTCTAATGCCGACTTACTGTACGGAGAGGCTTGTTCTTAGAGAATCAAGCACGGATAGAGTGGGTAAGTCAAGCATCTCGATTCCGGACGGAGGATCTATGTTAAGGCGGGAGACTCTAAGCTGAAACGGGTTCCGCCTCCGCCTTCGCTCACGTGGTTGGGCGACGTGAGGGAAACCGAGGTCTGAAAACGGGAAGTGTGTATCCTGTTGATTATACACCACTTTTATGGCACATTATTATTAAAATTATTGTTGGCAACGGTGGACGTTAAAAATGATCAGTGGTGGTCATCGGAAAAGGGGAAAATTTCCGCCCGGTCCGCGACCACACGCCCCGAGTCTGCTTCCTGAGCACGAAGGACCGAGTGGGCCTCCCGATCCGGGAGGATTTTCAGCTGGGCGCCTGACGGAGCGGCTGCCCGGGACACAATATGGACAGATGCGTCCGATCTCCGAGCCGAGTGAGTGGGGACCCGGTTCGGTGTGCCGTGGTTTCCGACAAGTGATGGGAGGCAGCTTTGGGTCCCCGGCGGCCCTGGAGAAAGGATTTGGAACCGTGAACCACCGAGACACGCTCCTACTTTCTTCATTTCGCCTAGGCGAGGTAACCCGCTATCATTTTAGCTCATCGTTACCTAGAGAGTACAATTTATTAGTATATTTTCCGTTCAGCTGCGCTATCGCTGTTTGCGAATCGCCCAAAACAAAACGAGAAACCGACCTATTGATCTCAGTTGCTTGGTGTTTGGTCATGTTGATTTTGCACTGTTTAATGTCCAAGTCGAGTATGAAAGGTTACGAAACTTGAACAGGAAGTGTGCAAATTGACCAAATCAAAGTGGTGTAATCTACGGTTACTTTATAGCAGTGACCTGTGTAGGTTTAACTTGTCATTATATCAGTATGTCGTTCTATACGTTCCTGCATGTTTCCACTCAGGGCGAAATGTTTAGCGGTAGACGAGAGGACGCCCAGTTGTGGCCAAACGAAGACCCACGCTTCGGACCAGACACCGAGTCTCCGCGGACCCAGCTGTCGGCATGGAAACGTGCTACGGTGCGTTGTGTTTGTGAACTCTTTGGCATGGGGTGGCTCCTCATCCGTAATGTGTTTGTCAATGGTCGTTTGAGTTGTTTTTTTGCATATGAGTACAGGATAAAATGTATTTTGTGACAGGGTACAAAAAATTGCCGGTTATAACGTATTTCAATTCTCCGTGAAGAGATCCGTCACAATAGCGTGCCAAGATCTCTACTTGAAGGTGTGAAAGTGTAAATTGTTGTGTTCTATATGTGATTTATTATGTACCAGTAGCTGCTTAGAAGGGGCATGTGAGCGGCAAGATAACAGTAGAGTAACAAGGTGTAACTCTTGGTCAGTGTGGTTAATGGTCGTCATATTCTCGACACTTCATGCCCTGATAAGAAATCAAACGTTGGCCCAAAGGCAGAATTTGTAACTATTAAAAAACTTCTAGGATTGGACCCTTGGGATGCTTAGCCTCCGAGAGGGCTGACATATTAGAAGTATCGGAGGACACCCCTGATTAAATTTGCTGGGGGGGGGGGGAGATACTAAATGTGTTTGAAAAACACAGGATAAATTGATTTAGAATAAAAAAGGGTTGCTGAAGCCCCCCCGTTACAGTCTAAAATTAACTATGACTACAAGTGTAATATCATAATACTGACATGTAATAAATGTCCCAGAGATGTCCGTGTTCTCTTTCAGTAAATCGCTGTGCATGTTTAAGGCCTTTTGGTTGGGTTCTCTGGTTTTTGAGAAATATTTATATGACAATGGAATGGAATTTTCTTTCTGTAGGGATCTGACCATTGCAGCCAAACTGAAGGAAAGATTCCAGAGCTGCCCCAGGTCAAGCCTTCAGAACCTCCCAATCCTGTGCAGCCAGGCAGCGCTTGGAAGTAAGGCTAATCTTACCTGTCCCTCTGCTGTCAAGCTATTGCGTGTTAGGGGATGTGTGTAGCTGCAGGTTTGTGGGGTCCTTTGCCCAGTTTTATTTATAACAGGATATCAGGACACAAGTCTAAATGTTTCTTGTGGATCTTTGTTTTTGTAGGTGTAGTTTAAATGTAAGCTAAAGTTATGTGAGTTTGATTTCATATTCCGATTTCCTCTAAATAGTAGGGTAATAGGATTGGTCTGTCAGTGAGATTGTTAGTGTGTTAGAATACATGAAATTAAAAAGATCACTAGTGTTAATGTGGATATGTGAAATCATCTTCAGTTTCTATGGCTTCACTTTGAATTTGAAGAGTTATCACTCCTTGCAAATTTATGTAACAACCTTCAAGAAAGAGAAGAAAATCTTCAAAAGAATTTCCCAGAGTGTAACAATCTAGTCATGATGGGTTTCTTAATGTATGTCTCTGAAGCATTTTTGTATCTCAGCCCACTTGGCTGGCTGTATGAGTTTTTCAGCCTTGGCTGTAACAAAAATCCTTGAATGTGGTTTCCCAGCACTCCCGTTATCGCTCTTAGCCTGACATCATATGTGCTAGTTCTCTCCTTCACTCTGGTTTCTTTTCTGAAGGCCACCACCTGGAAGATATGAGGGAATTATCTCCTTTGTTGATGTGAGTAACCACAACTGCATTTCATCAAGAATGGTGATATTCTGAGATTTTAGGCTGTTACGCCGAGGCCTTTGAGTTTCATCTTATTTTTGATCATTCTGTGAGTCTAAAGAATGGCCTTCCTTTTCTCTAGAATAATTATGGCTACATCGAAAGGGGTGACTTGAAACACATCCCCTTCAGGTTTCCTGCCTTCTGGGGAGACCCTTCACATATGATACCTAGGGTGAAGGTTCAGTTCACCCTCTGCAAGGAGAAGGTGAGCCTGTAACAGCACAGCTGCAAAGGGGCTGATGTCTGTGGTAGAAAATTAGAGAAGAGAGAAGGAGGGCTGGAGAGGAAGTGAATGGTGGGACCATGGTCAAGCCTCGACTTGTTTGTCTGTGTTTGCATTTCTGAATGTCCTTGCCCAGGCAAGAACCTGGGGAAGGCTGAGGCAGCAGTACCCTAGGGGAAAGAGCATTGTGGATGTTCCAAGAGATGGGAGAAACTGCCCATTAGCGTCAGATCATATTAAACAGTTACTAGTAAAAAGCATGTATTTCAAGTTCTGCATGGGTGGAGAGTAATACTCATACTAATATTCAGTTGCATATTTATTAAGGAAATGTATCATTTTATACCATTTTATTCAGTAATTGCTCTATGCTTTTTATGAAATCAGTGTTGGTTTCCTTCGTAATGATGGACTCGAATAGTGTGTCGCACACATGACTGAGCCAGTTAGACGTATCGCATGACTCGTTTACAACCCTTCAGCATAACATTGGCAGCCCTTTTTGTTTTTCCATCTGTATGTTGGCGTGCTCAGGGAAAGGTATGTGCCACGGATGTAATGGTGGTGCCGGGCGGCACAGAAGAAGTGTATGATGAGGTCTTTGAAGGAGTCGTCACTAGAGCTCCGTGGGAGTGCAAGGTAAGGGGAATGAATTTCTGCTGTGTTTCGGGACTATAAAGACATCTTTTTTTGGAATCATTACCATAAATGAATGTGTAGATTTTGCTGGGGATAACCTTCACTTTGGGTGCTTTTCCCACTGTTTCCACTTACTTTTGCTTTTGGTATTAATATAGTACTCTTATATACTATAGCCAAAACGAAATACCCTGACTAGCATTATTATAGTATTCAGCAATGACAACAATTTTTGCACTAGTGGAAACTCAACACAAAAAATAATGTGCTTTTGGTCCTTTTAATTATAATGTGTATCTTACACAGCACACCCTAAGCAAAGAGGATCTTGTATATGTTACTGGCCATGTAAGGAAGGAGTTTGGTAACTGGTATCATTTGGGGCTTCTTCTTACAGCCTTACTGTTGGACTGCACATCAATCTTCCGGTCACATGCAGGGTTAATCAAAAATTCAGTTTATCAAACAGACCAAGTGTGTTCAGATAGTTTGTAAGCTTTATAAAGAAGGACTACTAGGCAGATGCTTCTTCCAGTCAGTATTTATCTATTTATTTATTGCTAAGTATGTTCATTGGCAGTCCCATATCGTTTAACAAAAGTCAGTGTAGAGCATCTTAAGTTAGAATTTTATCACTTTCTAGATAATCTTTATTGCCATCTGTGTGTGTTGAATTTTTACCTGCTCAAGTTATTATATATTTATTTTTGATAATTACAAACAACAACTTTCAACTTTTAATATAGCCTTAGCTGCTTGCTTAGCATGAAAACTCAGTTACCTTTACTTCCCTGCTCCAGCATGTATAGCAGAGTTGTGCTTCTGCATCATAAGTTAGCCCTGGGGTGCTAGAAGATGAGAGGTTTTTGAGAACACACTTTGTGTTCACTTATCCCGCCCCTCCCCCACAGGCATATGAGAAGAGGACCAAGGGGGCCCTGGGCTGCCTACAAGCCTGGCTTTTTGGAAGAGAGATGGATTTACTGTTTGGTGAAGGAGACAGCAGGGTGACCCTGTTGCCGGGGGACCACGTGCGCTTCCGCCTCTTCACTGATCTGGTTACCAAACGCAGGAGAGCGGGCCACATTGAGCCTCTGCTGGAGACCTTCCAGTTCACCACAGAGACACGGGAGAGGGTGAGAAACAGGAGTCTGGCTGTTTACAAGGAAAATAGATGGGAAGATAAAGGTGGGCGAAATGTGTCCAAGAATAAAGGATGCTGGAAAGGATTTGTTAACTAGGGGGGTTAACAGTGTTAGGAGTTTTCACATTTTTTCCCAGTGTATGGCATTTTTGGTCTGTAAAACAGTTTGGAATTAATATGTAGTTTGTCCCCCATCTTGTTTTCTCACCCCCAGGGCATTATTATGAGCATTACTGCCAGTTCTGGTTCAATTATGTCTGAGCACCTGGGCAGCATTATTTTCAATACCAAAGAAAACCTGAAAGAGGACGAGCTTAAGGCCGGGGATGAAGTGGAGTTCACGGTCATTCCGGTGAGCACATCTCTCTCTCCTCTGAAATCCTAGTTAGAGGTTTTTTTGTGAGTGTGCATGTGTGCGGGCCAGGGTTGTTGTACTCGGACAATATTCGGAGTTGAGCCGCATTATGTGACTCGGACATGAATTAGTGACATATGTGACTAGGACTTGCACTTGGACTCCATGATTTCATGGCATGTCTTGTTCCTTGGTAGAAGTGCACCAATCTGATATTTAGTATTGGTATCAACACTGATCCATATTTATGAAATGGATTGGGTATCGGCCATATGTGACTGATCCACGTCCAGTGCTTACTTATTTAGTTTTTGGAAGTCAGTAAAAATATAGATCCTATTGGAGGTCGACTGATATCTTCAACTCCCAAGCTCACCAGCCTACTGCAGATATGGCACCTGGCTTTTCGTGGTGTTGGATTGGTGTAATGCTACCATACAGGATTAGATTTTTGTTCGACCATCAGACAGTAATTACTAAAACAGAAGAAAAAAATCACGGTTAGCATTTTTACTATAGTTCCTTCATCTTCAATTCATTCTACAATTCCAGTATTCCATGCACATTAAAACAATTACACTCTAATACATTTTGAAAGGAGAAAAAATACTATAGTAACTAAGTGCATCATGGTATGATGAGTAGTGTACAAGGCCCAAAACCTTTCACTAACATGTCGTTAGCAGACAGCTTATAAGCTATCTTAATTCAGAGTCAGAATCTAGCGATCGCGGAAAATAAAATAAAATGACTTTGTCGTATTACTCAGCCTTGTATGCAAGGACAACATAAGTCCCTCGTGATTGGGACGTTGACGTATAAGCCCATATAAAGGATAGACATGTTTAATGAGAAAACTAACTACACAAAGTTGTGCACTTTTTATCTAGACGTCTGACAAATTGTTTGAATCTCCGCTCTCAAATGCAAAAACATTGCACAGAAGGACCATTGTCAGCATCAGCTCAATTAAATGATAACTGTTTGTTCAGATGCGTGGTTTTCTCCACCATGCATTGTTCTTAGCAGCTCTGTCTCCCTGAAGATGGCGCTGTCTGTGATCGGGGCAACTCTCACACACGCTGCAGTGTTTAATAGAGCTGCCTGCTCTGCCCCACACACACACACACACACACACACACAGAGTGAAACTCTCCAACACAAAAAAAAGAACTGATAACTTCAGGCTGATATGGTAATAATTAAAATGCTAACAATTAAAATTATTTTTAACAATTTAAAAAAAAAAAACATCTGTGAATCCACCAACAAGTGCAAAATGCTTACTGTCAGAATCAATTATACTTAATGTTACCTGTAAGCTACAGTTGGTTGAAGGCTTATTATTACCGCAGTTCCCGACAGCGTAAATTCGCGTTCTCTTAAAGCAGCATTTCATAGCAAACCAGTTAAATATACAGGTCATTGAAAGATCAGAATTTAAGCCTTACGATTTTCTCCCAGGACTCTTCCTAAACTTCTGGCTGGGGTCCTGCACAAGGCAGCATGGGTCACATGTTCCACAGCAACAATAACACTGGGCTGCCCGCAGACGTGCCTGTCTGTAAATCGGCATAGTGCACTTGGATATTGGCCAATATCGATACATTAAAAAAATGCTAAATATCGGCCCGATATATCGGCTGGCCGATATCAGTCGACCTCTAGATCCTGTTTCTTTTTAAATTGATTTGTACGATCAATTGCACAACGGCTCTTGCAAGACAACGCAAGTATTATGAAAAATGCAATGGATGATTTGGGAGTCGCTAGCTTGGGCTGATTTGCACATTCACTACAGCATGTGATACAGGATTGCAACGAAGTTCCGCTGTTGCCAGTGGGAGAAAAACTGTGGGGCATTTTAAGCATTCGCCACATACTCTTGCAGGATATTCAGACTGAACTGCAAATGACTCAAATACTTAAAACAAGATGTACAAGGTGGAACAGTGTTTTTTGTGTTTCTAGCTGCTTAATTCAAGATTTTTTGGCATACATTTTTTCAGTTGTATTTACTAGTTTAAAATATATTAATATATATTATCCATTATATTAAAATATGAAAGTAAAATGAGCTCTTGTATCGGAATCAGTATCAGTAGTAATAATCCGATCGGAACTGAAAAATGTGTATTGGCCCATCCTTAGTTCTTAGACTTGGATTTTTGTCGTAGCAAAAAGACACATAAAGTCTGCATTACGCATTAACACATTACAATCTCATTAACATAAATATATTTGTCTTTGACACAATGGTATGAGTATGCTGCTCTACAGTATTCTGACACTGCATTACCACCAGCAACGGGGGGGGGGGGGTTTGGGTGCTGCATTCTTAGCACCTATACTTTCAGCTCTACTGATTGAATTGAATCAGCATAGAAATGCTAATATAAAATTGCCACCCACCACCCAAGCTGGTTGCATGCTTTACACAAAATCAAAGGAATTATTATTGTTTTAGCAAGATGTTATATGAGCAATAATTACTGCGGTGATCATTGTGCAGGGTCCCCAAGTTTAAATTTTTAGGTTCTGATTCTACCTACTGTCCATGATTGGCTGACATAATGTGACGCCATAGGGTTGGTCAGCAGGTCTAATTATGCAGTTGCACCAGCACCAACATGCTTTGCACTGCTCCTCACTGCACTTTAAATATTGTAAATTAATATGTGAGCACAGAATATCAAAGTATTCTTCTTACTGGCACACTGTGCAGAGTTAATATCGACATGGCATTTCATACATGTGCAATCGTCACATCAGAAGTATCACATTAGACTGCTGCCTTCAATCCATCAATGAGTTACACTAAAACATTTTTTTTGATCATAGGAAACCAAACCTGGCAAGCTTTTCAATTTTAATGATGGTCCCTTTGCAACATTATCTAGGTTATGTGTGTTTTTTTTTAATGTCTAAAGTTTACTGCACCTTTAACATCTACTGTATTTGTGATGAAATAGTACAAAAACTCAGTCCTTCATTGGACATACATGAAAAGAACACAGGACCTCACTCATGAGTCAATGAAGTGCCATGTTGTTTAATGATGGCAATGAATGAACACAGCACCACATTGATGAGGACCTGCAGAAATGTGAGACCACACTGATTAACAATGGAAATGAACAGAGGTGGTTTTGTTTAAATGTAGGTATGGATTGGGGTGTGCAATTTGACGATATTAGATTGTGAACAATTAATGTCTCCACAATCTGGCTTTATAACAAGATTGTTAGTATGTACACTGCAGAACAATACTATCAGTTGCAGTTCTATGGCTATGACGTGTATTGTGTCATAAGTTGGTGACCTGTATAAATTCTGCATATCCTTATCTTTAATAAACATAAACTTTAAACTACAAAACGTACCACCACATCACCGGCGTCTTACCTTGCTTATCCACAAGATCTTCTCTTAAAATATGTTCTGCCTGTTGAGCTGTTTCTTTTGTCACCGCCACTTCAGTGCGTATCATTTTCATGATTTACCAAAATAGTAGCATGTGGTGTGCTCCGCTAACTGAATAAAGATACTCTGAATTTATCCAGATTACTAACTCATGGGCTTCTCAATACACATCTCATCAATATTTAGGTGTACTAAACTGCTTACCAAACTTTTGGGTGCAAATAAACGTCAGTATAATGCTGAAAGGTGATTGGAGGACCCCAGCTTAAGGCCCTTGTGATTGTTGCACATGTGCCATATAATCATGATTATATTGATCTGAAATAAAAAAAAAAAACAGGAGTATATGAAATGAATTAAAAATGATAAAATTATGAAATACAGTGGTGCCAAATACATCAATATATCGAAATGATATTGAGCTAAAAATATCATAGTACTAAACTGTACCAAACTTTTCTCCCACCTCTACAAAATGACATAGCTGTGTCGTGTAAGATAAATTTTTATGACAATTCTATTTATATATCAGTTTTCCCTCAAATGAAGGCCAGTGTGCAAGCATTTTTATGAGACCAAAATTAAACTCAGATTTATATTTTAACAACTGTTTTTACCACCTCAGTCCTGCCATTTTATACTAGCATCCAGTTGACTCGAGTCTGCTGTCAGGGCCATCTTTAACATACGGTGCCGTTTCTATAGGCAAAGTCCTCTGAGAAACAGAAGGCCATTCGTCTTAAGAAGATGTCTTGTGACAAGCCTGCGATTGTGACCGATGCCAAAGAGAACACTGCAGAGGCCAAGGGCAAGGTATGTTTAGGCAAGGCCAGTGTTAAGTTGGTACTTGTATCCTTTGTTTTTGAAAGTGCCTGAGAGCCTCCTTAGAGTGAACCCAAGGAAGACTACTGATTGAGGATCTCAAATACAACTTGCATGAAAGATGAGTCTAAGACAAGGATCAGTGAATAGATACCCAACCACTGTCAGAAGCCAGGGTGTAGGAGATGGAACTGTTCCACCTTTTAGACCGTATAGGGTTCATAATGGAGGCTGAGACTAGGTGGGTCATCTATACCATAGATCAGGACCAATAGAATGGAAAGTCATAATGGGCAATTCAGCCTTACTGGAACCTAAGGGTGTACTTACACTAGGCCATCCATAACATGTATGAGTACATTTGACCCCCAACGTTTGACTAGTGTGATCGTAGACTGTTCAGTTGGACTGATGCATCTGGCATGTACACATTTGCACTACACATGAACCGGACCCAGAAGAAACAGAATGGCACAGATTGTTTTTTTTGCAAAAAATGTACTCAGATTGGGGAACAACAAAACATGGTGGCAATGGATCGCTTTCATCTATGGCAGAGGTGTGATGTTTCCTATAAATTTGGGCCGACAAGAGTATGCAGGAACAACTGGATGCAATACACAGAAGTAATTCTTATTCATGCAGCACAATTAAATGACACAGCGTTGCATACTACAAATATTTGAGGGCTGTGTGTCATCGCATCCAAAAAGGCTCCAAATAAACCACAAAACAAGGACAATAACCATGAGCTCCATTATGCATTGTTTTTGTGTAGCAGATACTGAACTAGCGGCTCAGCAACTACAGCGGGATCTTAATTTAATTAGTGACTGGGCCGATACCTGGCAGATGAAATTTAACATAGACAAATG
>JAABNX020000070.1:16993468-17030247 GCA_015163995.2 Mormyrus lacerda
CCTTAGGTTCCTTTAAATCAGAGCTAGATAAGATTTTAGCAACTCTGAGCTATTAAAGTTCTCCCCAAGCGAGCTTGTATATCCTCTCGTTTGTATATTTCTTATGTTCTTATGTTCTTATGCTGTACAATAGCACTTTTCTTCCTATGTTTTTTTTTTCTCAACACAAAAAGTCGCACAGCGATGAATGTGTGCTCGAGCCCGGAGTGTTAAGTGCAACATGAGTGTAGACCAGCGGTGGAGTTGGGAAGGGGACTATTGTGCTTAAGCATGATATGAGGCAACCCTAAGAAACACTTATCTTATTCCATGTCCACTCTAGTGCTCATGTCATAATGAAACTCCAATCATATATTTGCTCTTATCACCAACAGTGACTGCTGCCTGTCGTCTGCACTCCCCTGGTCATCGCAAAAGCTTTAGTAAATTGGCTGTACTTAGCTCGAAATCGTTTTGAGAATGCCATGTCCTGTTGAATTGTTTGGTAATTTCAGTGTTAATCTTGTTGATTGGCCAAGTTCTTGTTATGCCTCCCTTGCTATAGGTCAACTGACATCTGTCTTTTGCAGTGGAAAACCATGGTGTCAGAGGTGCTGCCTCAGAGGACTGTCATCTTTGAAGATGTCAGCCCTGAACAGTACAAGGGCACCATCCTCATACCCATTTCAAAGGAGCCACCGACACAGCAGGTACACAGAAAGTTTGCTGCTCAGGGTGAAGATATACGCTCTGTTTAGCGCTGTGGACGGTCTGTCTACCAAGCATCTACCTATACCCTGAATCTTAAGTGTCAGTAGCAACTATTCAGTTATGATATCAAAACACGCTGCTCTTTTCTGTGCCTTGTATGAATCAATGGCTGTGTCCGAAATCGCGCACTTGCGTCAGTGCACTGAGATGTAGTGCGCACTGCGCACTTCTTTCTGTAGTGCACACTACGATGGATAAGTGCTGTCGTAACTGGAACACTTAACGCTTCACACTTACCGGAAGTGACGAACTAGCATTTTGATTGCAATTCTCCAGCACGCCAAAATATCCAAGAGGGTCCAGGAAACACGTGATCTTTAAGGGCGTAAGGTGGCGCTCCGTTTAGGGTTAAGGTTAAGGTTAGTGTTTATTCGCTGTAAGAGTTGAGATCACGTGTTTCTTGTGGAAATGACGTATTTCTGTTGGAGCTCCACTCTACAGGCTTCTGCAGCTGGACCTTTCTCAAAATATCTGCCATGAAAACTTGCCAAAAGTCCCTCCCCTTCCACTACGTAGTCAAAATGGCGTCCGTTTAGTGCGTGTAGTGTCCTTCATTCTGCACTGCGTTTTTTAGCCGTTTTCAGTGCACTATCCGGGTACTTTCAGTGCGCTGAATTTTCGCTTAGTTGTCAGTGTGAACGCACTACGCCCTAAAATCACGCACTAAAAGTGCGCAAGTGCGCCATTTCGGGCACAGCCAATGATTCCTGTTTTTCCAAGTTTTTTCAACTGTTCCAAAGTTAAATGGTTAAGTCAGTCTCATATACATTTGGACAGGAGGTATACAGAAGGTTTAGTGAAGCAGAGATAACACCAGTCCCCTCTACAGTAGAGTTTCTGAACATTTAAGTCTGCATACTGTCTTCTCCAGGCTGATACCACGTCCAGCCACAGTTCCGGCGAAGGCCTCTTGGTGGCTGGACTGGCAGGCAAGGAAAAGAAATTGCCATTTGGCTCAGGTGACGTGCTTTCGGAGACCACCATGCTGGAGGGGGACATAGTACAGTTCAACATCTGTATCAACCGTGGAACCAAGGCTGAGCGGGCCGTCAATGTGGAGATCCTGCCAGACACCTTTCATCAGTCTAACGAACGCCGGGAGATGGTAAATAGGGGAAGGGAATGGTTCTCATGGTGTCTTGGAAAGAGCATGCACAAGTTTTTATTAATATTTCATTGTCGTGTCCATCCAATCATTAATTCATTTTGGGATTGAAATTAGAGATGGGCGATCCACATTTTTTCAGTTCTGATCCGATTCCGATATAAGAGCTCTTTTTACTTTGCTATACTTTATATGTAATTTTTTTAAGCTAGTAAATACAGATGGAAAAAAATGTATAACAAAAAATATTTAATTAGTCTACTACAAACATACATAACATACTGTTCCACCTTGTTTGTTTTAAGCGTTTTTGAGGCATTTGCAGTTCAATATGAACATCTTCAAAGCAAGTATACACAAGTGGCGAATGCTTAAAATTTTAAGTTTTTGTCCCATTGCCGTCAGCACAGTTACACTTGTTGCGATGGCAGCCCCTCTTGTATCACAAGCTGCAGCGAGTTCGCAAAACAGTCCAATTAAGTTAGTGACTCCCAAATGATCCAATGCTTTGCTTTGTCTCGCAGTTGCATGTGTTTTGTTAAATGGGATTGTCCATTAAACGCTATTCCCATCTCAAAACTTTATTTTACATAGATTGCAAATTGCTGTGCTACTGGTTTCTGTTAAAAGCGTATAATACTCCCAGATCGTCACGTCTTATCTTGAGCTCCTCGTACATTGAAGGGTATGCGCATGACGTCACAGCCGGCGGAAGTCACTGTACTCACACCCACTGAGGGGCAGCATTAGCGTTCGATTTGAATGCCGCAAAAAACACATGTAAAATGGGAAAGAGTTGTCATGCGATTGAAAATAAGTAAAAATAAGTGAAAATAAAAACAAAATAAGTAAGTATAGGACATGTGTCTGTCGCGCAGGGCCGATACTCGATCCATGAAATAGGTCTGGATCGGCGCAGATACTGATCCGAATATCGGTATCAGTGCATTTTAGTTGAAATCTGATGACTACTTTTCCAATCAGCCACCACCTACTTATGAGCTATGTTTGCTGAAAAGGAACCTTTGTACACCTACAGAGGTAGTACAATGAAATAAACACCTGGTTAGTATTGTTATAGCCCTCACACCTATATGTGTGCAGTAAGAGCAGAATGTGAAAGTAGAATTTGCAGAGCATTAGCATAGCTGTGTGTCAGATATTGCAATCCATACAACATAATGGGAGACATAATCAGAGTTCAAAAGAGGACACATTGTTAGTGTGTGTCTCATTGGCACATCTGTGATCAGGACAACAAGTCTTTGTGGTGTATTGAGAGTCACATTGTCCAAGATAATGTAGGCATATCACCATGAAGGAATCTACATCTAATAAGAGTAACGGTGGATGCAGGAGGAAGCTATCTGAAAGGGATGTCTGGGTAATAACTTGGATTGTATTCGAAAAACAAAATCACAGCTGCCCATCTCACTGCAAAATGCGCGCCTTGATTCTTCTGTTTCCACCAAAACAGTTTAACGGGAGCTCCACAGGAACAATATTCTTTGGCTGGCTGCGATAGCCAAACCATTGATCATTAATGCCAATGTTAAACATTGGTTTTAGTCAGTCTAGGGTTGTGGACAATGTGAAACACATTGTTGTCTGAGTTCACATTCATTGTCTTTCCCCACAAACAGGAACATTAAGGCTGATCTATACATCTGCGTCAAATGGACACCGTAAATACAGCATAGCCATGGACCCAACACCATAGTCTGATATGCACCTCCCGAAAAATATATCTATATGTCACAGCGACATAGACCACAAGAACTGTGATTAGTCTGCTTGGTAACATTTAGGGGTTTTTTTTTTTATGGGAGTGAAAAAATTGCATATCCCATGTGTACTTATATTGCTGATTGACTCTAAAGCGTCCACAAAAGACCAAGAATGACAGCACCAATTTCACTTACTTTTATTAAGTTTACTCATACTTTACAAGGCCAAAAATAAGCAAAAATTAGTATAGACGCTAACTTTAGAAGATGCATAAAAGTGACTTTGTAGTAGCTCAATATTTTTACATAAGAACATAAGAAATTTACAAACAAGAGGAGGCCATTGGGCCCATGAAGCTCATTTGGGGAGAACTTAACTAATAGCTCAGAGTTGTTAAAATCTTATCTAGCTCTAGCTAGAATTTAAATTCAAATTTGTTTCTATGTTCGCTGTCTGCAGGATCACATCCAAGCAAGCATTTCATTGTACACGGTACTCGTACTTGTGCACGTGACAATAAAATAGAATTGAATTGAATTAAAATGTTCTACCGCTAATTTCCACTTATGGCCACAAGTTCTAGTATTTAAACTAATATTGAAATAGCCATTTGGCTGAACAGCATCCAGACCTGTTAGAATCTTATATACCTGGATCATGTGCCCCCTTAGTGACCTTTGCTCAAGGCTAAACAGATGCAGCTCAGCTAACCTCTCTTCATAAGACATTTCTCTAAGACCAGGAATCGTTCTTGTAGCCCTCCGTTGCACATTTTCTAAGGTAGCAATATCCTTCTTAAGGTATGGTGATGAAACCTGCACACAATATTCTACGTGGGGTTTTACCAAGGAATTATATAAATGTAACATCACCTCCCTTGACTTGACTCCATACACCTAGAGATATAAACCAACATTCTGTTGGCTTTTTTTTATTGCTTCCCTACACTGGCGAGAGTGGGACATGGAAGTATCAACATACACCCCGAGATCTTTCTTGTAATCAGCTACCTTTATTTCTGTGGAACCCATAAAATATCTGTACTTTTATATTTCTGCTCCCTGCATGGATTACAAATTTATCTACGGGAAGTTTGGAGCAGCACAAATTAACCAGGACTCAATAAATGGATACATTGTTAAATGTTTGTTTCAATTGTGTGATTCAACAATTCCATATATTGCTGGGTGGGAAGAAAATAAATTCAACTTCCAAATCCTAGAGTTTTTGGCGGTGTAATTGCAAACGAGACAAACACACCAGTGCAAAAGTATAAAAGCTTACGACAGTGTAAGCAACTTGAGTAGGTCACGGCAAAGGCTCAATGCAGTAGTGTAATTCCAACTTTACAGTGTGGAGAAGCCCCAGATATGTAGGCTTACCGCAGGGCTGTTGCATACCCAGAGTGCAACACAGCGGTGGATTGGTGGTGGTTTGGGCTGCAATATCATCTCAATCATGTCACTGCCAAGAACTGTTGGACCATGTACACCCTGTGGTTCAAATATTGTACCCTGAAGGCGGTGCCATGTATGAGGATGATAATACACACAGCAAGTTTACTGACAGTGGTTTTATGAACATGAAAGTAAAGTTGAACTCCTCCCATAGCCTGCACAGTTCTGAATATTTTTTGGGGTTTTCTGAAGGAGTGAGTCTAGAAGCTTACTAATAAATTATTGTGGTCTAAAACCAGGTGTTTCAGTCCCATTGCCCAATCCCTGTATGTAGAAATCCCATTAAAAATCAGCCATTTCCAGATATAACTGTCATTTGCAACATTAACAACATAAAAACATTATTTTCTAACGTTGTTGAATGTTATTTTAATATTTTTTAAAAAAAAAAATTTTTGTTGAAAATTAAGGAAAATTCTCTGTGATTCTAAACATTTGAGCAGTAGTGGGTCTACCCAAGCACATGTCAGAATGAGTAACAAACAAGTAAAGGATACCTTTGTGTTCCTCTTCTTTCTCCAGGGTGTTGTGGTGGCCCTGAGGGAGTCATCTGGGTTAATCCAGTGTGATAGAGACCCCTTAATGTTCTTCCACCTGAGTGAAGTGATGGAGGAGAGCAAGCTGAATGTGTCTGACAACGTGGAGTTCACCATATTCCCAGTAGGTTATGCCCCTCCTCCCACAAAACAGGGCAATTAAGGTCAAATGTATCCATAACTAGCGTAAGGTGTATTTTCACCATCTGTACTAAGCAGTTTAAGTATTGTTTGTAGTCTAGGATGCAAGTTTTTGAATCAACAGTTTCAGAAGGGGCTCCAAGCAGTGAGGATTAAGAAGCTGCATGACGGAGTCTTTACTACCACACCCAAGATGGAGGGTCACTCTACAGCACCCAGAGACAAGGTGTATTTGTGTCATCTAACATTGGATGTTTTGAGACAGTAGATGTAATGTTCAAAACAGACCCAGGAGTGTTAAGGACGTTCCATGCAGAAGCTTATTTGTCTTGCTAATTTCTTCCTGGTATGTTTATTTACAGAATAAAATCACAGTCAAAGTCCTCAGGGACTCCGTGAATGATGAAATGGAAAACTTGAAGGTCAAAATTGAGTCATTCAATGCTGATGTTTCAGAAAATGAGTGAGTTTTTTGGGTTTTTTTCCCCACATAGATCCTCATGTAATATCACCATGTGATGTGGCTCTATTCTGTAAAGAAAACTAATACTGTTATGTCTCTTTGTTGTAGCAAATTCCCCGAGGTAGATTATGGTGCAGGTAAGGCTTCCAAAGTTGTGGAAATGTGAAGGTTCTTGTCAGCTTGTGAAGGCTGAAGTAGAAATTGCTGTAGCTTGTGATAGAAGTGAGAACTGCTTCTTACACAGGTACAGAAAAAGTCATGGAGTCTGAGAGGCATGGCAACAGCAATTGCAGCAATGACCAAAGACAATGTACTGGAAATTCCAGGAGCCCAGCCAGAGAACAAGACTGGCGATGCAGCCCCAGGCACAGTGACAGCAGGAGGCGAGTTAGCAAAAGCCAACATAGTCATAGCTGTAACGAAATCATTGACAGCAGCAGGAGCTGGAATCACAGCCACAGCAGGGAGAGGGTCATCCACATGAGCAAACAGTGGGATCGCAGTTATTGTCGTAGTCGCAGCCACAGCAGGGAGAGGGTCATCGACCTCGAAAAGAGACATCATCGCAGCCGCAGCAGAGAGAGGATCATCCATGTTAGTGAGAAGTTGGAATACAGTCAAAGTAGGGAAAGACACAGCGATCTTGCTAGGCGGTGGAGCCGGAGCCCAAAGAAAGAGAATAGACGCCATAATTATGGCTCTGCTGACGACACAGATGGCCACCTTTCTGCTGAGGGTCATGAATCAGCTAGTGTAAAAAATGAGCTAAATGAGGACCCAGCCAGGAAGCAGTGGCAGCAGAACTTGCTTGAAGAACAGATAGCTCGCAGGCGTGCCATCATGGCGATGGAGCTGAAGGGCCAGTCCCAGGCAGCTCAGCACAAATCAGAGGAGGACCAGGAGTTTCTGATAGATGAGCTGTCAAATGAACATGTTAAATGCAAACTTTCCATGGAGCCAGAAACCAATGTGCATCTCAAGACTTGTTCAGTCCTCTTACCTGTGAAGTCTATTCTGAAGAAGCCTGCTGGGAGCTCTCTGGAGTCGGATATCCAGCTAAAGGTCTGTTTTGGCTATTTATTCTAATTCATGTTTGTTTGCCATTTTCATCTACAGGAATGAGTTTTAAGAAAAGAGAATTTAAGTTTAACTCTTAACATGTTATCTATTTATTATGCAATATAGTATATATACTACAAATTGCTTCTAATATTTCTCATGTTACTCAAATTTAGTCTAGATATGGATGTTCCATATGTTAATCCAGAAAATTAGTACTCGTAATAACTAATGGTCTCCCCCCTACAGAATGATGCCGTCGCATCTGATTTCAGGTCGGGTTTTGACCAGTCTTGTGTCAATCAATCTGGTCATCTCCAATCCTCTTGCCAATCCTTTTATGACAAGTACACATCCTCATCTGAACAAACTTTTGATCACCATCAACATGCACAGACTTTTCATCATTCATCCATGGAACAGCTACCTTCCAATGAGGTTCTTATGTGCAACTCTCTTCCCGACCAGCAATCACAAGTTGCCTCAAAGAACAAGAGCAACTTGTCAGTCCAGATTGAACGATTTCTCAACACCTTGAACAAAGGGGTTGACGCCAATCTCCTCTCTGCTGTTGGCCGTGAAGCAAGAGTAGCAATGGCAGAATATGAGCACCAGTCACCTCGCCAGGTCTCTCAGCAAGAACTTCTCAGTGAAGATCAACACCAGTTTCAGTACAAGAAGAAGCCAGAGATTCCAGAAAACGAGCACAAAGACTTCTTGTTGCCCCACGACAGCAGCATTCCTTGTGGCAAGGGGTTGACACATGAAACTTGGAGGCAGGAAGACTGTCCTGGGACTAGGGTTATGGAGGGGGAAGAATCACAGTCACTAAACCATGAGTATCTATACAAAAACGTTGTAGATGCTAATTCTTCACAGCCTGTGGGTGGGGAAGGGAACACAGAAGGGGGGACACAGCAGTTTGACAAAATCCAGAATCTACTTCAGACCATTGGCTTGGACTTGGACACAGCAGAAGTCAACAAATTAGCAGACAGGACACGGGAGCGTCTCTATGGCAAGAAGCAAAAACTGAGATCTTCAGGATCTATGGACACAAAACCACAGCAGGACACCACCTCTACTGTGGAATCCTCTGATTGGGGAGCCTGCAGGACTCATCCAGACAGCTTAGAGTGCAGTGGTACCCAAGGTGACATCCCTTCGACACTTCAAGCAAGCCAAGGCTCTGGGACCCTTTCTGCAAAATCTCCCTCCCAGTACACCCAGGGGACATTCAAATCTGCTTATGTCACACAACGTGATCTTGGGTACAGTCGTCGTGAAGCTGTCTCACCTTCAGTCTGGGACCTTGTGCCTCCTCAAACTGAGACAGATCCTCACCTAATGTACCCTCAACATCAGCATCCTGGCCATTTACCACCTTCTGTGACTCAAGCCCCGTTGCTTTTGGCGTTGTCAATGGGCAATATGCAATCCTTGCCTACAACTCATATTCCTGCCATGGCTTCAGCTGCACTCTTGGGTCCCCACCCTAGGCTGCTATCAACTCTTTCTGGGCAACTTTCTGGTAATTTGGCACCACTGAGTAACCCTCTACTTTCTTATTACGGTACTCATCCTTTCACTGGATTACCTTCGTATCCTTACCAGTCACCAGGGAACTCTGCTTTGGCCTCAATGCAGCATTTGCTGGGGGGCAAAGTGGGCCGTGAAAAGCGAGCCACGAGTTCCCGGGAGATGTTAAAGTCTCGTTGCCTCACCATCATTAAAACGGTACAGGTGAATGAACCGACTCAGGATGAGGACTCCATTGCTCAGAAGGAAGACACCGAGACCATGCCAGTGTCTGGTTACACATCGACTCCATCTCCTGTCACTTCTGCATCAACAGAGAGAATTCAAGTTACAAAAATATCAGAGGATGACATCAAGGCAAAACAGAAGAAGCGGGTATGAGTTTTGTTATGTTCAGATGGGTTTTGAGCCCAGGTATTAGTCCTTCTGAATGATACACCCATAATACTCTGCCAAGGCAGTCGCTTGCTTTGCTTACAACTGGTTGCTTTTTATTGTGAAAGACAGTTGGCTCTAAATAACACCTGTGACATCCAACAGCTTGTGAATACTTAGCGAGCCACTAGTAGATACCACTGCAGTGGCCAGCTGGTATAGGAAGAGTTTCTAAATTGGTCATAACTGAACCCAGTGCTATTTCATGCAGAACAGGGGACAGCTTAATTTAGTTGTAGCTTGATGTTTGTGAGAGTTTGATTAGTTGAAAAGACAAACTATTAGTTATAATAATTGAGATTTAAATTCAGATAGTTTAAAGTAGCTTGGTTGGTTTAAGATGGTGCCTCAGTTTCAGAGGTAAAATTAGCTTTGTGAAAAGGGGTCAAGTCTCTCTGTCAGCAAAGCTAGAGGGGATTCTGTAAAACACCCTTGGCTTATGTCGTGTTGGGGCATCTCTCTAGGTATGCTGACATAGAGCTCTTCCCTTTGCTGTACCTAGCTGGAGCAGTTTAAGGAGAGGATGAGGCTGAAGAAGGAGCAGCAGAGAGAGACTCAGAGGACCAGCGTGGAAAGCCAGAAGTCCCCAACAGGTACCCCCTTACCTTGGCCAGCATGGCTAGGTCATAAGCAAGATCAGCAGTTAGTCCTTTCAGTTTTTCAGAATGTTGTAAGTGGCTTTCTTCCAGGTGGAATATCTTTTTAACATGTGCTTGGGAAGGAGGAAATGTCTGGCTGAAAATTAAGCAAAAGCCCCATCCAAGGCCAGGTGCTAAATATGTAGAAAACTAACCACAGGTTTTTCACCTATGTGTGGGTTTGCTTTGTTGCTACAGCATTTTTATCTATTTTTTTTACCCGCATTATTAGGACTCGGGGGAGCACGGTGGTGCAGTGGTTCGAATAGAATAGAATACAACTTTATTGTCATTGCACATGTCACAAGTACCATGCAGCGAAATGCAGTTTGCATCCATCCAGAAAGTGCTTTAACCATAATATTACAAAATATATATTAGCAATAATATAGATATATAGGTATATTACAAAAATGAGTCTATTATAGGTATGAGGGTACAAAATATGGGCCTATTATGGGTATGTTACAATGTACACGGTATGAAGGTATGCTATGAATATGCTATAACTATAAGTATGTGCAGGCTGTAGTGAGTGTACAGGCTACGAACAGGATATAAATATGAAACTACAGAAATATGAAATATAATTTTTTTTTTATAAAAATATGAACTATACAAGTTATAAACAGCTGTAAACAGTTGTAGAATTATAATTATCATATTGACAAAAAATTGTTTACACAGCATTTACAGTAGTGCAGTTAGGTCAGGAGGCAGGGTTCAGGAGTCTGACAGCTGTAGGGAAGAAGCTGTTCCGGTACTGGGTGGTCTTAGTCCAGAGGCTCCTGTAGCGCCTCCCAGAGGGCAGGAGGTTGAAGAGTCCATGTGCTGGGTGACTGGGGTCTTTGATGATTTTCCCAGCCCTTTTCAGGCACCACTTCCTGTAGATGTCGTTTATGGCAGGAAGTGGTGCTCTGGCAATGCGCTGGGCGGTTTTCACGACCCTCTTGTAGCACTGTTACCTCACAGCAAGAAGGTCCTGGGTTCAATACCCAGGTCACCCAGTGTGCCTTTCTGTTTGGAGTTTGCATGTTCTCCCCGTGCATGCGTGGGTTTCCTCCGGGTATTCCGGTTTCCTCCCACAGTCCAAAGACATGCAGATTAGGTTAACTGGCTACTCTAAATTGTCTATACCTGTAGGTGTGGGTGTGCTTGTCTATGTCTGTGTTGGCCCTGTGGTGGACTGGCGACCTGCCCAGGGTGTACCCTGCCTCTCGCTCGAAGATGCTGGGATTGGCTCCAGCTTCCCCCCGCAACCCGAAATGGATAAGCGGTATAGATGATGGATGGATGGATGGATGGATGGATGGATGGATGGATTATTAGGACTCTCTCACCAAAATGTTTGCCTGGAAACTGTCACTCGAGGTAACACTTAACTTCCAGTTACAAGCTACTTTATGAATTCAAATGAAAGTTTATAAAATTGACATCTGTATATAAACACAAAATGAACATGCATTTTAGGAATCCCTGAGAAAAGATGACATCAGGAGCATGTTGATCCCTTTCAAATATGAGTGAAATGAGTATTGATGCTTCAAAACCCAAGGATGGATGGGTTGGTTATGTCTTCTCAGTCACTGTCAGGTTACGCCGACCTCTGATGCTTTGCTTGATCCTATTTGGTTATACCAAGACTTACTATGGGTCTGGACATCTTGTTTCTGTAATCACTCACCCCAGTCCTGTTATTGCATGTGCATACAATTTCACACAGAGCTGTGGATAGTCTAATCAACATACGCACAAAGCTCTGGCGAGATATTTCAAAGGAATTTCACCCAAAAGTCTGTTGTACACTGTAAGGTCATATCATAGGTGTCCAAGATTGTATTATGTTTCAGAGCAGTCATTTTGCTTTCCAGAACATCAAGACCATTTCTTTTGGCATTAGTTACTTGATGAATTTAAACAGCCTTTGTCACCAAAAATATAAATTGAGGAATACTGTTTGGTTTTCCACATCATACCATGGAAATAGATGGTATAGGACAGAATTTGGCCTGCAGGGAACTAGTCCAGTAGCTTTGATTTCTTTTCATGTTCTAAGATTAGGAGCTGAGGCACAGGATTAATAACAAGGGAGATTTTGAAAATTTAAAAAGCAAGGTGAAATAGTCTTCTCAGGCAGAGAGGGCAAGTATTATGGTTTACTGTTTGTCGTTAAAGGAGCCCATTTCTGAACAGGAAGCAACATATATTATTGATATAGGATGTTGGTGAATTCAAATTGATTAAATATTTAATATGCGGAACTTGAGGCATTTCTCAGCGTGCTATGTAATGAAATGTATAGAGTTGTATATTAAGCAGTTTGTAGTAAAGCAACACAACCTTTCAAATGGGGAATGACTTCAGAAGTTAGGCAGGCTTTTACATTTGCAGTTTATGTGCATTGACAATATTACCCAAAGCTTTCAATAGTCTGTCAGCCATTTTCCATAAGCAAAACAAAGTTCTGTCAAAGACTTGCACACCTTTGTTCCTGCTAAAAAGAAGGTTCCCAATGCTGTAAGGATGTACAAGGTGATCCTGCAGCATGAGTGACCTGGGCAGGAAGGGCCCGAACACCCAACCGGGCAGCTTGAGAAACCATAACATCTCCTGTGTTGGCTTTTGCAGGTAGGACCTGCAAAGAGGTAAAGAATGTGTGGATTTGTGGCCACTCTCTGGTGTTTTGGGCAGAGAAGAGGGCTAAGTCTCCTGGCCAAGGAGTGCAACTGGGGATGGACCCAGGCAGGGTGCATGTGTGGTGGAAGGGAACACAGGGCATGAGGTGGGAGCAGTTTCTGCCACTAATCCAGCAGCTCAAGGATACTTGGCCCAACCCTGATGTCATCATCATCCACTTGGGAGGCAATGACCTGGGCAGTGGTGAGACAGAGACACTCCTTACTGCAATAAGGAAGGACTTGGAGTACATGAAGAGCATCTTCCCACAGTGTCTGCTTGTGTGGTCCAGCATCCTGCCCCGCCTCTCCTGGAGGTCTTTGGAGGACACAGAGACAGCTGAGAGGGTGCGTGTTGCAGTCAATGAGAAGGTGCAGGAAGACATCTGCGCATTAGGTGGGACAGTAGTGGACCATGAACAAATCCGTCCTGGCTCAGACTCTGGCTTGTACCGACCAGATGGAGTCCACCTCTCAGGCAAGGGCATTGACCAGTTCAACATGGACATTCGGAACCTTTTGGAGAAGTGGCAGTGTGAGATGAGCCTGGGCTCCAGTGCGTCTTAAATGTCTTGTTTATTTTAGTGTTTTGTAAGGGCTAAATTCCAAGCAAACCCTGTGGGTTTTTAAGTGCTTGAGCAAGAAACTTTTCCAGAAAAAAAAAATCCAGCAAAGAAAATAAGTACTGCATCAGCATTATAATATATATATTCTGTTTGGTATTCTGTTTGTGTTCTATACAGTTTTTTGTCAGGGAGAGAAGTATTTTGTATAGAAAATCCTGAAGTTTGGATCTAAAATAAAGATGGCATACTCTTGCATGAGTGGGTCATTGCATTTTGCATGGCTTGTTTGCCCATATGAAAGGCTATCAAAGGAATTCAAGGGGTTGAGTTGCATATTAGACAAGAACTGAATGTGAACTACACCTTGTTCTGTTTGATCATTATGTATTTAAGGCCCACCTCATTTTCTGCTGTTTCTAAAGCTGGAACATGATTGAATTTTTTTGTTCAGCTCTCCAGGTCACCCAAATTCACACAAACCTGTGAGCAAGTGTAGTAGCATAGTGTGGATACTGCAAAGCCAGGTGACTAGTTAAGAGTAGACTGGTAGCTTTGTTCAATATTGGACAATTAAATTTCTTGTGTTGATGTTCACTAACATTTGGGTGGTTTCTTTAAGGGTGTTTCTTCCTCCTGTTTCTTCTCATTCAGTCACATTCCCTTGAATGGATTTTAGTTTGAATAGATTCAAGCACTGGCCAAGAGAGAGTGAAAGAACAACAGAAAAGATGGAAAAAGGTTTTGCTTGATGCACTATGAAGATACAAATGAGCCCATATTACACTAAGGCATGCTGCCTTGGATGTCTCTTGACAACCTTCAAGTTGCACATGCCCATGTAATGGACCTTCATCATCTGCAAGAAAATGTCTTCTATCATTACCTGTGTGAAAGTGATAGATACAGCTCAACAACATTGCTCTGTTTTGTTCTATCTTCAAGTCATCCATGTAATGTTTCTTGTCATTTATTTGCTGTAGGCAAGGAACATAAATGTGCATGTGTAATTTTTTAACATTGTGTTTCACTGGGCTATAAGATTTAATAGCAGGAGTTGGCAGCCTGACATCAGATTAGGAACCTGGATGTTATTTTGATGGTTTCATATATCCATGTTCGTGACTGGGATAAAAATACTTGTAGCACCAAAATGGTTACAAATGGCACTGCATCAGTGGCTGCTGGGGTTCTTTCACTGGACAGGATAGTCTTTGCAGGTCTTGTCAGTGCCCTCTACAGGCCTGTCATATGCCTGCAACATGTCAGCTTTCGAGACATGGAGGCCCAACGTTCTTGCCAAGTGTTGTGAGGCCAGTTGTGTAAAGGCGCAGACACAATTACGAAGAACAGCAATCTGAAGATTTTTTTTTATTATTATTTTCAAGATAAAATGTTTCTTTTGAAGAAGCAAGAATTTCACATGTTCTGCCAATGACTTGAATAAGGAGGAAGAAACATCTCACTGGATTTGTTAGTCCAAGTTTGTTTTGATTCACTGTGCATCCTTTTTTCTACTTTGTCCTCATCCACTGAAAACACATTGTATATGTATGTTTATAAATGTCAGATAATTTATGCAAAAATAAAGCCATTTTCACCCTTGCATCACTTCTGTTGTTATTTGGGCAATAACCTTAGTGTCTTTCTGACTTTTGGGTGGCAGACAAACAACTTATCTCTGAGTCCTGTTACTTTTTGTGGCCTTGTGTGTTTCGTTTTTGTTAACCACCCCCAACCTGGAACACTGCATTGTGCCCAAGACATCAGATATTCAACCACTGTGCCTTAAGCTGTAACCATTAGCATATGAAATTGAATAATATAAGAGCAAATGATTTTTATTACTTCCAGCTGCCCTTTTCGAGTCTTGGTGTCCCTACTGTGTACAGGCCTACAGTGAGCTTGCTTGTTCAGTGTGAGGAGGTAGGAGGGTAACTTGGTATCCATACAAGTACAAAATCACTGAATCACCCGAAAACAGGCCTAAAAGAGGCATTTGTTGTAGGGTAGGGTCACACAATGGGTGACCTTGATGAATCAAGTGATGTGATTTCCAGATCCATGGTCAGTAGCCTACTTTTTTTTTTTTTTTATATATAAATTTTCTCTTCACTGTAGATCTGAGGTTGAAGCACTAATGGGTGCATGAAGGACATACCTGACTGCAGAAACGCTTCCTTTTAAATATTTACTGCAGATATCTGTTGTTCACTTAAAATATTTAGAAGAGTTTATCGCCATAATATATGCATCCATCCATCTTCCAACTACTTATTTAGTATGAGATTCATAGTGATTGGTGGTTAATATACAAATTGCTTGCCATTTTAAAGGTTTAAAGTTTGAATGTGACATTGAAACACACAAGACTGACTGATCTGGATGTTTCTCTCTGTTCCTTTCTCAGTACCAGCTTACATGCAGAACCCAACATCAAATTATCCACTTTTCCATTATCTGAGGTGAGTCTCCATCAGTGGGAGGGGGCCTGTAACTGTGTTTACAAGTGTTTTCTTGACCTTTAAATGTAGAAGATGCTCCAGACTAAACTAAATGATAACATAATGCACAACTTCTCTTGTTTTTTAATACTTTATTGTAGCTGTCCCAACTTAAAGACAATTAAAATGTGAATGTTATGATATGATGATGCTTATTGAATTTGGATGACACATTAAATGTTTCTGCACTGGATCTGCTTTGTTTGTTTTTCTGTGTGGACTGCATTTGATCATAAGTTCAATTCAGGTCAGTTTGTCACAACTAATGAAAGCACTACCAAAGCATCAGATTTGTATATGAGAATCGTGGTGTGGTGGCTGTTTGCAGATGATGTGATCTGAGCACTAGACATGGACACAGTCTTTTCCTTCTGGACTCTGACACAGGACCTAACCTCTTCACACAGTTGCCTATACACTTGGTACAGACAATTACTCGATATGACCAGGACCAGAGGTGTAATTTTACTTGATTACTCTACTTACGTATTATTTTTGGGGATTTTTACTTTACTTGAGTACAATTAAAAATGAATACTTTTACTTAATTACATTTTAAAAGAAAAAAAATGTAATTTTATTTACAGTCAAAAAGTAAATCATTTAAAAATATTCATTTTTGGAGATCACTTCATTCTATTTTCCCTTGCTAACAAACCAACTGAATTGTGCTGAATCCCAGTTTAATTAAAATGTTATTCATTGTGCCAATGAGATTCGTTTTCACATTCTATGAAATTAGTCAGATATGTGCATTTGTCCTTTGGAAGTGAGGTCATGACGCATCAATCACCACAATGCACAGCACCTTGACCTGGAAATTAGAGAAATTATAACATTTAATCAGTGGAAGAAAATGGAGGAAGAACATGATCCAGTAGCGAACGCAGTCCAAAATCAGCCACAGGGTCAAGAGCACCCGTGGCCGTACCTTAGCGAATTCTTTTTTTTTTCTGTGTGACCTGTCTGTCAGCTTTAGCAAGCAGAATAATGTTCTGAATGCACGGTTGTGCCCGACATATTTGCTTTACCATGAGGAGCTCTACAGTATAAACTCTGTATAGGCCCCTCATGTTGGTCAATTTCTTTTTATTGGTTTATTTATTGTATTATATTTTTAACACGTTAAATATTGCAGTTGCCCAGCTGCCCAGAAGGGAGTGATAGATTAGTAGGAAAATGAGAGGAGAAAGGGGGTAGGGAGGGATATTTTTTAAAAAAAAAAAAACAGCATTGAAATACAACTAAAAATGGATACATACAAAGTCACAACCAGAAATAAAGAAAATAAAACAGATATACAGACAAAAAATTGTTGCATGTGCTTGGAAGGGAGCGTGTAAGGGTATTTGCATGTGTGTTCATCTGTGTGGGGGAGGTGTGTGAACACGTGTGTTGAGTGCATGTGGATTTGTCCATGGAATGTACTTGATAGTGAAGGCGGGGGGCCGCAACCACACCCCACAAGAGCCAGAGGCTAGTGGAGACAGGCCTAGGAGACCCAGGGCGTCCGCAGCTCCCCAAGAGCACGGAAGAGCCAAGGCCCCCCGTTCCCATGACATCCGCGTCCCCACCCCAGCAGGAGGAGGAGGGAAGTCCCAGGCGCAGCCACCGCAGCCAAGTGGGCACAAGCCCCAGAGAACCAACAGGCAGCAGGTAGCTGACCCTGCGAGGGGACGGGCGCTCCCACACGGGCCAAGGCTAGGGCCCCAGGACCCCAGGTGGCCGGGAGCCGACCAACCCCCAGCAAAGAGCCCTGCCCACACCAGAGAGGCCCAAACCACCCCAAGGAGGAGGGCCAGCCACCATGCCAAGGAGGCAGCCGCGCCCAGGAAGGAGCAGCTATCCCCGGACCCAGGCCCACATCGCCCACACAGATACCTCACAGGCACACCTCTCAGCCATACACATAGACCATACACCCACTCACAAAACACACATAGACACATACACAGAGAAAAAAAGACATAAGCCCATCCACTCTGGACCACTCTCCGACATGCCAGGGGAACGGACACGAGCCGCAACCCCAGGGCGCCACCAGCCAAACAACTACCCGAGTGCCCCCCCCACCATCACGGTCAGGGAGCAGGGGTGTAGGTAGACCTGCCCACTCTTCTCCCCCACGCACCTGTGTGAGAGGTGGAGTGCTGGATGCGTGTGTTTGTGCATGTGAGTGTATGAGGTGTAAGGGATGAGTATGACTTGAGAAACTAAGATGGATTTAAAATTGACGGGGGAAGCGTGGAGGAGTGCTGCTTGTGAACGGCTCTCCTCCACATCAACAACTTTGAGTAGCATGTTGCATATTTGCATTAGGTGTGCCTTGTCATATAATTAAATGGTTAAATCTACACAGTGGTTCATTCACTTCATGTTTTTAGACATTAACAATGTAAACAAAAATCTCTAGTTTTCATTTTTGCTTTTACTTTTTTAATACTCAAGTACAATTTTAATGTTGTACTTTTTTACTTTTACTCAAGTGTGATTCCGACTGAATACTTTTACTTTTAATTGAGTAAAATTTTCACTCATTACTTGTACTTTCGCTTGAGTAACATTTTTGAGTACTTTTACACCGCTGACCAGGAGTAGTCCGCACACATTGCAGGCTCCTAAGGTGTATCAACATTATTAAAGACATGGAACTGCAGTTTAAAAAATAGATGACAGTGTTGGCTCATCTGTCTACACGGGGTTACTGGATTATTATGTTAGTAAAATGAACACTGTTTGGACACAAATACTAGGCGTACAAACAGCGTCAGAAACCGGCATACAACTTATGTAACGGTATTAACAACTTAAGGAAGTATTACATTTAACATACATTTGTATAATAAAAACTAAGCTATTAAGGTTGAACAGACATGTAAATGCGGTATTGATGTTCTTCGGTTTAGCGGTACGCTTTTATTTCGTACCGTCCTCTAGTTATTGCAATTGTGTAGCACTTTAAGACGATAATTAAATGTTTATGACTGTATTGCCTGTTGCTGTAAAATCGAAAAAATATATGCAATAAAGTTATCTATCTACATTGCTTGTTGAGGTAAAAAATCAACAAATATATACAATAAAGTAATCTATGCAATAAAATAAATTCTTTAAAACTACAGAATTCTTTTTATATATTACTATACTTTCATCTCGGTTCCATTTGCAAAATTATACTATATAATGTTGCAAAAACGCTTACAGAGTATCTGCTTAATTAAAAAGGTTACACTTATGGACTACACCGCGAGGCTAACGAATTGTGTATGACTTGATGGTACAGTAATGGTTCTTGGTGCCTATTTGACATACTTAGGACCGCTGGCCTATTCTACAAATCTATTGGCTATTGAGATATGCGTCGCCGGGACTCGGCTTCCCGATTACTGCGTTCGACCAATGAGGAAGGAGGACCAGCAGCGGTTTGTTTAGGCCGATGTGGCGCTGGCATCCAGTGAAGAGCAATCTCTGCGCAATGGGACGGTCTTGCCGTAGCTAGCCGTCTGTGATGCAGGGTGTCGTTTACTTCGTGTGTCCGATCCAAAGCTGCTCTAAAATCATATAGTACGTGTATAGAGACGTTTGCACATTAGTATCGGCCGGCGGTATGTTTCGTGGCCGACCACGGCGAGGAGGAGCATTTCCCTGGGACTTTCATCCTCATGGCCCGCCGTCGGGGCCGGTAGCAGGGCTCCGCGGTCCCATTTCCGGTCGCTCGCCACAGGGCCATGTCCACCCTTTGCACCGCGAGTCCTACCTGGAGGACCGGAACAGGGAGCGCCTTGGCTATCACCACGGCTACCACACCGACTCGGAGAAACTTCGGCGCTCCCCGCCCCGCGGGAGGTTGCCGTCTCCCGGCTTAAGAAGCACCTGGGGCCCGGGAGGTGGGCCTTCTTCCAGCGAGCCCTTCGTTAAAGTAGGTTCCCAGGCATACTGGTCAGGGTGTCAAATGTGGCTTTCTTGCGCCCTGGTTGCAGTGGGTGTTGTCACCAGCACAGGCATTTCTGTAAGTCGTGTAACACGAGCTGGAGGAGGGTTTCTAGATTAACTAATTTAATATGCTGAAAAAGATGCTCTCCAGCCACCGGTGTTTTGATTTCGCGGTGCATTGAATGTTTTTCTTTATACCGCGCACGGCACATTAATAGTGTTGTTTTGGTCTCTTTCTTCTTATTATTTTTTAATTATTGCTATTATTATCGTCATCATCATTATTATTATTATTATTATTCTACCATGGGGGGTGTTCCACAAAGCAGCATCTCTCATAGCTGGGTTAATTTAAGATAGAAATTATGATCGTCCAATAAGAGTTTAGGTAAGGTGCATTCTTATTGGACAATCATGACATCTATCCAACAAACTGAGAAATTGAATCGGGGTTACTGGCTTATCGGGGTAACTTGTCGGATTTAAGGTTGTCTGGGCAAAATGTAAGTGAACGACTATGAATTTGTTTAAACCTGGAGGTGCCTTAAATGCAACAAGTTACCCCGATAAGCCAGTAACCCCGGTTCGTAGTACAGGCCACTGCTTTGTGGAACATCCCCTTAGTCCCTGTGTTGCCTATTTACTCTTAAAATTGAAGATGCATTTTTATATCATAAAAATGTTGATGAATATATATTTTTTCTGGTAACTATAAGTGAACATGATTGGTCTTCATCTACCGAACAAAATAAGACTGATTTTTAAACCAAAGTTTTTCAGCTGATAAACATTTTTTCTGTTTTATATACGCAAATAAGTTCATTGTGCTCTGTGACCCATTCACAGCGACTGACCCCCTCTCCGTCACGTGGTGGGCCCTCAACTGACCACAAGCTGGCGATCACTGTGGGGAATGACCGGGCTGGATTACCTGCTTGGAAATCAGGCCACTCGTATGACAGGTACAGTGTTTGGGGGGGGGGCTGGGGGGCCTGTGTTGAGCAGAGATTCTATGATTTTTTACAAACAAAAATATACTGAAGAATATACCTTTAAAATATACTGAAAATATACCTCTATCCATATATTTTACTGGCTCTCTGAGTGTAATTACACACTGGAATGCTATCCATCTTAGGTTAATAGTAATTTGTAAATTGTTTTTTGTTTAGATGCTTGGTTAAAGAATGCACATTTTTTACTGTAAAGGGCAGAAGGAGAAGAAATTCCTGAATGTGAATCTTTTCTGTTGCCTTGGCAGAGATTGTCACTATAAAGGCCAGCACAGTTATCCACCTCCTCCTGAGAAGCGGACAAGTTATGATGGACGTTATGAAGACTTTGCATACAGGAGGCGGAGCCCAGGCAGGAGGAGGAGTCGGGGGCGGAGTCGGAGTAGGAGTCGTAGTCCTGGCAGGGGATGCAGCAAGAGTCGTCCTCCTAGCAGGAGCAGGAGTCGTGGAAGGAGTCGGCCACGTAGCCACAGTCGCGGCCGCAGTTGGGGTCGGAGCAGGAGCCGACCCCGGAGCAGGAGTCTGAGCAGGGCCAAGAGCCACACCAGAGGAAGGAGCAGGAGCTGCAGTGGCAGCAGCAGCAGGAGCAGCAGCAGCAGCAGCAGCAGTGGAAGCAGGAGGCCAAGAGCATCTCCCTCAAAGGACAAGCACAGTGAAGAATTTAGGGAGCTAGAGTTGGCCCGACGGAGGAAGGAGGTAGAGGAGATGCTGGCCATGCCCAAAAAGTCCATCCTCAAGAAGCGAGTGGACTCAGAGACAGACTCTCCGGCCATCTTGCAGGTTGGAGTTATTCTGCGCTGTCACAGTTGTGTGTGCATTGTTTTCAGTCGTATGCCGTTAACTATTTATGTTTTTGGTATAAAGCCCTCCCATTTGTGACACTTCTTCATTAACATTCTCCGGAATATCTTTCTTCTCTGTTATTGTACAGGGAAGTGACTCCCCAGGAGAGGGTGGTGTGGAACAACAGGGAAGCAGTTTGTCCCGGGAGACAGAGCGCTTCCTCCACACCATCGCCAAGGGGATGGAGTCGGGCCTCTTAGCGTCCATCCTACAGGAGTGGAAGGAGGAGACTGGCCAGGGCTCTAGTCTTAAGCAGCATGAGGAGAACATCCTTAGTGTCAAACAGGAAACATGGATGGAAAATACCTGTGATTCTCTACTCCCTCACGAGAAGGTTGGGCAGGATGTGGGCGGGTTCTCCCGCATTTTAGGTCTAATGGGAGATTCAGGTGGCCAGCAAGATGGGAAGAAAAGCTTCACAGACATAGAGGACGAGGAGCGGTTTCTCTACGGGGACGATGAGGAAAGCCAGCCGCCAGAGAATAATGCCCCGAAGCGGCAGTACAGTCAGCATGGTGACATGGGCATGCTGCAGTACTCCAGTGACAATCCTGAATTTATGCAGCAGTATCTCAGTCAGGATCCTGCTGCGTTTTCTCCATGTCGATGGGATCGGACTACTGTTGAGGACCATCTTGACACGCATTCAATCAGGGGCTACCATGATCAGAACTCGATAGATATGAAGTATGGTCACCATAGCCAGCCAGCCACCACCTTCAAAAAGGAGGGCAAAGTTGGTCCTGAGCTCGACAGCTTCCCACCTGGAGTGGGCCCAGAGGAGGCCAAAGAGAGACAGGACATCGAAGAATATGAGAAGATCCAGGAGCTGCTTAAGACCATAGGGCTGGATCTCGGACTGGCAGAGATCAGCAAGATGGCCGCCCGGACACAGGAACGCTTGCATGGTAACGTGGAGACACGACCGGGCCGGAGGACATCATCTGGCAGCTGGGACCGGAGCCGGCATCGCAGCCGTAGTGGAAGCCAGAGCCAAAGCAGGAGCCGGAGCCCCAGTTGGAGCCACCGTCATGGCAGGTCCACAAATGAGCGATCCCCGTCGCCTCCTCGTATCCAGAGCACCTCGTGTGACGATACCCCCGCAGTCCCTGGCAGCCTGGAGGCAGAATCGCGTGCTCGGGAGAGGAGCTGGGGAATCCCTGTACTGGGGATGAGCACATCCCAGCAACCTGTCCCCCTGAACCAGCCCCCTCTCTGCCCCCCCTCTGTCCCTCAGGCCATGGGCTCACTGGCAGTCATACCCACCCCCTCGGTACCAGCTTACACACAGAACCCAACATCAAATTATCCACCCCCCGCCCCCAGCTATCCACCCCCTGGTTATGGACAGTATGGGAACTACATGCCCTACATGCCCCCCAGTTGGCCCATGTACCCACCTCCCTCTCTGGAACCACCTGCTGCCCCTGTGGGGTGTCAAAAGATTCTGGCGCCACCTGGACGTTCCAACCTGCGAGTCATTGAGACCGTTTCCATAGAAACTCAAAAGAACAAGCCTATAGCACAGAAAGAAGAGTGCAGCTCATTTCAAGCGTTGAGCAGGGGTGAGGATAGTTGTGAATTTCCTCACAGATGATTTGTTTGAATAAATTCACTGCACAAATCCTGAGTAGTTTGACTTATGGTGATTCAACAATTTCTTAAATTTGTGCCACCATTTTGATTTTGATAAAATTTGCCATGTGAATTACACTTACCTTCCATAGCCCATGAGTGGTTTTTTATTGTTATATAGTAAAAATGTTACAGCCAGGGGCATCGGAAATAGGGGAAGCAGGGGAGATGCATCCCCCAAATACTGGCACACTGCCCCACCTCCTTTCTAATAAATAAATGAGCGTGTTCCTTATCTTTTATGAATCCATATATTACTGAGGCCAATTACTGCACATCCAGAATGCAAGGATGCAACATAAACCTCAGAAAGACTGTTGTCCTTTATAAGACAAACTCATTTTTTCAGAATGTGACTATTGCATTTGTGCTCCATGATATACATCAGACCCTCCGTGAGCTGGGCCAAATTTGGTTTCTCCCAATGTCAAGTAGAAAAAGCTTTGTATCTCAAAGGATTTTTTTAATGAATAAAAGTCATTCCTGAGCTCTGGAAGTTATTTGTAAATCAAATGCTGAATGTTGTGAAAAGTTTTGTATGAATATCTGTATATTTTACACCCGTCAGAGGGAGAGCCCCAAGTTGCACGTGCCAATCCTCAGCTAACTGAGGAGAAGGACACCAACAGGCAGAAGCGGAAGGTAACCTTTACTTCATGGATGAGCTCTGGATTTTTTCTGTCTCTGAATAAACCACAAGGAGAGTGATACCTGGACCCTTTCTACATTTTAGGTTATTGAAGAACGGGACAAACTCAAGAAAGAAAGAGAAATCCTAATGGACAAGAAGGACTATCTCTTGAAAGAATTGGAGAGGTTACGGAAACAACAAGGTTAGTTTTATACAAAACTTAAGTCACCCTGCCCCGAATCAGAGAACTCATAAATTGATGCAGTTTGCTAAATCAGTTTTTCAGTTAGGATGATTTACAGTCTAGAGTTCAGTTTACACTTTTGGTATCCAGGCAGGCACTTGGGGGGAAAAAATCTTCCTTAGTTGCTTGTTGCAGCTAAAAATATTTCTGTCACAACTGTTTACATCTACAAGTGCAAAGATGCCATCTATCTTAAATTATAAATCATGTGAAATGCAGCTTGACGGAAGGGTAATTTGAACCTGTCTTCAGCCATTTTTTGGGTTGTGCTTGTCTTGGGTTGAATGCATGGAGTTCCCATGAGCTGATGTCTTATTTCACTGTGTCTGTGGGTTCTACCTCGACCCTCCCCCAAGGAAAACTCTTGAGGAAGAAACGTCGCGAAAAGGATGGACACAAAGACCCATTGCTGGCTGAGGTGAGCCGCCTCCAAGAGGAGATCATGGTGCAGATCTCCCAGCTCCGCAAGGAGCAGGAGGAGGCGGAGAAGAAGTGCGTGGAGCTGGACAAGGTGGCTCTTATCCTGGGCCTGCATATTATGGACAAGCCCAGGAAGGAGAGTCGACTCTCCGGGGAGCTCCAGTCGTCATCGGAAGGGAACAGAGACAGCACTAGGAGCTCTAACAACCCAGCTGTGGGGCCGTCATGCGACGCAGCGTCCTCCAAGGTAGAATTCTTACAGGTACCCGGTTCAAGAGGCGCTGCTGCTGTTATGTTGTGTTTTATGTTGAACATGTCTGAAGTTATGTCTGAAAGGCCCGTCTTCAGCCTGGTCTGCTCCGTGCCTCTCTGTTTTGTCCCCCAGTGCCAGCTAACCTGATTTCACCCACTTTCAGCACCTCCCACCACACCTCTGTACTTCATAATTCTGCTTTTGGCCAGTTCAATGCGGCCTTAGACTCCATCATGGGATTTACAGGTGCTTGTTTGGAGGCCTCGTTGGGTTTGCCCCCGTTGTTTCCTCTGACCCCATATTTCCTACACAGCCTCCCTGTACAACTTGTACTGCTAAAGATCCAAATATTAAAAGTAAAATGGCTCGGTTCTGAGTAATGGTCCATTTGCAAAGCTTTGTTTTCCCATCGACCCAAGTACCGCTTCCTGGTAATGTGCACGCAGCCTCCCGCCCCTGGGCGGCCCTGATTTCTGGTCAGCATACGGCGCGACTGAATGTCACAGTGGAACTTTACAATGTGCTGATGGCACGATGTGTGATGCCTGTTGGTCACTTCAAGTAAACGGAGACATGTGTTAGCGAGGTCCGTTTGCATTTTGAGTAACCCCTGCAAGGCCGGCACATAGAACCTCCCGTGTTTCACAGGTAAGACCAATTGGCATTCAGGGTTTGCCCTGTCTTACTGGAATAGTTTCATCTCAGTACTTGTTCATTTTTCTTTTGCAATAGTTTTCTAATTTCCTTGGATATGTCAGGTAATCTCCTTGGCACTTCTTTCCCGGACAGGCATCATCTGCCCCGAAGAGTATGCCAGGGAAAGCGAAGGCACAGAGCCCTGGTCACTCCCCATCACCGTCTGCAAGCATGCCAGACCAGTATGAATACTATGACGCCGGGGACCACTGGTGCAAAAACTGCAATACTGTCAGCGGCTCCCTCTTTGATTTCTTTGTTCACTTGCATAGTAAATCGCACAGAAAGGTTAGTGACTCTCCATCGGTTTCTGACCAGTTACTCGATCACAGTTCTGACAGCAGTTTTAATTTTGGTAGAACCTGTCAGTTTGAATGTTTGAAGTTGTAACTCAAGAATATGCTCTGTCCTGGTCCGTCCAGACCCAGGATCCGTATGACAGGCCTTGGGCATCAGCCTCCTCCAAGAGCCATGGAAGGAAGACCTCTGCAGAAAGGATTGTGAAACCGGCAAAAGGTACGACAGCCCCAGCTGAGTTTTCCTGTTAAACACCACAGACATGACAATTTACATGTTATCGTATGCATAGTAACCCTCTGGACCCTTTAAAGCATCATAAGGGTTCAAAAGTTGAGAGTAAGTAGGGATGTCCATTTCGGATTTTATTCATGACCAAAAGTTGGCACTCGTCAATCGACTGTAAACTGTTAACGGATAAAAAAAAATTACTATTTAAAACGGATATGTGTCACCAAATACCAAAATACCAATACATAAAATGCTTTAGAAATTAGAAGTGCTTTATTTTTTTCAACTGTAAATGCTTCATGACTTATGTAAATAATCAACAAATTGCCAGACTTTGCAAAGAACAAAACAGGATTAAAAAATAAACCAAACATTTAATCCACCAGTGTCAAGTGTGCTTAACTGGTGGGTTTGGCACAGACTACATCTGCCGTGTAGGAAAATATTGTAAAACTCAAATGAATTGAAAGTAGCTTGCAGACATTTTGATGTATAGCATGGAGAGTGCAGTAGCGCCGCTGTTGTTTTGCAAGTGGTACTGCATTGCGTTTGTACTACTATTTTTCATCATTGCACAACATAGCTTACATATAGCCTCATCATTTTTTTGGCTGAAATGATCCTAAAAGGTACCTCCTTTAGCTCCTTGCATTTTTTTCTCAGACTGCTAATATGGCTGTAGCCTGTAGGCTTCTGTAATTGGTTGCACGTGTCGACACGCCCTCATGAGTTAGGCTATGTATCCAAGTGTATGTTTCTTTTACCCTATGCTCTGTGTGTTTACCACACTGCAAACCTTCGGCATTCATTTTCTTAATTAACTGATTAACTGAGTGTTAATTGGTTAAAATTGTTGTTATTGGTTATCAGTTAAACAGTGAATTACAAAGACCCCTAGGAGTGAGGGTGATTTGCTGCATTGAGCCCCGTGCTCCTCATCCTTGTCCAATCAGTACACTGCCCCCATGGCCGCTGGCATTAACCTCAAGTTCTCGCGCGGCTTTTTCAGGGTCTGAGTTTCTCATCCCGATGGCAGGATTTTACTGCCAGCTCTGCAAAGAGTTTTTTGGTGATCAGATTTCTGCTGAAGACCACGTCACATCACAGACTCATAATGAGAAATACAAGGTAGTTCACAGTCAGGACCCGTCGTTGCCGCCGTTCGTACTCAGAAAGATAGATATGGCGTTTTGTGCTTGGCTGAATGTTTCAGAGACACCTCTTCCTCTTCACTTGTATGTAAATGTACACAAATGTGTTGTGTCCGTTTGGCCCAGTTGACAACATAACTATTGAATCTGTTCTGTATCTATTACAGGGTTAAGTACGGAAAAGGTATAAACACTGAATGATATTGTTATATTTTCTGATACTCGCTTCTCTGGAAACTTAACGTTTATTTTTTCCTTCCCCAAATCAGAGGCACACGGACGACTTTCCGCTTTATGAACAAAGGAGGAACCTGGATCGTCAGGCTGGCCTGGCTGTGGTTGCAGACAGCAGAGAGCAGCGGCACTCGGGGGTGAAGCGCAAACTGGAGGAGAGGGGAGAGGGGCCCCAGAGTCTCAAGGATGAAAAACTGAATGCCTGCCACATGGGGACTGATAGAGAAGACAAGGTGGGGAGTCAACGGAAGGAGAAGGAAGAGAAGACGCAAGATCCAAGTGAGCATGTCCTGGTAAAGGGGAAGAAGGGAGAGGTCATCAAGCCGGCCGAGCCACCTCTGAGGACACCTGAAATTCAGAGGGTGATTTCAGGACCCAGTCCCTCAATCCTGGCAAAGGTAAGGAAGAGGAGTTCATCTTCATCCACTCCTCTAGCCTTTGGGAAGTTCAGCTGGAAGAGGACGGACAAAGAAATTGAGGAGGAGAAAGCCGCGGAATGTGCCATGGAGCAGGACAATGGTGGGGACACAGGTGGGGACAAGGGCGAAGCTAGGGGAGCACTAAACAAAGCGAAGACCATCGCCATCAAGCTGTCAGGGAAAACTGTCATCCCTCCGTCCAGTCCTTGGGTCCCCACCAGTTTCTCTCCAACTGCCTCGGTAAAAATTCGCCCAAACCTGCCTGTACCAGCTATGGTCTTAAGGAAGTCCCTCCCTGGTGCCTCCAGTAAACCTGGCTCGCAGCATACTGTAAAGCCTGGTTCTGTAGTACAGGACCAGATCAAAGAAAAAGCGGTGGTGACTCCTGACCTCATTTCCAAAGCATTTTGCGGTGAGGAGGTGGTCCTGAAAACTCCTGACACAGATGAAAAAGCCACAACACCTGAAGAGATCCCCGTGGCCAACATACCACTTAACACAGCACCCTCAGATCCAAAGGAGGGGCTTGTGGAGCAACAGGCTCTGTCTTCTCCATGTGTGATGACCTTGGAGTCTGACGTGGCTGCCCCCGGGGTGCCTGAGAGTGAACAGATGCTAACCATTGTGGTCCGACCCCCTCCTCTCCTAAATTCAAGCGACACGCTGCCTAAGATTGACAAGCCGAAGTCCAGCTTAGCTGCGGCGAAAGCGCAGGACTTATATGATATCTTCTACCGCAGCAGCAAGGTAACCTCAGACCCTCGACCTGGGCCTCGTGATCTCAAGAACGGAGAAGCTCTAAAGAGCAAGGTGTTGGGTTCGCTGGCTGTCAACAGAGATGCTCAGATAGTACCAAGTTCTACGAATGACTCCTACCAGAAGGTCAACGAGCAGACCTCCGAGTCTCTCGGCCAGGGAGCGTGCCCCTTACAGGATGCTGACGTTGGGACCAAAACGGTAAACGCGGACTTGAATAGTAGTGACATCTGACTAGTAAATGGCAAATGCAGATCGTCTTCAGGTGGATCTGATGGTGACCTTATTGCCAACACCTTAGAGTAATTGGAGAGAAGGGAGATGAATGGAGCAGGGCATTTACTGCTGTGGATGCGGAGTGTTGCTGGATCGAGAAGCAGAAAAAAATATGGGCAAGCAAAACTTGTTTGATATCCTCTTCTCTCTGAAATTTCACATGGGGTTGGTGTTTTTATTTGGTCACATTTGAAGTTTGCCAGTTCATATTTTTCAGTATCAAAACAACACCACAAACACAAAAAGGTAACGTACAATTGTTGCTTGTTTATTATTATCGTGTACAGCTTTTGTCAGTTCACACTCTTAAGTTTTTTTGTTTTTGTTTTTAAGTAAGACTTGATGCAGCATCAAGGAAAAGTGAGAAGATGACTGAGTTGGTACAGAGGCAAAGGACGGACCAAAAATGGTTTCACAGGAGTCTCCTATGTCAAATTGCGTGTTTCCTCTAAAAAAATCTGTCTGTTACGAGAATTGAAAGGAAGTACAACCCGAGTAACTTCCTGTGTGGTGCATCTTTTCCGGATGTCCTCAGTGCCACATTCATTGGCGCTTGTCTTGTAACGGTTCACCTGAATATGTTCAATAAAAGTCTGTTCCCAATGCAGCTTATCAGCGAGTTTGTTTTCAGTCCTTCAAAGACATAAATAATGGTCATCAGCATGACAGTGTCTTATTTATACAGCTTCCACTTTGGCTTGGTTTGGTTTTTCACTTGTAATACACCAAAATGTGTCTTTGCTCATAAGGTACATATTTCTCCAAGAAGCAAAATGCTGGTGTACTTTCTTGAGCAAAAATAAAAGCTTTGATACTCATTGCGCCCGTTCATTCCAGGATAGTTTATGGACCCCCCCAACCCAGCTTAGGACAAGTAGTATAGAAGATGAGTCACTGAATAGTATCCACACAGAAATCCTGCTTCCTGTTTGTGGGAGAGGGGGTTCGTTTAAGGGATGTAATCACTCTGCTGCCTTCACCCATAACCCGTGCTTTGCTTTTGTACCTGTAACCGTGAAACAACTGTTTTCAGATCAAACTGGACATGCACCACAGCCCCCTCACTGACTGACAGGCCAGTACTTCTACATCTCCTTTTTTTCTTTAAAGCAAAATAAGACCATGATAACTGTTATGGTGAGTGTTTATGTTAAATGTGTATCCATGGTTACCTGGAGTTGCTACCTCCCAGGATGGCTGTACCACCCTCTGGAGCAGTGCCCCTTGTATGTAAAGGTAAGGTGTAAACCAAGAATACTCTGGAATATCATGCTTTTTTTCTAAAATTGAAGTGGATATTTACATAGAAGAATGTTTCTGGGGTGATTGTAGGAATGTCTGGGGAGACCATGTGAATGTTCTTTATTGCATGTGCTCTGATTGAAGTAACAATGCATGTTCGGTTGTTGTAATTTTGTTTTGTTGGTGGGGTAACCTGTGTGAATGTATTTTTCTTTTAGATACTAGGTCATACAAATGGAATGTTTTTGACTGTTAACTTTGAAAATAAAGACTTTTTTGCTCATAATTGTCATGTGTCATGTCTTAGTTGGATATTATAGTTCTTGACAGCAGATTTACTGTTATGACTGTTATATTTGATGGTATTATTTTCACTCTCCCTAAATGTTTAGTTAAATACTTTGATATTTCATTACATTTCTAAGAGTACCCGAATACTACAAGTGTCTCAGTGTTGTTGTTATTCAAGTGCTTCAAGGTAAGACCTCATCTGTAATAAAGCCTCCATTACATAACATGTCCAGAAGATGGCGCCGCATGCTCTAATAAAAGTTGATATCTACAAGTCCTCACAGAGGAAAAGTGATAACGACAGTCTATGTGTGGTCGACATTGTTGATAGTGGCCACCGCCATTGTGCAGCTGCCGATAAACTACAGCTATCACGAACTGTACATAAGGACAAGGGCTTATGAATTCCATTCTGGGGTTTGACAAACATGCAGTTAAACCCCCGCAGTGATGCAGATGCATCAAGTATCAGAAATCACTCACGGAGTGCATTCAACTCTCAAAGAGCACAATGCTTTCAAAACCCAGCACATGACAAAATGAGGGGGGAAAGAGACTTTAATAACTACAATAAAGTCATGTTTAGACCATACTGGGAATGCCTGTCTATGCTATAATCTATTAACGTAGTTCGGGGTTTTCCATTTCAAGATGCTACAAAATTGTAAGATACATACTTTTCCATCTATGGTGCAATGACTTGGGATTTAACTCTTGTGTAACGCACCATATGTAATAAGTATTGGTTTCCAAAACATTTTACCGCGTAGTCGGGGTATTAATTTAAATAAAAGTTTAACAAATCATCCCTCTATCTCTGCTTCTCGTTTCTCCGGTACCGGGTCGCCAAAAACACTGAACATATATTAGTCAAATAATCACAATTTAATATGAAATGTATAATATATCAGGCATTTCCACATAACTTGAAGAGCGTTGCCTAAAATGTACATGCTAGCCAGAAAAAACCCAAGAGGGTATGTGTTTGCACACCAAGTGTTGCTAGGTAGAATATCTGCTTCCTGAGCGGAGTTACGGCACTGCTATCCGCCTTTCATCCAATTAAAAAACAGCTGCGACATGTAGCTAGGCAGCTTTACGTGTCTCGGACCAATTGGATTAGTGGCGGCCTAGAAGGGCGCAGGGAGCCGGAGGCAGGCGAAGGGAGAGCGACCGAGTCCCGGGCGAGTCAGGCGTCAGGAGCCGCACGATGCCGAATAAAACTAAAAAAGAGAAGGTAATGCGTGCCAGATGCTGGATTTTAATCCCGCTGACAAGGAAGTTGCGTTTTCCTGTTTTTATCGGCTTATACATCAACGACTGCGTGTCTTTAATTTGAATGGCAAGCGGCACACTGTGTTATTATTAAGGCCTAGCTAGTATTCAGACCACGCAAAAGCGCCCTGCCTTTTCCCCCGTTCTGTTTATCGGCGTCTTTGGGGCCACAAAAGGCATTTGTAATTCAAGAACCTGTTCGGGCGCATGAGTAAACCTTATTGCGACACGATCCACTTTCCACATGCATGATCGCTGCCAACTTGTATAGTATTGTTTTTCAGTGATTAAGAGTATGGCATCTGTCACGCGAGTCAGTCGGCAAAAAAACGTTTCAAGTTCTTTTTAAAGGGAAAAAAAACAGTAGTATGTACATCGCGTAAAAGTCACTGCTTCTCTACATCAATGCATGACACGTTTCTTAAGTAGTGTATATTTAATTGGCGTGCAGCATCGTTGCATTAACCTCACACTTAAAAGTAAACGGACGCAAGTTTAATTAGCAGTCCTGGCGTCTAGGCTGCCGGTACCATAGAAAGGCGCCAGTCTGTTTTTCCGTCATTGTGGATTAGATGTGCCCGTTCGCCGCGCCGCTCGTTAATCTGTTGCGGCGCATCGCACGGATGTGATCAAACGTTCCTCTCAATGTCACTGATACGATGGCGGAGGATGCCGAGATGTCGCCAGGCCGTTTTCAAAATTACCGGGAGGCATTTTTCCTGCAATACCGGTGTTTTCTGTATCTTTCATATTGGTGTAACTGGCTGTCTGCTGAAGTCACGCCGGGGGGGGGGTCATGTCTACAGAGCAGCCTGGCACGGCAGCAGCAGTCGACAGCGAATCATGATTAAACCCCAAATCGCGTCTGACTGTCCATTATCGTAAAGAGTCCTGTTGTTCTGGGGATGTGGTCAGATTTCTGCCCTGTTCGCAGGAACCGGCCAAATCTGCCAGAAGCAGCGCAAAGAACAGCACCGTGAGTGCGGGAAAGGACGAGCATCCCGATGAGGTAAATCACCGTCAAAAACCCGGAACATCCCTCTTTAGATCAGGTATATGACCATTAATGTCTGAACACATTTCATTCTCTGCTTGTTCCCCAACTAACCTCAGCATATGGGTCTGTGTGAAATGTGCCATTCAGCCGAAAAGGAGCATGTGGTAGACCAGTCGCTCTGTATGCTGTTTGTCAGATTTTTAAAATGTGCATAGCCTGAATTAATGTAAAAATATCCTGCTGTTAGGCACTGCAAGCCTCTCTGATATGCTGATATTTATTGAGAACCTGTTTTAAAAGAGAAATATATTATTTGTATAGTTTACATGTGTTTGATAAACAATTAATGAAGTAAAAATGTTAAGAATGCCCTGTGGACATCTGTTTCCATTTAGGCTGCATGAAGGTGACTGTCCAGATCTTTTCTGTCACCTGAAAGGTGCTACCTCTGAAAGCCTGAGGTTTTAAGGGGTGGCCTAAAAAGGCTTTATTTGGTTCCAGGTTAGATGATTTCTCCCAAGGGAGGGGCAGTCTGTGCTCAGTGGACACTGTAAGAGTTCCACCTGCCTGCCATCTCCTAATGTATATACGACTCTGAGAAAACTGAACAAGTGCAGGACTTCGGAATCTCACTCATTGTTCTGCTTGCTTGCTTACTTGCTGCCAAGAGAGTAAACGAAGGTTCTAAACTAACGAGGCCCCTTGTACTTGTATGAATGGATGTTTGAGTGAATCATTAACTTTGTAAACATAGCACTGATGAAGCATGAGTCCATCCCATTAAATGACATTTTAATAATAATAACATAATAATAATCGATACTTTATTGATCCCCATGGGGAAATTGTCTTTACACCTCCCTCAACTTTCTCTTTTTCGTAGAGTAAGTTGTCCGCGAAGGGCAGCCACCCGTAGTGGCAGCCAGGGAGTTGGGGCTTAAGGGCCTTGCTCAAGGAACTGCAGACATGCTGAGACATATTTATGTACAGAGTAGTGGGGAAACCAATGAGGACATTAGGATTAGCACTAATCATGGTCTGATTGGCTGGTTACTGAATGGCGGTATAGGGCAGAGGTAGATAATTTGGAGAGCGTAATGGGAACACAGTGTGTTTCTCATTTATCTTGAGCTGGGTGAATCAAAGAGTGTTGAATGGTGCTTGGGATTCATTCTGTGCTTGCCCATCCCAGGAAGCAGGGCATGGGCAGCTCTGCTTTGGATGCCACTCACAGACCAAAGGCATCTCGGACTTACTGGCTCCCTTGGACTTTGGCCTGTGGGTGGATCCCGCAGAGAAGCCCATGCTTACAGTGCGTGCCAAGCGGAGCAGCTTGTTTCGGACTCACAGAGCCGGAGGTGTGGCGTGCCCGAAAATGACCCTGGAAAGAGCAGGAGTGATGGACACACTGCTCAGTGAGGAGAGCAGGCCCAGGCAGCTGACCAAGAAGCTGCTCGATCTGTTTTTTTTTTTTCTTTCTTCTCTTGAGTTTCTTGTGTGGGAAACAGAACCACAGATGACGTAACGTTTGGGCCCATGCCCAGTTAATCTGTGGCGGTGTCTTCCAGCGACCTGTTCTGTTAGCTCTAGAACATGTTTACTGTTGCTTCTGTGAGCTTGAATCGAGTTGCGGTTGCCCTCGGTGAGAAGTCAAAGGAAATGTATTTGAATACAGACGGACTGTGCATTTAGTGCATGTTTCCGTTCGCCACAGTGTGTTCTGTTCGTAGGTGTGTGGTGGCCGTCTCTGGTGCTGTTGCAGTCCAGCATCCGTGGATCATTGTGCGGCTCCCAAAGGACAGCATGAGCTTCAGCATTTGGCAGCCTTGCCTCTGCTCTTGCCCAGGTCCAGAGACGCCCACGGCCCCCCACCGTCCACTAGCCAGCCCCTCACTCTTTCCAGTGTTCCGGCCTTTGACACGCTTCTTGTATATGGCTGTGTATTGACTTTTCAGCCGCAGTGCTCCTGGTGTGCCACAAACAGTATGGTATCGATTAATTTATTTCAGGAGCTGGTCCATCATCCCTTTCTGGTGGTCCTGGATGCCTCCAGTCCAGGGTACCCTGATGGCTTGGTCTCAATAGGCTTCCTGTCTGTGTCCAGCTTCTGGTCTAGATGTTAAAGGAGTGTTTACATTGAGTCAGTTTTAGGTCATGGCTGGGCGCTATCTGAACTCTGCTCAAAGTGCTGCCCACTTAGGCTGGGCACAGGGTGGCACCAGCCCCACTGGCCCGTTTTGTTTCATCCTCCATTCAACCAGTTCTGCTCTAAGGGTGCTTTTTCACTGCACCAAGTACCGCACTTTTGGTATGATAATTTCAGTTCTTTCCTTTTTCATTGGCTTCCAGTCGAGTTCCAGTACCAAAAGTGCCAAACCAGCTGGAGTACTACTTAGGTACTTTGGGGTGGGACTCGAAACGCTTTCTTTGTCGACTGGCCGTGCAAATAACCTGACTCTGAAACAGTATAAACTCAGAAAATATTGATAAACAAAGTAAAAAAAAAAATAAAAAATTTTAAATATATATATGAACATATACAAGAAGAAGATCTGGATGGTATGACAAGAAATTTAAAAAGTATTTTGCTGAATATACTATGTTTTAGTGATGTGATTTTGTTGTAATAAATATAGGGGTATTTATAGAACAAACAAGTTCATAAATTTCTCACAAACCCATCTTCGAGTGATTTAAATGGCAAGGATGAAAATGATGATTGTCTCAGAGAATATATGCAGCGCTCCTGCAAAAGCGGCGTGGGAAAACTTTAAACTGATTTTTAAACGTATAAGAATCTATAAAAAGAATAATAAAATCGCAAAACTTTTTTTTTTTTTTTTACTTTTAACGTTCCACCAAACCCCCCCCCCCCCACAGAGTAACAGTAAAATACTTTAGCGAAACTTTAACCCCTCATGTTATATTGTCCGTACAGAAGAAGCTTTATTTTAACATAGCTGATTAGCAATGTAAGAATTGTATGTGTATAACATGTGATATTGGTATTATTACCACCAAGCTGTATTGTAGGGTTGCATGATATATCATTTCAGCATCGTCATCGCGATGTACGTGCGTGCAATAATCACATCGCAGGACATGCGATGTTAAGTAACGCATATTAAATTAAGCTGGGAGGACAACGTTTTTGGTGTTTTTGCTAAACTAACAAATGTCACACTCTTCTTATTCTTAAACAATCCACAAAAGTCTGTCATGTAATTTAGGTCAATTTTAAAGGTTTTTGGATACAAGGCTTTGCGTCGGCAGCTAACAAACATGTCGATCACAGAATGAACCACCAATCACAAATATTCTCAATCTCAGCGCTAAGTATTTAACCCAGCGCTATTTTGTCACTCATGTTAACTCCTAAATACAATAAGCTTCCTTAGTTTAATGCTCATACACCGATTAGTACTGATTAAGTAATAATTACCATTATATTTGGGCAAAATCAGCTCAATCTTTCTAGAATGATTGATCATACCAATAGAGCAGTGGTCACTAACAGGCGGACCACATTCGGGGTCTGGACCCAGAAGCTGTCCCATACGGACCCGGACCGATAGCCAAAACAGAAAGTTATGATTTAAAACCTGATGGGGCGCTTCCATTTTAACCGGCGCAGCTTTTGCATTGTTTTCGGTAGTGGTTTAGCTTTAGAACCGCTGCTTTCCACGCCAATGAATGTCAAATGCCTTCAACCGCGAAGGGTAGTTCGGCGTATGCAGCCCTTTGTCTGCGCTAATGTGCCGTTAGTGTTAATAGCAGCAGTAAGCGACCAAAAAGCCGTAATGTTCCTAACAGAGTGGCTGATCTGTCTTGAAATCATACAGCTGAAAAGTTTTGAAACAGTATGTATTATATAACATGTTGGATAAATAGACATAGCTTATGGGTGATTTCATGTTCATGGAAGTTTTCCGCTTTTTAACAACTGTATAAAGTAATGTTATCTGTTATATAAATCAACTCAGGTGAAATAAAAATTGTACGTTTCCAGCATCTGACATGCCACTCACGATTTCAGACTCGCACAGGAAACCTTATGGCAAATCTGTATTATCCCATTGTAAACCTAAAATAAGCTACTTCAAAAGTGTATTTACATGGTTAAATACAAAAGCAGACTATTTACTAGGTAAGAACTGTTACATATGTATGCAAACATCTCAAATTGAATTGTACTGAATTAACTTGATTTGACAGGTACTGATTACATGCAATGTTGATACAATTGATAAGCTACTTAAATATACATCACAATAAATAGTTAGACATTATGATCTTCCAGACCTTTGCTTCAAGAAATTTTCTCTAACTGGACCTCTTTAAATTTTAGT
>JAABNX020000070.1:17030347-17070215 GCA_015163995.2 Mormyrus lacerda
GGTAGATTGTGATTCTAACCAAAAATATTGGGATATGACATTTTGGCCGTATCGCCCACCCTTAGATCTGAATATTTCTACAACCTTTTTTTCAAATTCAGTACAATATTCCCCACCTCACGTTGTGATGTCATTCGGTGCTGGCACCAATGGTTACACCAGTGGAAAACCAACACCTGGAAGTATCATACTTTCGGTATTTCCTGGAAGTACCGAAAGTTCAGTACCTGGTGCAGTGGAAAAATGCGAAGCCCATCACTCCACACTGGTGTTCTCTTTCACTACGGAACACTCTTGAAGCCCCCCTCTATCCGCTGTTGCTGTCACAGTACCCAGTTGAGGGCAGCTCTCTCCACAGGGGTGTCACCAAATGGGCTCCAGGCACAGTGAATTATTCACTAAAGCCCTGTCACATTTGAGGAACCAGCCAAGGGTCTGACCATGGAACTCCTGCAGTTGGTTTGAAGTTCCATGCACAGGGAGAGAAAAGTAACACTTTGAGACTGTTCTCCTCTTTTTGTTTGTCTCCAATACTATGGAGCTATTTCTCTTAAGGTCAGAGGGTTTGTACCTTGATAATAATGGGGAGTGGGAGTAAGTAAAGGCTAATGTTTGAGTAGTAGGAAGTAGTTTGGCAGATGAAAATGACCCCCTCCAACTATGTACTTAAGGCACACATTCAAAAAAACCCAGCATCATGACTAGTTGTACGTTGTGAGTCTTCAGTGTTCTTTTCTGTAGCAGCTTCTTTTATAACTTTGTCCCAAACCTACTTTATCACCATGTTGTCCAGGGTTACCGCATGGGGCAGTTTAGCTGTCAGCATCTTCGTAGCCCTGAGGCCCCCTTCGCTGGAGACGGAAAGGTGGTTTCACCGTTGCTGGGTCTTGTAATGAGTGGCTGAAACGGTAGACACTGTTGGTGTGGTCATCTTACAATTAGGTTGCTTCAGCTCAACCTGACACTGGGATTAGATCAAAGTAGGCCTTATCCATTATCCTTATCTGCTGCAGGTAGCATATACACAGTGAAAAGTGGTCCGTTGTTTTTTCTGTAGCTCCATTTGTCTTTTGACACCGATCATCCATTGCTGCGAAAGTCAAGAAGCAAATGTACAGGTTGAGATAAGTAAGGTTATTCCCAGGTTCTGCTGCACTGAAGTCACAACCAGACCATATGTGGCTCCCTTCGTGTCAGCTCTGGGTTTCTGGTTTTTCTCATTCACATCCTCAGCCATTCCCCAGCATCGATTATCCATCCAGCTGTCGGACTGTTTTTTTCATCTGTCCATTTAATGTTTGGCAGTGCTGTGATATTGTAGGATATGCTGATAGTGTTCTTTGGTGTCCATAGGTATCTTAGGGACCTGTACATACATGTCATTTTTTGGGTTCTGGGCCAACCTACCTAGGCAACTAGAGTTAAACCTTAAAATGAGCAGTAATGTGAAGCCTCAGGAATATCAGCACATACACATCTGTGTCACATGTCCTTTCTCCAGGCCCAACAGCAGCAGATGGCCAGCAAGAGGCCCAGCAACAGCACCCCCCCGCCCACCCAGCTCAACAAGATCAAGTACTCAGGGGGGCCACAGATCGTCAAGAAGGAGCGCCGCCAGAGTTCATCCCGCTTCAATCTGAGCAGGAACCGCGAGCTGCAGAAACTACCGGCCTTGAAAGGTAGCCAGGAGGACCTGGGGCTTGCCGTCCCATTCCACAGCGCACACTGGCCACTCAGTCCGACTGTTTCGGAGGTAGCCAGTGGGACCTGGGGCCCTCCCATCCCATTCCACAATGCACAAGGGCCACTTGTTCTGGCTGTTTGAGAGGTAACTGGGGGGACCTGGGGCTCACTCGTCCCATTCCACAGTACACATGGGCCCATTGGTCCAGCTGTTTGAGAGGTAACTGGGAGGACCTGGGGCTCATCTGTCCCATTTCACAGTACACATGGGCCCCTAGGTCCAGCTGTCTGAGAGCTAGCCAGGGAGACCTTGGGCTTGCTGTTCCATTCATACAGTGCGCACAGGCCACTCAGTCCGGCTGCTTGCTGTTGCAAGACAGCAGTGATCACTATGTTTCTCTGTTTAATGGTAATGACTGTAGCAGATGATGATATTTTTCTTTCCACCAGCACAGTATTGAGAGATTATTCTTATTTATGCTAACTCTGCAGTTGAATTGCGTCTGTACCTCGTCTTCTTGTGTGCACAGCGTGCCACAGCATGCCCTGAGAGCCAGGGCTCATCTCCTGAATCTGGAAACTTTAAGTCCTACTTCAAGATGGCCTTGGGGTTTAGGGCTTGCCCTGTCTCCTCTTCCATGTAGGGGGAGTTACCGTTTGATGGGTCATAGACACAAAATAAGATCAGTCGCAAAGGTGTAGCAATTCAGTTTTTAGTCCTTATCCTTCATCTATATTACTGACCTCAAGCAACTGAGCTTAATTTCCAGCCCTGTCCATCAGTATGTGAAGGAGAAACTGTGATGTGTGAGCAGGTTTTGCCCTGTAGACATTAATATTTAATAGCGTCCATTCAGTGTAGGCAGGATAAAATTATTTGGTAGAATAATAGAGGCTTTGAAGCAGTGATTGACACCTTACTGTGATCCCTCCCACAGTGGGGCTGTTTTCTCCCTTTAGGAGTGTAAACACTCAACTTTGAATGCCAATAGACACCTACAGCTGGTAACAGATTGCCTTCTTGACCTTGAGGAATGATCAGCTCTCACAGTTGGCACACTGTACTGATAAATCCTAAAGCCTGACTCTTTAACCTGCTTGATAGAGGCCTCAGGAGCTATCATGAGGAGATCAGGGAGATGAGTTGACCAGGTGAATTGTCCTACCCGTACCAGCAAGCAGCTGAATCCTGTTGCGATAAATCCGTAAGATTCTGGCACTGTGGGTATATATGGGCTCCAGCAGCCAAGCTTGCTGGAGGAGAGCTCTGCATGGTCACATTGCAGGTTTCTACTCAGGCTTAAATCGCTGTTTGCCTCATGGGTTCCTTCCAGGCCCAGCGTGTTATCAAACTGCATGTCGGGAATTAACGTCTGGCCATGGCAGTGTGCAAGCGCGCAACCTGGCAACCGACAGGGCCCTGTGTCCTCCCAGGGCAGGGGCGTGTGCTGGCGTGCTTTATGGAAGCAGGCGGTAAATAAACAGCGGAAGCTTCTCTTCCTTCTTTTGTGTAAGGAGCTTATTGTGTCATTCATCTGGAGCCCTCCTGCATCTCTGCCTCTCACTGCCAAACTCCTTCATCCATGTGTGCCAGCATTGTTCTCCATTCGTCTCCACCATCTTAGTGAACTGGGCCCACTCACTGAGCCCTGTCATTGGACTCCACTTCGCACGACTCCATCCTTATGGGAAATCAAGGTCTGGCTTTGGGCTGTTCCTCGCACCCAACCACAGGACACAGCTGCCTGCCGTTGAACTGCGTGATTGGTCATCGCCAAATGAATGGCTCTTTTTTGTGGGCTGATGAATGGGGAGATGCACAGGACAGAAAAGAAGAACTGGACAGGTCCCTTCTGTGGAGTGATTATCTTATTAGTCAGATGTAGTGCAGTCATTTCTGACTGGGCAGAATGAGTAATGCTCTTATATTGTTGTTGCTCTAACTTCTGAAATTATCGATTGTCTCAAGATTAAAGACATTCCTTCTCCAGGTACTCATTAGCAGTGCGGTCTACTTCTACTGTGATGACACACTAGACCATGAGGGCATTAAAAGCATCGAAGAAGCTTCGACCAAGTACTTTTCACTGAAGGATGTCCCTTTTCAGTAGGCAGATTGTCGTAAGTGTGGAGACTGTGCTGTTACTTCTGCAAGTTTGCAGTCCAGCTAGGTTTCCATTATCTTTTTGACCCAAAGTGTAATCATGGTGGAGGTTTTTAATTCGTAAGTCTGTGGATTGCTGAGCCGGACTTTAACCAGCAGTTTGATTTTGACTTCAGTATGACTCTGATCTAATGGCATCTGGTTCCTCCCACCTTTCATCTGGTAGGTAGTGGTAGAGAAGAGAATTATATGTGCATTGGGGAGGGGGTTCAGGTGTAGTTGGAGCAGCCCATCTAAGCCACCATGCTGAGAGGCAGATCCTAGGAAGGTCTGCTCTGGCATTCAGTAGCCAATCAGCAGGAGACTCTGAAGACTTCCGAAAGCGTCTGTTGACATTGTTTGACTCTTGTTCAATTGAGAGTATCAGTTCCTGATGCAAGCCATTTGAAAGAGTAGAGGTCTTCGGTGCTGTAAGTGACTTGCTCCATTTTGCGTCTCTTTGGGCACTGATCTGTGCCACTGTAAGGCTGGTAACCTTCAGATGCTGACCTCAGAAACACAATCTATCCTGTGATAGGGCAGTGTCAGTGTAGCAATGAGTTTCCCCTCATTGTCTTTAGGAGCTCAGTGGAGAACCTCAGTAAGACTTTATCAGTCCTACATCACTGATCCAACATAATGGTTTTGTCGACTAAGCTTCTGAATTGACTGTGTGCTTATTGGCTATGTAATCTTACCCTTTCCCCCTCTGCTACCATGACATCTCAATCTGTAAGTTGGTGTGGCGGCTGAGGAAGGGCTTGGTCTCCAGTAACACAGCCTTGAAGAGGGAGGAAGTGGGTACTTTGTAAACAAAACCATAAAGCAGCTTGTTAATCGTGATATTATTGTCATGCTAACGCGATTTGGTTTCCAGTAGAGCAAAAACAGTGACCTTGGTATTAAACATGCTAGTATTCAGGTTTGGTCGCTGCTAAACATAAACTCTTTGTCACAGTCAAAGAGAACATTGTGGGAGGCATCTGCTTTTCAATCCCATGAGGAATCGGCTGGTGAAGAGCTTCCAGGGTGCTATGAAGTGTGATGGGAATATAGTAACGTCAGCCTGATCAATGGGCCGCCTTGCAAGACACTCAACAGCGTGGCATGAAGACGCCTCACCCACATTTCAGGCACCCCAGCCCTCACCAGCAGCTGCCCGCAACATGAGAGTCAGCTCATCTAATGACTGTTGAATAAAAAATAGAAAATGCTGCCTAATTAATTATCACTGCTGTAATTAATTGATGTGTGTGCTGTGTGGTACCTGTTCCTCACCCTTGGTAGTCAGTGATGAGCTTGTTGGTGACATTCTGTTGAGCTACATGGCTGAGGATGCGATGCTTGTCGTTGGTGTTTTGGTTGAACTGGAGATCAGGCTGAGGGATGAGGGCTCTGTAATGGAGGCAGAATGTTTAACCCACTTAAATGGGCATAAAGTGTTCAGAGCTAATTGCATGGCTCAGGTGCATTTTGAATGTCTTAATGCACACTCTGTTGTGCCTCTCTTACGTTCATGTGGTCTCTCCCCCCATGGTTTTAGTCTTTTCTGAGTTGGTATGCTGTGAATTGGGCGAAGGATTCCTGTTTGGGAGATCTGTTTGTGTACCCCACGTATCATAGGTGGTAAAGCTATAGGCCTTAGTATCTGTGCTGGTGTAGCTGTACCTTTAAGCCTGTGCTCTTAAAATGGGTGCAGTTATTTTGTCATCTTGATTTATAGTTTAATTTCTCTGTGCTGCGGCGGTTGATGATTAGTTGAACTCTGAGATAAGGCTGGTGCCTGTTAAGTGGGAGCTAAACTAAGAGTTGGTGAGGGGTCTCCAGCAGGGAAAGAGATCCGTTTGGTGACAGGTTCTGAAGCCAACAGTATCCCAGTTATGTGGCGATTTGGAGCAGCACCTTGTTTTTCACCAGGCCAACACGTTGCTCTCCCAAAGCTTGGAACAGTGGTTGAGCTTCTGGGGGAGCCTTGTGAGCGAAAAGGTGGGGCTTGTTTCCGCATGGTTTGATAAACATTGGCTTTATGCAGTTTATGAACTCTGCGAAATTCAGGACAAATGGCGTACTGATCTTTGCAGCACCGAGTTGTCACGTGTTACAGAGTGCTGTTAGAGACCATGGTGACCGGCCACTTCCTGATTGCAGCAGTTCCTGCCACTGATACGGAGAGTGTGCACGACAGCAGAGTATTGTGTGTCTAGGCTGGAAAAGCTCTAAGCTGGTATCACAAGCGGTTGTGCTGTTTGAGTCCAGGACAACCACTCTACAAACATACCTTTTCCTTTGGTTAGCGCAGTAGCATGATGAACATTCTGTATGAAACTCTGTGATACACCCAGTTGTATTTAGATTGCAGTGGTTTGCACTATAACCCAATAAAAATTTGGTTACAAAAAAAAGATTGCAGTGGTTTTTAGTGTGGGTTTTGTGTTTCGGTTGAGCCATCTTAGTGTCCTTAAGCCATAATGGTAACATGCTGTTTTGCTCTGGCTAGCGCAGAATAGCACTGAGTGTTGATTACTCCAAGACATTTGTTCCCTTCAGAATATCATTGGAAACTGCCGCAGTTGAAGATCCTATTGGCGTCATTTGGTTGACTTGGTGTTTGACTTTGAGCGTTTGTCTAGCACTGAGGGATACTCATTGTGTTCATGCTAGCACCCCCTTACGTGTACTGATGGTAATGAGTCTGGGAGAACTGCAATACATTTGTTGTGGGAGTTGTCTGTCATGCTTTAAGAGAGCATTTTTCTGCAGGAACCCTTTAGAGATGTGGATCCAAGTACATCCCAAGTGACTTGGGTGATTGGACCATGCGGCACATTAGGCGGGCTCGTCATCTGGGTATTGAGGATACGTCGTTCTTATGCTTGGGCTCCGTGTAGTGGGGGAAAAGTAGAATCCAAGACAAGAAGCAACTCCTTGATGTCTTGCCTCTCACTGTCTCTCTTAGATGCCCCACCCATCGACAGGGAGGAGCTGTTTGTGCAGAAGCTTCGGCAGTGCTGCGTGCTGTTCGACTTCGTCACTGACCCGCTCAGCGACCTCAAGTACAAGGAGGTGAAGCGGGCTGGCCTCAATGAGATGGTGGAGTACATCACACACAACCGTGACGTGGTCACCGAATGCATCTACCCAGAGGCCGTCATCATGGTAAGCAGGCACACAGCACCCCCTGGAAGCTACGCACCTCCCCTGCCGCCTGCAGAATATTGATTTCGACAGTGGATAACTTAGTGAGCATTGAAACAGTATTGATTTTTGACAATTGTCCTCCGCCATCTCCAGCCCAGTTCTGCCCAGGCTGCATAGTTCTGATCTAAACATGAGCTTTCATCCACCCTTAACCACATTGGGAAGTAGGATGAATGAAATCTGACGGTTGCTCCCAGCATCCCCTGGGGAGCTGTCTGTCTGGGTGTCTCTCTCACAGTGCTGTGATGGAGTCATCGTAGCTCCCATCATGTGCGCGCGCACACACAAACACACAGGGACTTTGCTCCCCAGTCATTATTCCCAGTCAGTGTCTACCTTTCCCCTTCGCGTCTCTGTACTGCTGTTCTCTTACATGCTCCAACACACAGCCAGTCGCTGAGCCTCGCTGGTCGTGATGGGCAGGGCCAGCCGCAGTCACGAGTTAGTGGCTGGGACTTCGGAACAGCCAGAAGAGCCGACATAACGTGAAGGAACCGGGGTCCTCAGTAATGGGTTTGGTTAGACGTGCTGGACTTGGCGTCCCCGCGAGAGCTGCAGGCAGCGTGACAGCCCTTCAGAGAGCCGGAGAGCTGTATATAGCATGCATGTGCCATAATGAGGCGAAGTAAATCCTAGCCTTACAGCCACTTTCACCGTGAGCCTAATGAACATCTTGGATGTGCTTTTCAGCCACGTCAGATAGACTTCTGAGATTTCAGGATGCGGGTTAAGTGTCTATGAAATGGCACTCACATGCTGGCCCTTTGCTTCAGTTCTCAGTGAACCTCTTCAGGACCCTGCCCCCCTCCTCGAACCCCACAGGGGCAGAGTTTGACCCGGAGGAGGATGAACCCACGCTGGAGGCAGCCTGGCCCCACCTGCAGGTACAGTGCCCCCGCAGCCTGAGCGTCAACGGCCAAGCTGAATATGGCCAATTTTATTAGCCAATTTTTTGCCTAAAGTAGCGTAAAGGAGCACAGAGCACATTACAAACATACATGCTGTGGAAGAGTCGACTAGACATTAGTATGGCTAAGCTGAGTTTGCAGTGAATGCCCCGTTACGAATGCACAACTGACAGTGACATGTGTGTGGCATGGCTGATGGGCAAGGATTGGTTAAAAAAGGGTTTTCGTTTGATTGTGAGGAAATTGTGAGGTTTGCAGAGATGCTGTTCATACAGCACATGGCAAGGCAGACAGCTTTTTAACCACCTAGAACGTTAGTACCCACAAGCAAACCCATGGAATGTCCCACACTTTCTGAAGTAACCAAACCCCAGCAAACACTTTTTACTGATGCAAAAATTCTAAATCTTTATTATTAATTCATTATTTTATGTATCCATTATTTGTGTTTGTTGTAGTTTGAGTTCAGAAGTGTACAGCTGTTATTTTTTCTTATACACAAAGCTTTTGAAACTGTAGTTGTAAAAGAGAAAAATATTAAAAAGTACTTTTGCTATATTGAGCCAGTTTCTTTTATATGTACAGTATTTTACATGCCATAATTTACAAGTTTATTATTGTTGTGATACAAACAGTATTTCCTGTAAGGAATCACTTGCTGGTTAAATAGTTAAACAGTTAATTAACTTTACTACATACATTACAAAAAATGATCTATATCGTGATTAAAACCATCATGATATTATGGCCATAACAGCCACCAGCTCAGTTTGCATGCACAGTCATGTGCCCTGCCCTTCACCTTCCCTCCTCCCAATAACACTGTGTGACAGGTGAGGTAAAACATTCATGGGAAACATGTCTGCTATTTGGAGATTCTTTAGTGTGGGACAAAGGCATGAACAAAAAGTCAGTAGGGGGCCCCAAAAGTATTTGAAATGGCCAATTTAATTTGACACTTGCAGAGCCATTTTTATTAAAACATTAAAATATTTTGCTCGCTAAGTAGATTAAAGAATGGTTAGGAAACATCCAACCTGCTAATTATTAAACTTAAAATTGGAATTGGCCAGGATCAGTATTGGCAGAAAAAGGCTTAAAATAATTAGCAATTGGGGTCAGCGATGTAAAATGCAGTCGTTGCATCCATACATTTTTTTTGTCATGCTGAGCTGCTCGCTATGCATTTCAATGTGCGTGAGATTCAGCTTTGAATTCCTGGTGGTGTAGTACTTGTAATTGGTCCTCTCTCTATTCTGTGACAGTCTCCCATCATATGCAGATGGAGAGCTAATTCAAATGTCCGTCTGTTTGTTTGTTTACCCTTGCACACCCCCTGTATCTCTTGTTTTCTTGGTTCAGCTGGTGTACGAGTTCTTCCTGCGCTTCCTGGAGTCTCCAGATTTCCAGCCCAACATTGCCAAAAAATACATCGACCAAAAGTTTGTACTGTCTGTAAGTGTCTGTTCAGAGTCTGGCCACAAAGTGTCTGTTTGTCATGGCACCCTGTGGAGACATTATGATTTTGAGGAAGTTCTCACCTCTTGCCTGTAGGGGGCAGTACTTCTGAGTAATTGGCCCCTCGTGTCATCATAAATGCTACTGGCAAAACTCCGGTTTCAGACTAATTGATTTACTATCAGAAGCTGCCAATTGGCTGGTTTATCTGGAGAGGCAACAATGCACAGAGAGCTGTATTGGCTGTCGCAGGCACCATAAAGGTGCTTAGCCACGCCCTCATGACAGTCAGTTAAGCCCTCATTGGCCAGAGTTAAGCCAAGCATCAGTGGACATGTTCAGCGCCCATCGCGGGTCCGGAGTAGCTCATGTAGCCTGCCGGCTTGGGTCTGCTCCACAGCTCCTGGAGCTCTTTGACAGCGAGGACCCCAGGGAGCGGGACTTCCTCAAGACCATTTTGCACAGGATCTACGGAAAGTTCCTGGGCCTCAGGGCTTATATACGGCGGCAAATCAACAACATTTTCTATAGGTAGGTGCTGCTCCAGACCTCCCTGTGCCGAAAACCTCTTTGTTTGTGTCATCATTTTCTGACTAATTCTGAAACTATGCCTGAGAGAAACTCGGAAGACCCTTAGGGAGTGCTGGTCTTTTTGGAAGCATTAATTACTTTAATTGGAGGATTTTTAACACATCCCACTTCCAGGTTTATATATGAGACGGAGCATCATAACGGGATTGCAGAGCTGCTGGAAATCCTTGGGAGGTGAGTGGCCGGCGACAATGGCAGTTTCTCCCAGCTCCATATATCTTTTGCCTCTCCCACATGTCTGAGATCCTGATTTCTGATAGGCTCTCTGGTGCCCCCTCCTGATGGTCTTTTGCAGCATTATCAATGGTTTCGCTTTGCCATTAAAAGAGGAGCATAAGATGTTCCTGATCAGAGTCCTCCTACCTCTGCACAAAGTGAAGTCACTCAGCGTGTATCATCCACAGGTACTGATACTCGTCAGGCCAGCAGGCCTCACCGCCATAGTGTGGAAGCCATATCGACTCTTTCAGATGCTTATCTCTCTCTTTTTTTTTCCCCCCCTCCAGCTGGCTTACTGTGTGGTGCAGTTCTTGGAGAAAGACAGCAGTCTGACGGAACCGGTAAGTTCCTCTATAAAACATTTCATTGGCCTTGGTGTTAGGCTTGGGCGGTTTGACAGTATTCCGGCATAACCCGGTATTTTGAAATCCCCAAGGTATTTTTTTAATACTGTCAAAAATACAGGTGTTCCGCTGAGGTAATTGCAGTATTTGCAGTGACTGAGGTATCACTTAAGTTTTAAAAAAAAAAAAAAAAAAAGTTAGAATCATGCGCATGCAGGAGCTAATGTCACAAGAACAAAATGCACTGTGAATGCACCTAGTGCACTTGTGGCCGCAGGTCAGGCTGGTGTTTGCAGATTGGGCAGTGAGAGAGGTGTCAATAAACGAAGGGTGATATTTTTAATTCTTCATCAAGGAGTTGTCTCCTTGTTTCTCTAGTGCTCAACTTCTGCACTGATGAGTCCGTTTATGCTATCTCTGATTCCAGTGTTTATTGAAGCCTACATCAGTTGAGATCAGGTCTGTACCAGGACTCAATGACCATATGAAAACATAGATACTGCCCAAGCTGCTTTGCTGTGTCGCTTTGACATATATTCCATAGACAATTCAACTAGAAGGTTTTCAGGAGATTTTTATTGCTGTGGAAATTTCTCTTAACATGCTTACACTTGACAGCCGTCATGATCACATTATGCTTTGGATGGCACTGTATTGTATTTCAATCCCTTACTATCAGAGTGGTCATAAGATCAGATCGGATCAAGTCAGTTGGATCTGGTGTGTCGTGACTTGATTGACCTGGTTAATCAGCTGTAACATTCAACCTCAGCCCTTTCGAAATGCTGGTCCTCATAAGACAGACAGTCATATCCCACATCGCATATATCTCCAGCAATCACATCACAGCATCTCACTTGCCTGCCTCAGGTGATCATGGGTCTGCTCAAGTTCTGGCCCAAGACCCACAGCCCCAAAGAAGTGATGTTCTTGAATGAGCTAGAGGAGATCCTGGATGTCATTGAGCCCTCCGAGTTCATTAAGGTTATGGAACCTCTCTTCCGCCAGCTGGCCAAGTGTGTGTCCAGCCCACACTTTCAGGTATGCTGTCGGGGGCCTGGCTTTCCACTGAGCACAGATTAATGTATTCAGGAAGGTGCAGTCTTGGGTCTTTTTGAGATTGCATGTGAGTGGAATTTTGGTTTTAGGTGGCGGAGAGAGCCCTTTATTACTGGAACAATGAATACATCATGAGCCTGATAAGCGACAATGCAGTGAAGATTCTGCCAATAATGTTTCCAGCACTGTACAAGAACTCCAAGAGCCACTGGAACAAGTATGTCTGCTTCGTGTAGCCGTGTCCCCGAAGAGTTTACCATTATGTCTCTCTTACCGTGAGCCGATGTTTGTCTCCCTCACCAGGACGATACATGGGTTGATCTACAATGCCCTGAAGCTCTTCATGGAGATGAACCAAAAGCTGTTTGATGAGTGCACACAGCAGTACAAGGCAGAGAAGCAGAAGTAAGTGCAGCTCTCCAGGCAGCTCTGGGTGAGGGTTGATGGTGATCGCCATGTTGCGGGTCTGTGGAGTTGTACCTCTCTGAGGTAGCCACCTGACTGATTGCAGGGAGAAATACAAGCTGAAGGAACGAGAGGAGATGTGGCACAGGATCGAGGAGCTGGCCCGGCAGAATCCCCAGGTACCCTCCCTGTGATGTCACTGACACACAAAACATATCTTCTGGCTGAACATTCACTGATTAAACAGACGTGGGTATACAGCCATACTTGAATTGTGCGTTTATTGTGTTTTTGTTAAATAAATCACACATCCTGTAGTCAGTAGATGCCAAAGCTGTTTTCATGTTGTGAAAAATATTCTGTCAGACCTTCATATCTCCAGTGAAGCCACCCTGACCTTGTTTGGCCGGTAAACAGCCATGGCTTCTTCTCCTCTTTGGAGTTCTCTTCTTTTTTCACTTTGATATCAGTGCTGGTCTCTCTTTATCTGTTTAGAAAAAGATTGAGTCGTTCTGTAATTAACTATCTCCACTTTCCTGTGTTACAGTTGTAATTATCAGTTATTCTCCCAGGGGGCTTTTTCTGTCACTCTGTAGGACTTATTTCAGACTCAAGGACATTTTCTTTTAATCTTCTTGGGCTGATTCGTAGGACTGGCATGGGCCTCAGTTTTTGTATTTATTCCTTTTAGCTTTCAAAGCTGAACCCTTCTCTGCGACCTGGGATCCACTCCCAAGACGAGGTCAGTTCCTTGGCCACATCTCTTGCTTTTGTCCCAGATGCAGACTAACTCAATGGTGTCTGCGACAGTGAGGCTTTAGGGGCCCTAGGTGGCAGCCTGAGCATGTCATTAAAGAGCGCTGTTTTGTCCTGACAGTATATGATGTACAGCGAGAGCCCCGGAGGCCTGGCTCTCTACTCCATGGAGACAGAGACGCCCACCGCTGAGGACATCCAGCTACTCAAGAAGACTGTGGAGAGTGAGGCCACGCAGGTGAGCACCCATGGCCAAGCAACATAACTGCGGGAGCAGGTGCAGATAAATCAATAGTTCATGGAGATCAAGCTGAACCTCTGGCACCGGTTAACCACTAATGCTGAAAGATGTGCATTATTAAGTGTAACTAAGTTCTTGTAGCTCAATAAGTAGAGTACTGTGCTAGCAACATGAAGGTCATGGGTTCAAATCCCAGGGACATACATGGGTGGGTGTTCAGAGGCTCTAAAATGCAGTGAGCCCCAAGAGATTTTCAGAAGACCAAGTGGGTTCTTCTACCGATAACGTCAGTGAGGGAGTCTGCTTTGATCTTACCTCATTAGAAAGAAATCTCCTGCTGGCTTTCTATTGTGAGAAGTGCTAACGTGGTGTAAGGCTGCAGCGATAGACCCAGCTGCCCAATAGGCCGCCTGCCGCCAATGTGGATCGTTTTGCTGACGTCTGTCTTCCTGTTGGCACCCCCTGCCTTCCAGAGCATGAAGGAGCTGAAGAAGGATAAGGTGCTGATGCGACGGAAGTCTGAGCTGCCACAGGACGTCTACACCATAAAGGCACTGGAAGCCCACAAACGGGCTGAGGAGTACCTGACGGCCAATCAGGAAGCTCTCTGACCTGAAATGGGGGCCCCCCTTCCCTGTGTCTCCTGGCTCACGCCCTGTGAAACCCCAACGCTGCCTGTTGTACACCCCTGACAGCCCCAGGGGACCCCATGTCTGTATACCTCTCCCTCTTTCACACTCACATACACACACACTCACCAACACCCAAACATTAGTCTTTTCAGTGAAGCGCCTGTCTGTAGTTTTCCTTTCCCCTCTGCTGTCCCACCCTGGTCTGCAGCTCTCTGTTGCTCTCCTCTGGCCCTGCTGGCCATGCTTCCGAACCTCCCTACCCCCAGTTAGCAGCATTAGCAGAGTTGCATCCAAGCAGCCTGCCCTGAAGGGAGGAGGTGCAGGCTTGCCATGTGTTGTCAAGTGGGGCCCAAGCTATGTGTCACTACTCTCTGAAACAAACCGGCCAGTGTGACAGCCTAGTGACCCCCCCCCCTCATTTTTTGCTGCATAATAGATAGGAAAAGCAGCATTGAAAAGGGATTAAATTGGAAGAATCTTACATGTTTGTGTTAGTAGCAATTAGCGGTTCTTAATTACATCAGTATTTTTATTGGTTTTGTTGCTCTGTGACAGCAATCATGGTCTTTCTCTCTGTGCTGGGTCAACTGTAATGTGCATACCTGCATTATAACAAGAACCCTATGACATGAAAAGGCTCTCTTAACATCAGTCCTATGGGGTGTGTCATGTGACCTGGCCTCTTTGAGCAGCCCTGCTGCTGACTCTTCAAGCTTGAGGGTGTGGCATAACGTCTTGGGGAAGCATCTCATGTCTGCTTCCTCCTGCAAGCTCTCTAACATCCAATTCTACTGTAAGAATGTGACAATTACTGCACTGATGGGCGTTACAAGCCACATCACAGTGTCAGAGTTTGGTCTTTATATCACTGTATCCCATGATGCTAAAGGTACCACAGTTTTGAGCCCTTGTTCTGTAACTTGTGGGGCCGGCAGGTGATATACTGGTGGTTCCTAGTATTTGCACATCTTGCCTGTGTGTGTCTCTGTGAACCATGATATCAAAGCTGTCTTCCTCCTGCCTCTGCTGGAGTAGTTTAAGTGATCTTTGACAGCATTTCGTATTGTGAAGCTGATGATGGAGGCCATGTCTTGTAGGGTTGTTCAGTGTCTGCATCTCCAGTGCTAGTTGTTTCTCCTGTTTCAGGACATTTGCATTATCTTCCCCTTCCTCTTCCTTCCTGATGTCCCAGCACACATCTCTGGGTGGCGCCCATGAGATTTCAGTGTCACTTTTACTTGACCCCTCTGGAGAATGTCTTTGGAAACACATTAGCTACACCTGACTACACACAGTATTCTTTCCTCCTTAGAAATCGAATTACCCACCACACACACACACACACACACACACACACACACACACAGTCCAGCCAGCCCTACATTGCTAGTAGCTGTTTTAACCACCGTGGCTTCGCCTCACGTCTTCATTTCATGCTGAATTTCACTTGACCAAAAATGCAGAATCAACGGAGCAGTTTCCTTGGGCGAGAAATGGCGCATCTCCCATATATCCAGATGACCTCGTCTTTTTTCCAACATGTTCTAACATTTCTGTGCAGTTTGCCCTGGGGGAGTAGCTTTTGTCCACTCCAGTCCGGGTTTGTCTTGGTGTGCCTGGGAAGGGGCTGCATGTCAGCATGAGTCTGGGGAGGGAGACCAACCCGGTCCAGCTTATAGACATATATAACTGCATCCTCTCTCTTTTGGCTTTGAAACCATGATATTATAAACTCATTTCACTTTTTATTGTTATGCTTTTCTTTTTTATATATGTCCAGAAGTATTACTGTGGCTAAGCAGTTTCTTTTTATTATTCTTCCTCAGGACCTCTTTGTACACATTTCTTTCTTCCTTTTCAATGAAAAGCCTCCAAGTCTGCCTGGTGTTTTTGGTAAGGAAAATGTTAGTACAGTTAAAAAAAAAAAAAAAAGACCAAAAAAAAAAAACAAATTAGGAAATATCTACTCATCTCATATGACCCCCAACCCCCAAGTCCTGCTTGAATTATTTAGGTTCTCAGAATGTGATCTACAATTTCGCTGAGGCGCCTAAGCAATATTTAAGGAAAAAGAAATACAAACAAACAAAAAAAAGTATTGGTGTACGGAAGAGTGCTATACAATCGTCTTATTAGGACTATATACCGAGAGTACATGCTTACTATTCAGGATCATAATATGGGGAAAAAATGAAAGCCTGCAGTTATTGTTGCTATTTGTGTTTTGTATATTGTATGTATATTGCTTAGGGTTGCACCACCCCATGGCCCATCCATTATCTTGACGCTCATAGCTCTTCCTGTCATACACGTCCAATCTGGGCCTGTCCGTCACACCCAGACCTCAGCCTAGCTGCACGACATGCCCACTTGGCTGCAAGGTCCGACCCTGGAGCCTCAGTCCCTAAACCATAGCTTAGGTGGGGAATAATTATCCACATGAGGTGCTGCTGGACACAGTGACCGAAGCTGTAGGATCCCCACCCATTAAGACTGAATAATCTTTAAATGAGTGCTGTAATACTAATTGATGATAGCACCTTCTTAAGTTCAATTAATACTAATGATTGCCTTTGTTATTCATTTCACATACACTGGGGCTATGGACTTTTGATAATTTTTTTTTTATTTTATTTGCTTTATCTGTACAACTACTGCTGAGTAGAGACAACATTATTTTCAGTCATTTTCTGCCATATAATTATCTGTGGGATGGGAAATAAGAGAGGGTTTATCTTGCTTCATTTAGTGAATGCCTGCAGTGGCCTGTGACTGAAGTTAAAAAACGTATTTTGCTGTCAAATAGTTATATTTTGCATAACATAAATAAGTGGTTAGGCTCCATTGAAACTTTGTGTCTGCCAGTGCATTAATGGGATCCTCCTTAGCATCTGAGAGGTCTCACTCTGTCCAGCAGCTCATGTCTAAATGAAGAGGACAATTTGAATGAAAGGGTCTCCCCCACAGGAAGCTCCTGCCCCTTGGCCATTCCCCACACTAATGTTAAGCTGCTTTCCAGGTCATATGTACATATGTTGTACTTTAATTAGGTAGAGCATTACATAGTATGAAATGTCATTTTGTACAGATGTTCATGTATGTACAGAACAAAATAAAAAGTCTCTTGAAACAAGAAGTGGCAAAATATTACCCCCAGTTTATCGAAAATGGAGTAATGGGTTACTTTTACACAAACAGTGTAGATATGACTAATTTGCCTGCTGCATGACATCTATTACTGATGATGTAACAGTCCAGTCTGGTTTAGGGTCAATATCTTTATTTGGTTGAACCCACCTTGTTAAACTTATTCAAATTTGCCCTTATGATAAAATTCTGCTCTTTACACCAAGAAATGGTCAATAAATAGACCCTGGGAACCAAATGCCACAGCCCAGGGTACCAACATGAATCAGTACAAACTGAACCAAAACGAAACGCATCACAACCAATGGGAATGTGGGAGATGGAGGCAGGTCAAAATGGAGCACACTGATCTCAGCTGTCTGCTTCACAGAGCCTCTCCCACAAGGCATCTTGCATATCACTCTGTGTTCTAACAAAAGCACCACTGACTTAAATCAACATAACAAGGAAGACAAAGACCATGCGACTGGTCGAGTCACCTGATGTACATACAAGAAGACAGCTGGTATTAGGAGATGTAAAACATTTAGCATTAGGGCAGGAAACAGTGGAGCTCTTAGGTCTGGCATGGTCAGTTTCTGCCTCTCAAAATCCCCCTCACTTGCGTTCCAGCCTCAGGCTGGCTGAACTCTGTCTGGATTGGAGGGTCCGCTGGACCATGTCCTTCCATTGGTCGTCAGAGATCTCCTGAGCCCAAGCAGGGATGGCCAGAATTGGCAGATTCACTGCTGCCATGGTCCTCTTCACCAACTCTACATGATCTGTTGAAGCAATTTTGTTATTCAAAATGGATTCATGAAAGCCTAGAAAAAGGGAGGAGCTGAAATCTAAATGCTATATAAACACTTCCACAAAAATGTATATATTAAATTGGATAATCATATGAAACTGAAGGCCTGTAAAAATCGGCACCATGGACTAACTTATGGGTATTGCAGCTGTAATGAGATGGGGTAAATCAAGGGTTGACCATAAAAGAAGGATGAATACATTAGTTCACACCCTGTCCTGAATCAAGTTTTATGTACATTTTATAAGTTGCCAATGTGATTTTTTCCCCACATTCAGCTGTAACATGTCAAGGCTTGTTCTATTGGATCACCAGATGGGTGTCCTCTCATCTGTCAATATGGAGCCATGGGAACAGGGAATCTAAATTCACAGCTATATATTCTTCACTAGAAGCTACATGTATATGGGGGAAGCAGGAGAGAGCTCACCTGCATCCATGGGAATGGAACTTCGGCTGTGCCTTGCAGCTGCACCTTCTGGATCCTCCTCCTCGTCGCTGTCCGGCACTGGGGGTTGTGGTAGGAAGAGACCCATAGCCTAGAAAGCACGGAGTGCAATGCCACATGTTTTCCCAGATAGAAATGCACGAGTTTACATCTATATGACAGCGCGACTCTATCCACCAGACACTGGAAACGGGGTAAATTGCCGAAATGTGAGAACCCGCAAAGATAAAATGTTATGGTGAAACGATCGGGCACCATTAAGATTTTTACATACGTATCTGTAAAATTCTGCGGCATAACGGCATGCATTTTAGTAGCGTTATGTACAGCGCTTACCTCGATTCTTTCTTGAACGTCCTGCAGCTGTTCAGCGTGTGTGCCGAGCTCTTCGGGCAAATCCATCTGAGCCGAACTCGACAAACCATCTGGATCTTGATTCAGAGGCTGATAGTAGTAACCACCCCCGTCCTCATCTTCTCCTGCACCGCCTTCGTCTTCCTCGGGCTCCTCGCCGCTCCATTCTCCGCCGATCTCTGAGTCTGCTCCGTCTGACAGCCTTTCATGGCCCAGCTCTTCTTCGGAGTTCGGTAAGACTCTTTCAGGACCCATCTTTCCGGCTCTCTGCACTTCCATCCACGGCCGCCGGATTAGCTGCAGCCCTCGAAGAAGAGCTATAAAAACCCCAGTGTTACTTAATCTGTATACGACACTGCGATTCTCATTATTCAAGCATCAGTTGCATGAATTGCAAAGATTTAATTAATAAATGTATCGATTAACTGAACAGATAACACCCCTACTGAAACCTTGCTAATATGCCTATCAACTCCGGAGGCCTACGTAAAATTACAGAATAACACCAAACATTTTTTTATGAGAACTTAATAACAGCACTTAACAGACACAAGCATGCGTGCGATTGTCAGGCCCCATACCGTACACCTATATCTTATGATGAAAGTTAGAAAAAAACATTTGTTAGCTAAACGCTAACTATCAACACAGCTGTCAGCTACCTCTATTGACGGAAGCGTCTCGCTTACGCTCATGCGCCGCTACGTCGGATACGTTGACCGGAAATGCTTGGCGTTACTACAGGAGTGTTTATCAATACTAAGAACGCGAAGATCGTACTTGTGAGCTGTGTCCGAATTCAGGTGCTGCATCAGTGTGACATTGTCGTCCCATTTCGAAGGCTCCTTCAAATTACGCCCAGAAAAGCGTTATTCTCTCGCCGAAATCCCAAAATCCATTGCGCGAACCTTCGAAGGACGCAGCCTAGAACGATTGCTGGTACAGTAACAATAGCGGCCATACAGTGGCGCTATGCGATGCGTGGAGGTAGTTTGAAATTATGAGTTGGGGGGAACTTTTATTTTGAAATGTTGAACCCAGGTCCCTAACGTGATTGCGAAAGCACAGAGATAGTAGGCGCGAAGATTGATGATGTGGAGTTATATGATGAGATAGTTTCGAGATATAAAAACAATGCGTATATATTTCTGTGGAAGCATCCGAGGAGGAAGACAGGATATCGTTATCTATCAGAGAATAGTGCACAAATTACAGAGCTATGGGCAAGTGTTGACGGAACATGTCAGTCGGAGTGATATTTCCGAAATGGGTAAATGTTCACACATTTTCATCTCATCGTAATTCCGTGAGTTTTTGTCCATTTGTAATGCATTTTGCATTCTTTCATTTCCAGGCGAAAATGCCGATGTACAAGGAGACAAAGCAATCCACGACAGAGATGTCCAGTGGCTCACGACGTCCGATGGTGAGGGTACTCGTCTGTCATATGTTTCCTGTCATTTTGTATAAACTGTAGATCAATGGAGGACAATCTTATCCACAAATGACCAGTGTGTTTGCAGGTTATTGGGATAATTCTTTGGTCAGCTATTCAATCCCAGGTGTGAGGACTTTTCAGCCAACGGCCCTTTCTGGATAAGACTGGCCATCCCTGATGTAGATAGACACATACAGTGCGGTTCATGGTTTTATTTGGTTAGCGCAAAGTTAAGGGACTCCACAGATCAAGAAGGTATAGTTTTAAGTCATGAAAAAGAAATGTCCATTTAACCCAATTATGTTCAATAGGAAGAAATGTTTTAAATTACTAGTGGAATTGTTAATCATATACTACAAGAACAGTAGTTTGTGTTAAAAACAAGGATGTTTTACAGTTGTCGTTGCTGAGGTGACACAACCCTCCCTTGGAGTTGGGTATGAGCTTGGCCGAGCTGTTGCCATGAACAAGAGGATACTATGTCTCTTCCGTCCCTCCTGTGGGCAAGGTAGGGTCACCCTGGGTTTCTGAGTAAACACAGGCCTTGCGCAGACATTGCTGGCACATTGAGCTGAGGCACCCACCACACAAAAAAAACACCTCTGGGATGAGAACCTGAATGCAACCATGTGGCGGGTGATACCTCAGCACTTCTCCAAATGGACCAGTGTGAGTTTTTTTTCTGGTGGCTGGAGTGCTAATCCTGCCACAAATCCCCAAATTATTCCCTGCAAATTGCAAGGGAGTAGGATCACTCTAGTCATTCACGGGATTTGAACCAGCAACCTTCCAGTTATTTGAGTTGCAGTAAAAATTTTGAGGACTTCACCTCAGTGTCCTCAATGGTAGGTATGGGCATATTATGTGCTGTTCCTTTCTGTCTGCGTGTAGAGTAATTTCACGATTTTCTCTTTTAGCCGCATTAGTGCTGGCTGAACAGCTTAAGTCACTAAAATATCAAAGAGATTAAATAGGCCTTCTATGTATTGGAAATACTAATCCAACTGTAATATTCATCTCTGACTCAGAAACAGTTAGATGTTAGATAAGATTTTAAACTTCTTATACTGTATTTAAGTGTAACTCTTCTTGGTTTACAGTAGTATGCTGTAGTGTGGCTCTTAAGATTGTTATTGTGCTGTTAGTGGCATGCCAAGCTCCTCAGCGCTGGGAGCCTCCAGAGTGTTTTTCTGTTCTCATTTCAGACTTAACCTGGATTCGAGGAGCTTAACATAAAATGCTACCTTAATAAATAACTCGGTCTGTACTTTGCTTTGCCATACATTACAATTCATGCAGCAATATCAGTAGCGGTCAGCTCTGCTAGCTTGTGTGCGATTTGGTATGTCTTGATGCTGTCTCTCCCCTTAGTGCTCTCTGCAATGGTCCGTGGAGCTGATGATGGATCTCCAAATTCATGCTTCCAAGTGCGGGACTACCAGGAGGACCAAGTGGAGAGAGTTCTGGAAGATTTCTTCAGTGACTCCTGGTCCAAGACCTGAATGTTGGTATTTTAGGTGAACATCTGACGAAGACAAGCTTTCTGTTTAATTATTAAGCTCCGGTCCATTAAACAACAGCTGCTGATGTTAATGGAAATCCAAAAAACGAACTACGTGGGAGTTTAATGTTTCTGTACCAGAAGGTTACTCAGAAAAAGAAAAGTCTTTCTTAAGCTTCTGCACTTTTTTTAGTACTCTGCCCCTCTAGTACAAGTGAACCAATCAACCACTTTCTCCCTGATGCCTTGGAATACTGATTCTGATCAATAAACTACTGCGTGTTTGAAATATATCACTTTATTTAATTTGTGATAAACACCACATATCTTTGCAAATGTACAATTAAAAGCTGGAATTCTTTGATCAGGAAATGGGTTTAAATTTATGTCACAGCAGTATTCAACCTTATTGTCTTGCTCCCTTCTTTGCCAGCTGAGTATGAATTTACCAGTGTGAATGTGAGAATGAGACCTACTACATACCACTCGAATATAGTTTGATTTGGATAATGTTATTTTGAGTTTTCTGATATGTCATGACTGGCATGACTTGCTTTTCCTCACAGGAAGTGAGGGACTCTTGTTTCAGTTATTCCCAGGTTTGATATAATTTCCCATACTGTATATAGTGTCAGGCTAGGGGGAGTGAGGGTCGGATTTCATCCCTAGGAGTGAAAAGATATGGGTGAAATCTCAGACTGCAGCACAGGGACAGTGATGGTGAAACAGCGACATATTCAGAGAATCTATGAGGAGTAACAAGGTAAGACTGTTTTTAGCTTCAACAGATGAAGAGTGTCTAGATGTTTATTGTGCAGATAATGTTCTGTGAATTCCTGGTTGCCAGGCAACAGCCTGAGTTCCAAAACCCTGGTTGGTGGTGCTAATTCTTGGTTATTTGTGCTTTTTCTGGTTAATTTGAGGCCTCTTCCCTTTTTATTCCTAAGTTTATGGAAATGATGAAGAGTTTATTTCCTGCTGACTTATCAACAAGCTTTTGGTTTTTGGTGTTTTGATGGTGGGGTGCTGTGCGGCTTGAGTGTTTCAAAATTCTGTTTTCATATTCAAAGACACGTCTGATAAAGGAAAATTTTCCATGCAGCCACCCCGGTGTTTCCTTAGGAGGCCCAGGGGTGGCTCAGGAGGGCTGGGCATATAGAGGGCTGAAAGTTGCTTTGAACATGTGTGACCTGCAGCATGGTATTGCCAAGTGGTGGAAAAATTATGGAATTTTTTTGAAAAGTTTCCATGGAAATATTAACATTGGAATTTTGGAAATTTCCAACTGGTGGCCATTTTGGAGAATGCTGTTTTGTTCATACTTTCTGTTCATACTTTTTATCACTTACATGTGCACACGTTTGAGTTTAAACCAGATGAGGTCAAAGGCCAAGCCATGATAAGTTTAACAATATATATCAAATATAAATAAATATAAAATATATAATAACATCCTCTTCAAGTAATCCATCAAACAAGCTAGTGGATGCACTAAAATAATTCAGCTAGCTGAATTCCCAGGATTTGCATCCCTCCTGCAACGTCCAATGTTGCGTTCCTTGTTTCGCCACTAGGGGGCAGTGCTAACCTGTGCGTCACAGGTACCTGTTAACGTATCAAAGTGTAGGCATTAAGAATACAAAGCTCAGGCCTTGTATTTAGAGCCTGCGCCTAAGCTCAGCTTGTAAATGGCATGCTGTTTACCAATTAACAGTGGACACAGACACCACCCCACACAGTTCACAGTTTTAATAAACACATTCGGTATCAAAAATAGGACACACTGCAGTATACTCCATTAACAAGTCTCACAAATAAATTACACCAATAAATTACATTTACAGATTTAAATATGACATAGCAAATCTACAACAGGAGTGTGGGCAATTGCGGACATGTGACCCACCCTACAAATATTCCCCACACTCTTTCGTACTTAATTGCCATCACAGGCAGAAGTGGATTACACCACTAGTACAATCAGTCCTCCTCTCCATTAATGGCTGTATAAAACATGAATGAATTCATTAAATAATTCACAAGACAAGAATATATAAACCGCTGGTAATATATATATATAAATTGTCTGGATGATTCATATGATGGGGTCTATTTATAAACTATAAAATATAAGTACAAAATGTCTTTAGCTGCCAACTAATATACATATTAAATCTTGAGGCTGGCAACTTTTTTTTCTGGAAGCTTTTAACCCTAAACTGCAGACTGGCTGTTAACTTTCTGCTGCTGCTTCCTCTGGTCCTGTTTAGCAATTTGGGTATTTGACAGACCGTGGATATAATTGGTAAAGCGCACATTACTGTCTTTTTAATGAGGTTACTGGCTTGCCTGTGACAGCAGAGAAACTTGTTTTTAATCGGCGTGGCTTTGCAGTCCCTGCTTGATCACACAGTGTCCTGAAATTGCTTCTGAAATGAAGTGCAGTTACCATGTCCCATCTGAGGAGAACCAATATCTCATTCAGCTTACTCTATATATATTCTTTACAATTTATTAAAAAAAAAAGACATTTTCACATTTCGCTTCATGGATTTTCCTGAATCTCTAGCGGGGTCCGGCTCCTATTTTTGGGAGTTTCATGTCCAACTGTCCCCATGTCTTCCATGCAGAAGCATAAAGAATGTTTTTTTTGGCCATAGTACTCCTCCCTTCATCAGTCAAGAAAGGTGGGCCAGGTGCGAGTGAGGGCATGGCCATTATTTTTACTATTAATATCATTATTTCACTGTCTAGCTGACACTTTCAACCAAAGCGCCCCATTTGCATACCTGGATGTTTCACTAGAGCATGTTAGATTAAGTACCCTGCTCAATGGTACAACAGCAGGTCCCCACACTGGGGCTTGTACCAGCACGCTACCTGCAGCCATCTGGATCATATAGCAGTGTCCCTAAAGCCAGTTTGTCTTCTCTGGTGAGAGGACAATAAGCATTTGTAGGAGGTGGCTTGCCGGCTGCATTGGGGCTAAATCATGTCTGTGTTTAGCTGTTTCTTCTCCAGCCGCGGTGTTGGGCTGTGCAGGAAGCTGATGTTACACTCCCGCTCTGCGGGCATAAGGCGGCCAGGGGGCGGGCTGTAGCGGGCGGAGCGGTCCCTCCAGTGGCCCCTGAGCACCAGCACGGCCGTCATGCCCACCACTGCTACAGTCATGCCCCCCAGCACCAGCAAGGTGATGAGCTGCACCTCTGTGAGAGCCACACCCCTCTGGGTCACCACTTCCTTTACCGAAATCTTCAGCAGCCGCTCCCCGCCGTCAGCCGTGGCCCAGTTGGAGGTGTTGCTGGCAGCGGTGAGGTGGGGCCTGGGTGGGGTCACCCCACCGTCAGTCCCGGCCCACCCGGGGGAGGTCCAGCTGGGTGTATTGGCCTCAGCATTGAGACTCTGCAGGGGCATCTCGCAAGTCTTGCCTGCAAAACCTGGGGGGCAGTGACAGTGGAAAGTGGCAACTCGGTCCAGGCAGCGACCCCCGTTGACACAGGGCCGGCTGGTGCAGTCGTCCACATTGACGGTGCAGAAGCGACCGGTGTAACCAGGGGGGCACAGGCATGAGAAGCGGTTAACGCCATCCAGGCAGGTGGCGCCATTGGCACAGGGCTGCAGTACGCAGTCATCCACATCCACCTCACAGCGGGGCCCCGAGAAGCCGGCTAGGCAGCGGCATGCAAGCTGGGCGGCGTACCCTCGGTCGTCTTCACACAAGCCGCCGTTCTTACAGGGAGACCTGCAAGTGAAGAGCAGACACTGACAAGCCCAAGAAGGTTGCCTCGGTGAAGGGCGACCAAGCGTTAAGGTGCTTATTCTCACCTGGTCTTCTCACACGGGCCCATCTTCAGCTCACAGTTCCGGCCCCGAAAGCCCTCAGGACAGGAGCAGGCATACTCCCCCATGTCGTCGGTGAAACATGTGCCTCCATTCTGACAGGGCTTCTCATTGGTGCACACATAGATATCTGGGTATTAATGAGATTATTTTTTTATTAATAGACAGTACCAGTAGACTGTATTAATAACTGTCAGAATTCATTAACCATTTCTATCAAATAATCCAAGCCACTGTTGTATTGAAAATGTCATTACACTTTCAAAAAAGTTGTCAGTCAAAACTTCAATGATCACAAGAGGACAGGAAATGAAGCCATTTAGTGCATCGAATGCGAGACTGACTCTGTCATACCTTTGTCGCAGAAACGTCCAGCCCAGCCATTGTCACATGTGCACTGCCAGGGCTGATGGCAAGAGCCGTTGACGCAGCCTGGCTTGCGCACGCAGTTCTCACACTGCGGTCCCTCCCAGCCTGGATCACATCTTCAACACAACACCCAGCAGGTCATGAATTCAACATCATGATCATGTATTAATCGGCCACAAGAGAAATCACATCAAAAGGTATAGCACCATAAGAACACATTTGTTGTGATCTTATGAATGCAATTTGTTCTTTTGGCCTCAGAAATTGATTTAGTTTGTCAAAAAAAATGCATCTGTACTTTAATATCGAATACTGGTTAAACCTTAATACACTGTATTGTCTGGTGCAAAGGTTGCCAACTGGGATTCCAAGGTGTTTCGTTGTGTGGTAGGTGTGGGAATGCACTGTACCAATCCATGCTCCCTGACCTGACTTGAACTTTCTGTCATATATGTTTGTTCAAAATATTACAATTAATCATCAGAACAACAGTCTGTACATATCTCCAAAAATCTGTGGTTTCCCACGTTTTTATATATTATATATGTTATTCTCTACACACTATATGATCAAGAACACGTGGACAATTAAGCACTCAAGCCATACAATCTCCAGAAATAAAACCTGATGGCAGTATGGGTAATTGTACAGAAAAGACTTGATTTTTAATCTAGCACCATCATATAGGATGCCATCTTTTGAAATGTCAGTTTTGGCAAATTTCTGACCTGTTACAGCTTCCCAGGTCAACCACAAGTTATTTTGAAGGGAAACAAATTCATTTAACATTTAATAATAAAAAGGGATTATAAATAAAAGGAATAATTATGAAATCCAGTACACGTTTGGAAATTAAGACAATTATTGCATTTTCTTAACATCAATAAAATCGTACATATGTAGTATACTGTTAGCTGTCCTCTGCCAGCATGCAAAATATTTTATGCAAAATATTATATATATATATCCTGATATTCTCCTGTCAAAAAATAGCCTATTATTTAGCATAATTAGTGCTAAATGGTAAGCTAATACTACCAAGTCATGTGAAAAAATATTCGTTATTGAATTAGTTTGAGTTTCTCAACATTGTACCTTAACTACTGATGTTTGTTAAAAACGCAAACCTAACAGCTCATCACATAGCCAGCAAACGAGATCAAATGGTAATCAACCTTGGTTAAAATCGTTTTGAATCGTGAAAATGTTGCATAAAATCCAACTACAGCAAACAGGAAGTCACTACACACGTATGGACTATATTCCACTACACCAGCAGATGACAGGCCTATATTTCAGTCACGACTGAGGTACGGCTCTCTCATTCAGTAGACTATATTGAGTCTCTCGTTCACTGACTCGTTCACTCCTTCGTATACGTTCAGGCCGACGTTTAATTTCCAGCCAATCATATGCTTGCTTACAGCACGCCCTTACATGCCTCGCTGGCTCTCACTGGCCATATTCGACGAGGGAAGCAGCACTCACGTCATTTTACTGAGGAAAAGAGGAATCAGTTTTGACAGGCAAGTGAACGTGAGTGTGTAAGTTCCTGTCATCCATACGACAGTGAAAACAGGAATGTTTCTACAGTCGCAGAAAAGAGATGCATGGGCCTGCAGCGTGGTGCAGGTAAAATGCATATAAGTAGCAGAGTGCTAGGTCCCCGGTTTTCCCGCCCAGTTGGGATATTTTGAAAACATGGTTGCGGGTTTTTGGGCTGCTTTCATAATGTTACGCGACAGCCTACTGTAAGGGGAAAAAACTAATGAGTGTAATTGGCTTCCTAATCCTGAGTAATACAGAATCGTTAGACACAGAAAGCAGGCTTGCCAACTTTTACACATCTCGCGTGACACTCACACTTTAAGACTCACGCAAGCAATACGGCAAATCTATATTATTCCATTAAAAACCTAAAATTAGCTACATCAGAAGCGTTGGAGGCAGTTTGCAAAACCTACAGACTATCTACAAGTTTAACCTGTTACATGCATGTAAATGTGTGTGCAGACTTGTCTCGAATTGAAAATCTCACGCCAGCCAGCGGACCAAAGTTGGTAGCCCAGGGAAAGAGCGTCCATCTACGTGACGTCATTGTCTTTAATTTTGTGGTTTTAAAATGTTGAACATTTGAATGTGATCAGCATGTAAAGTGCTGGTTTATTTCTTTGAGATGGAGTATACTCGGATTTCAAATATTGGGCTAGTTTCAGCTTCTGTTGGGCTGATTTTAAACAGACCTTGGGCTGCAGATTTTTGCTGGATCTGGCAGCACTGATAAGCTTCATTTTACCTGCACACGCCGCTTTCGTCACACCGTCCGTGGCTCATGTTGCAGGGACAGTCTGCTTCTAGAAAAATACAGGAAATGCTCAGTCATCCAAGAAACTTGCAAACCCACACGTAACTCTTGTGTCCCTGATGTTGCTACTGTACTTAACCCCATGTTGCTGAAACATAACACGTATAGTAGCCTTATTTAAAAATACTAAAGCGTTTCAATAGGTCTCTAATTCGCAGGGATGATTACTGTTGAGTAGCTCTCAATGGCTGTCTTTTGTATGCAGTTACGTGTAATTTAGTAAATGGTCTACTTTGTTTAAAACGCTTTTTCAAGTCGGTTAAAAAACTTGGCATCGTTTAATCATGCTCTGCATGCAGACACTCAAGCGGAGACTGATAATTGGGAGAGCATAGTTTTAAGTGCATCTGCTACAGCTCCGTGTGCATGGTGCTCGGTGCGCCAGGTCAAGCCGCGCATCGATTGCTTTCCACCTACCGCCAGATCTGTTGTTAATGATTGCTGTCAGCATTACTTTTAAGAGCACGCGCGGATTTCTGCTAGGTACAACAATCAGTTAGGTAGTTAATTGTCCGACGATGGGTCATGTACACGTTAAATCTTGTGTACCGTGATCCTTTCAGGCTTTGCAGTTGTATTGCGAATAATTCGTCGAAATGTTTTCATGCCCAATAAAGTTTAACAAGTTAAAATGACTTAAATAAAACAACTGACGGCACACCCGTCACTTTTTGTTTTAACAAACGGGTAATGAAATGAACCGCAGTGTAGACAGACAGGTCATCCCCATGTAACCAATAAACCGGGTGCACTTGTTTTTGAACATAACTTGATTAATCGTGTGCATGTTCATTAGAACTCATCATTTTAGTGTTACGGGCAAGTTAATGAATTTCCCCACGGGATCAATAAAGCATATCTAATTGTCTGTCTGTACCAGTTACGGAGCGATATATCCGAAAAGAACCAAATTAGACGACAAAGTCTTTGTTTTCTATGCTTAATACCGTGTGTCGGGTCTAATTAGACCTTAACATACTAATGAAAATGGGCTTATTTTCTAATTGTTTGACCAGTTGTTAATTTTAATTCGCATAATAAATTAGATGAGCGTCAGGCGCCGATTTGGCGAAGACCGCGTGGCGCATGCGTGCCGAGCCACGCGGGGAATGCGGCGAGCTCGTGCAGCCGCCCGTGCCCGTACGCGTGCAGGAATTCGCCAGTACGCCCCCCCATCATACTCGCTAGCTGTTGCGCAGAGAGCACTCTTCTTTCCTGAATCGTGTCGCAAAGCATTATGAAATCCGCCCAGCCACAGTATGCATGACTGCCCGTAAAGAGTTCTCGTACAGACCTCCAGGGTGACTTAATGCGACGCGTGCGGGCGTAGTAAATTTAGCGATGGTGTATTTAAATGCTTCAAACTTCTCCTTCTGCTATTTACCGTCGTCTTTATTAGTTATGAGTTACTATAATCATTTGATAAAGGGAGGTGTAAATTAGCAGTCACATTTTTTCCAAATTGACATCTCGTTCAAAAGACTGATGTATGTGTTTTATATATCAATGTAATGAATAGCTAGATTTATAATAATTATGATTAACATCATGATTAACACATGAGTGGTATCTCTTGTGAGAATCACTAAAAGATTTTTAGTTGAAAAGCCTCATTTAACATTTTAAGATTATGCACAAAACCTTGGTGAGTAAAGATGTTTATGTAGGGATTTCCAGAGGGGTCTCACTGGCTTTGTGGCAATGATAGATTTCTCACTTCTCTCCTTCACACTGCAGTTTCTGTGGAGGTGATTGACCAGTTGGTCAAGTAGCCAGACCAACAATGCATGACCTCATTTTTCTTTCAGGACAGCACCCCCCCACACACACCCACCACTACAGAATCGGAAGGCACAGGCTGTCCAGCTAGGCTTCACGTGAGCTGCTCTCTCTCTGTTTGGTTCAGCTTGCAGAGGTGCAGTGCAGGCTTGTCTGAGTATAACCAGCCGGGTGTCTTGGACTCTTGCTGAGTTTCTAGCACTGCAGGGGGCCTTTGGGCAGCAACTAAAGCCTTCTGGTGGGGGGCTTCATGGAACATTCCGGATATAAGCTCATGTCATGTCCTTGAGGCTCATAAACCACTGTAGTATGAGCCCTTATTGTAGAACAAGTGCATGAAGCTGGGTGAGAGGTCTGTCATCAGCAGGTGGGTGATCGAAAGGACCCGACTGGATCAAAGGTGAAGGGTGATCAGTAAGATCACATATATACTCTGAATTGGTGTGAATTTTTTAGCTCCACTTACGGCTTCTCTCAGCATCCCGGGATGGGCAGCCTGCCCCAGGGGGGCCCTCACTCAGCGGCTACATTGGGTATTTTTGTGTTAAAACCAGTGGGATCTAATTTTACTCTGTGGGCCATGAAACCAGACCCCCTGGCCTCCCCCCCCAGCACTCCGGTTATGAACGTGGTCTTGGGTTTCTGTGGCGCTGATCCCCGATGCCCGCACAGCAGAAGTCCGGCACACGCACGGAGGAGGCCAACGCGTGAGGGGGTGGGCTCAGGGTCACAGGCTCCGGACAGCCTGCAAAGCAGCTGTAACTGGACCCTTATGAAATTAGGGATCATTCAATCCTGGTGTCCACTCAGCTGCCTGCACCACTAAAAAAATATTTAGACAAGATGGCCAAGCGCGGATCTGTTGGCTAGGGGTAGCGTTGCCGCCTGAATTAACAGTAACACGACCCCAAACCTCTACTGTCCAGCCCCAGAAGAGTCTTACAGGTGCTGTTTAAAATGGGGGAGACCCCCAGTTTTTGTATCGCTTCATCAGAAGTTTTAATCCCTGAGGATGATGGGAAGGAGCCCTCCCCCCCACCCATCGCCAACGTCCCTCACCTTGTCCGGTGCACAGCTGGATGGGCAGACAAAGGAGACAGAGGAGCAGGTTCAGGCTGAAGTTGGCATCCATGATGACAGGGATCTGGAAGGGAGGTTTCCGTCAGTACACGAGCAGCGTGGGGGAGAGGGGTTGCTATGCATCGCTGAGGACCATGAGGGGCGCATTCAGCAGGGCCAGGCAGACCCCGACCATATGTTGACCTCAGGATTAACGGCTGCCAATTTCCATTCACCTGTATGTTTTACTGGGATCTATTTGGATGTTGGACAAGTGGCAATTGGTGATTAAAACATGTAATAGTGATCACTTTCAAACGGCCTTCACTTTACCTTCAAGATTTTCTGGATTTGTGAGAGGTTTCTGAATTTTTATATCAGTATGTGGGATCTTGGGATGGTAGCCTTGGGTTACAAGAAAGGCCGTAACCGGTTAATCGAGTATTTACTGTCTCCAGGCTACAAAGAGTGTTTTAAGTCTGTGGTTGCTGAGTGATACAGTGATATCGAGGTGTCTTGATTTCCAGCTTGTGGCACAGAATGAGGCAGTAGAGCATGTTTACTCATGGGGTAACATTCAGCGAAACCCATGAAAGATCAAACCAGATGAAACCCAATCGCTGGGTGGGGAGAGGACCTTCACTTCATTATTTAACAAGCTGCGTTAATTTTGCATATGGCGTTGATGCAATTGAAGGCACTTTTTCAGTACATTGTGCTGTAGGATTCATCAGCGAGATGTCAGGCCTTTCAGCACAGAAGTTCTCCCAGCGAGATGCTTCATTGATGGTAGAGGTGGAGTGTTGTGGGATCTTCCTGGTCCGGCTCTGGCATGAAGGTGGTAATCCTGGCAAGGTGCTTTCATTGGTGTGTGGTGATGGAAGCCTTTGGCGTTTTGCTCTGATTGCAGCTGGTGGCGAATCCTAGTCGTCCCGTCGACTTGTCGGGTGTTGAATTTGAGCATTCCCCCATCTGGTGCTTCTGTGCCGTCCTGGTAATCTTCCTTGTTTTTTCCGGTCTCTGGGTCCAGTGAGACCATTTCAGCCTGTCCCACAGCTTAATTAAAAAGCTAATGAGGACAAATGAAGGAAATGTTTGGAGCCTGTAACGTGAGAGCGGTGTGGCTCCTTAGCAGACGGCTCATCACCACGCTGCTGCAGGGCACTGGTCACCGTTTCCTCTCCTGTCAGGCACAGGTGGGTGACACCCACTTTCAGATAATCTGGACTGTTCTTACTGACCCTTTAATAGGAATACAGGAGTGAATTTGGTCCCCAATCTCAGGAAGTGGTGGGGGACATGCTAGACATCACTCACATTCTCTGTGGACATCTCAGTATCCGGGGTCGGTGTGAATCGGCCTTGTGGTGAAGTCATCCTGTGTCGAGCAGAATCCAGACTCGCTCAGTACCAGACGCCTCTGTACTGGCGGGTGGCAAGGTTCAGTGGGATTGCTGCGGCCTCTGGAGTGGAAACCGAGCCGGACTTTTCTGACCAATGGCATACAGTAACTGGGGGTGGGGTAGCATGGCCATGTGTGCCGGCCATCACGTACAGGTGGCCTTCCGACAGATTTATCACCCAGATAGAGGCTGCCTAAAGTAATGAGGCGATGAATCACAGCCCCCCCCCCCCAGCTGTAACTGGTGGAGGGTAACAGGGCGCATGAAGGGAGCTGAGGTGCGATGTGGACCTGGTGGCCTGTGATATTGCCGCCAGTATGATGATTATACTTTCACAGTACAGACACTCTCTGTTCCCCTCAGAAGTGATATCACACTTTTTTTTCCCATTTTGGAAGCAAACGTGTTGGGAAGTAAATTGGTGAAGGCAGTGTCCTGAAGCATACAAACCTGCTTGTTTTTTGCAAAGGAGACAGCTACAGTCTCCTTTAGTACCAGCGAGTGCTTTTCTGAGACAGGCCTCTTCTGCTCAGGTAGTACCTGTCAACAGCTCCTCTGAATATTAAAAAGCACTAATTATAACCTGCTGTATTAACAGCTGCCTTTGATCATCTTTTACATTTTGCAGAGGCTGCTGGGAAGCAGAGAAGCAGATATATGGTGTAAACACGCTGAAAAAATGGAAATATTACAACAACTATGACTTGAGGTATCCGGTATTCAGTTCTGCAGAAGCCAGCCTAGCATGGCAAAAATGTTAAAAACTATTTCCTACTTAGTCCTTTGATTTATTAACAAACCTGTAGAATAAGCAACAAAAATAAGGTTGGGAGGAGGCGCTTGGTGAAATAATCTAGCAGCTGAAAGACACTGTCCTTCAGTTCCAGGGATGCTGACATGTTTTGAATGACAAAACACAAAAGCAAAACCGCCAATCAGATGCTCCCATCAGCTCCCCATCTTGCCTCAACCAAACACTGCTCAGTATGAGGTAAAGAGCTTGGAGCGACGGTCAGTTGCTCAGTAAAACGGTTCCAGATACATTCCCACGAGACACCGGTGAGGGTAGAAATACCTGGGCGGTTCGGTGAATGGAGGAAGGTCGGCTGTACGCACCTGAGATGGTGGGTGGCGGCGGGGTAGCGCAGGTGAGCAGTGTGGAGTCCCAGGAGACGCAGTGGTGGCAGAGACAAGGTGGATGGACGCTGGCAGTCAGGCAGGATTTGTTGACAGAAATCTCTCTGAAGCAACTGAGGCAGAAGAAAGGCAGGGAGCGATCCGCCTCCCCACTGCTCTACAGGAGGTGCCGGCGAGGGGCCACTCTTAAAGGCACAGGCGCGCCGCAAGCGCAGTGAGCCGGCGGCTGCCACTGCCTGGGGGGGGCAACCTTCCTGCTGAGCGGCAGGACAAGTCCCACACGTGCCAGCCCACGCCCCTGCCCCCAGAAAACGCCGTCCTGATTGTGGGGGTCTGTTGCTGTGACGACAGATAAGAGTCTCGGGATTGGGGCTGGCCCTGCCCACGCGCTCCTCTTTAGGCAATGGCAAGAAAGGGATCGTTTTTCAGGGGATTATCTGAACAATATCAGGGCTGTGTGATTCGTACAGGCAGCTACATGTTCCTCTGTGGAGAGAGTGTAAGCGTGTGCATTGAATTCTCCTTCCACCCCCTGCCCCCCCCTTTAAATCCCATAATATCCAGCTGGGTATGGTGATTGTACAGGAGTAGCAACCACATACAAATGTAGTGAGATAGACTTATATCTTTATTTTTTTTTTTAAATGAAATGCAAATACATTTTATCCATGATGAAAGTAATACTCCTAGAGGAAGATTTATGCAGATGCACTGTTATTTTGAGGGTCCCGCTGCACAGTATGTGTGGTTTGCATTTGCATTCAGAACCCCCACATCATTCCAAATTGTGTCCTACAAACTAAAAGCTCCTAGCACAATTATGACCCCCCCCCCCTTTTGGCATGGTTATCTGTCACTCTGAGCTGGTCCAGGCTCAGCTGCAGCTGGGGTTCAGATAATGGCACGGGCCCGTCCCGGGAGCTGACACGACAAGGTCCAGTGACAGCAAGCGGCTCAGATGGCAGAGCAATGACGCAGAGGAGCCGCTGGCAGATTCCCTTCCGATGAGCTGTTTGGGATGCTGCAGGTTTGTAATAGTAAGACTTTAGGAGCTCTACGCCAAGATTGGCATGATGGGTAATTTTTCTGCGTAACCGTGAATTTGAGGTGAGTGGTGTGTGCCAAGGTGTTAGCTGGGCAGCTGTGGGGGCTGTAGCAGGAAGATGGCACCCTCCCTCAGGGAACCATAAACAGCATGGGGTTTCCTGACAGGGCAGCTGCAATTCCTGCTCCATCACAGCCGAAGGGGCCACCTGGTTCTGCGCACAGCCTGCTGTATCCAGAGCAGGAAAGCGACTTTGGAGGGAGTCGCTGGCATAGAAGACTGCTTAGACACAAGTGGCAGACGGTGGGAGCATGGTGGCTGTGGTTGCTACGGCGACAAGAGACAGCTGCTCAGCGCAGTTCTGAAGGGTGGTGCCGATGTGGCCGGTTCTCCCTGGCACTGCCTCAGTTTGCGTGGCGCGTTTCCGGATTCTAGCAGCTTAGTATTTCCGAAGGTGGCTCACCCTGCTGGGTGGGTTGTGGCGTGATGGAAGGTGCCAGAAAGATATGGTACATTACTAAAATTTCACCCATCACCCCCAGCTGTCAGTTTGTGATTGCAAGCTGGCCATCACCAGACGTGGTGACGGGTCAGGCGACAGGGCAGGACCGCAGCTGATCTTTTCACCTAGACTGGGCCTGCAGGACATCTCTTGGGTGTGGATTCCTCAGCCGCTGCTTTTAACGTGGAAATGTGATATTAAATTCGACTTGGTTAGCATCCTCGTAAACAGGTGCCTGGGTCGCTGGCCCTCAGCCTCCTGCCACTCACTTCCCCTCTCAGGGGCCCCAGTTTGAGTTTTATTAGGAAGTGATGTCTTTACAGGACGGCCAACTTGGCCGCGTCATCTACTCCCTATCCTAAAATCACAACTCCTCTTACAACCAGCTTCTATTCACTAATTATACTGCTACTTTAAAATCTAAGCAAAATATGCTGGAAATGAGCAGAAATGTATAGCAAACTGACCGATAAGGGGAAAATCTGTTTACGTTTCAAAGAAATCACATTGGACCACTGGCTCTGAACCTCTTCCCATTCTCACAGGACACGTGCTTCCCAAAAGCATCAGTAACTCCTTACACTCATGGCAGTACACTGTTACACTCGCACCAGTAACCTGTCACACTCACCAGGATAACCCGTTACAGTTGCACCAGTAACTTACCACACTCGGGCCAGAGTAATTCGTTACACTCCCTCTCCTTCCTCGGTCCCTAATCACCGGGCACGAGCAGCTCAATGACGCCTGTGTCTGATAGTTCATCTTAGCTGTGCGCTCTTTGCCCTGCGGTCGGGGTGAAGTGAGGCCCTTCACCGGGCCCTTTACTCACTGGGAGCCTCTGTCCTTGAAGCACATCCAGCCTTCCTTTGAGTTATTTTGGGGCAGAGAGGTCACTTGCTCCCCCAGGAACGCATGACAAGAAGTGGTGCGTGTTGTCCACTTTGCACCCTCTCTCGTGTCCTCGCTGCCGGGGCCCTGGACTCAGCCTCTGTGCTTTTGGTGGCACTTTGCGGGATAACTCTATGGTTATTGGCTATGTCAAAACAAACCCTGATTAAACAACGGCACCTCTTCATTTCCTCACTCGGGGAACCTGAGGCTATTTTTTGCCCTGGGTTCTGCAAAAGAGAGCTTGAGAAGGAGAGGGAGGGAGTAAGGAGGTGGTGGGGGTGGGTGGAAAAAAAAAATGTTCCCACCTCAGAGAGCTGAATCTGACAGGCGCTGACTGGCATTCGGAGCCGAGCTGGACTGTGAAGACCTCGGCCTCCAAGTCGAGGTGTTTTCCTGTTCCTCTTCCTGTCCCTCTCTGGCCTGGGACCTGCACAACAATCCTTAACGGGGGTCTGCCCTGCAAAGCCTGTTGTGATGCTGTCCGCTACAGTAAAATGGCACTGAGCAGCCCGCCCACTCCTGCCAGCATATCGCGTTTTTCCGGCAGGTGACATCCCCAGAGGGTTTCCCCAGCCCCGGCAGTTTGGGTGAAATGCTGTGCTTGGTGCTGCCACTCCATGTTCCCAAAGTGTTCTGCCAGATATTATTTCCCAATCTGGAATTTTGACTCGCCTTCATTACATGCTACATAAAACCTGGTCTGGAATCCCTCTTAATCTGGGGTACATCTGATTACTGGCCCGATCCATCAGTGAGCCCTGACAGGCTCTGGCTCCTCTTGGCCGAAACCACAGCAGCTGACTTTGACCCATGAGGCACCACGATCGTGCAACATTGCTGTCTGTTCTGCCAAATCATTCTTCATTTAATGTGTTTTATTTTGAAAGGCAACACCACTATGGCTATTAACACGGGCCCTCCCAAGGCCTGAAGTGCTGCCTGCAGGAATTGCTGTCCCATAGCTTGGATTCTCAGCCCCTGCTGCTTCTGACCGGCAAGCGGGGCAGGTGTGGCCCTCAGTGTCGGCCCTGGCCCCGAAATCTGAGCCCCCTGCCCATTGTTATATTTGGGGGACCTGAGGTGGACATGCAGGAGAGCGGCGAGGCTGCATGCATTTCACAGCTGTGCTGTGCATCTATCTGCCTGTGAGCCACGCACAATGCCGGGGGTGGGGGGGAGAGACCTTGACAGGGAGGTATTGAATGACTCTCAGATATGAAGTGTGGAGATGCCTCCTGGCCACCTGGCCTGCACCCCTGCCTATTAATCTGTGCCTGAAAATGGCCTGGTGGGCGGGGGGTGAAAAGGGAAAAACAATAACAAGCATTCCACCCCCGCAGCAGCCTTGACTCGGGAGCAGCTGAGGAAGGCTGGGGTTGCCAGCGGGGAGGGGCTCTCAGCCCACAGGCTTCCACCGACGTCCCAATGAAATGTACTTCCTTTGTGCATTTACCTGAAACACATGGAACTGGTGCCTTAACCCAAATATCCTGAACAGCTGTGAGGAGCTGTTTAATTGTTATTTCTATAAATACATACTGTGCTGTCTTTGAGGGTGGTTGCTTTTTGCGTCTTTGCAGTCAGACATAATGACTGGGGGCTGCCTAGTGCCGGGGGGGGGGTCATATGGAACAGCATGTGTCCTCAACACGAATCACAAAGCTGGGTGACGATGCTTAGGGCCATCAGTCGGTGTGATCATCATGTAATATCCCCTGTCACTGGGCTCTCTGGCACATGTGGCTATGTTTGTAAGCTTGTCAGAGGGGTCAGTCCCAGGTATCTTGAGTCTCAGGCATCTATCTCAGTCTTCTGCTTGAGGTACAACACTGTAACAGTCATTCCAACAATGCTGGCCAGTCATTAGATGATGAGGAAGATGGTCCTGTCAGATAGTGGGCAAGACTGCAGATTTCCAGTGGTCATTGCAGCAGCTGGCTACCCGCCTTAAAGGGTGAGCACAGGCCTGCCTGGCCTGGGGGTGAAGCGTGCAGATTGATAGACTGTCTATGCTGTGCAGAGCGTGCCACTGCTTGTCTCGCCATGGTCTTTCTGAGCTGCTGGAGCACAGGAATGTCCGCTCCTCGTCCAGTCGCTGCAAGCTGGCGGTTACCCACCCGCGAGTATGTGGACGGGGGCCAGCTAAGGCCTCTCCATCCAGGCCCCATCTTCCCTTCCCACGCCATCAGTCTGCTTGGCTGGCATTCGTATCTATAGCAACTGTGCTTCTGCTCGTTTATGCTGCTGTCTCAGAGGCAATAGAGGCAAGCGGCTGAGAGTCACTTAGCCACCCCCATCCTGTCCCCAAGACAGTGCTTAACTGCCTGATCAGCGAAGGCAGGATTACCCCCCCAGTCTCCTGCGGGGTGTTATGCAGTGGCAAGCCTTTGTTGTTTACAGATACTCTTGCCCCGTGGCCCTGCAACTAACTGCCGCTTCCAGAGGTATCGTCAGTGATGATAAAATATGGATGAAGTGCCTGGGGAAGGGGGCCGGGGAGGCATGCCGGGGTAATCTACCAGAGCGGCCTAGACGGAGTGACACTCGAGCCACTGCCTGACGCACAGCAACCCACAAACTTGCTGCCGTGTGAATGGGGACGTAAGGGGAGGGCCGTGAGCACGCTGACCTGCTTGGGACTCTCAACGTGTAAGATGAAAACAGGGTGTGGACATCTTGCCCTGGCATCTAAGGCGAGGCAGCACAGGACGGGATTGTAATCTGTATGCAAGATCATTGTATTCATTAATTTAATTAATTAAAAAGATCCCTGTCTGATATTAAGAGAGTAATATCAGCACATACATCAGTAAAACACAACAGTGCTGGGTTTTAAGGAGGTGACTTTGCAGGAGGTTGCTTAGAGAACAGGTAGGTTCCTCAGTAAGGTGGGTGTCCCTCATCCTGGACCCCCCACCCCCAAGCTCCAGCCTGTGAGCAGCTCCTGGAGTGTTAAACAATGGAGTGTTGGCTTCCTGGACTACCACACACGCAACCATTTACAGTCAATGCGGTGCTGATTTGTGGCTGGATTGGATCCAGGCTTAATCCAAGCTGCTTTCATGTCTTCATTTTCTGTGGGCTGTTTTCCCATTGCATGCTGCTCCAGGGCCCGAAATAAGCATTATCACCAGCAGGGCAAAGGCGTTCCCTGCAGCAACACTCCCAGTAGTGGCGTTCCGTGATAATGACTTTTAATTAGCGATCATTTCAATTACTGCAAGCTCTAATCCTGTCCTCTACCAGCCGCTGCAATAATCTCCATACTAATCCAGCCACTCTCATTAAATATGGGAGATTTAATGTCCTTCATGCAGATTCCCTGCACTGAGTTTCACTCAGAAAGATTTATAGGTCTTAGTTCTTTTACAGCACTGAGTGTATTGATTTTCCTTCAGAAGGATCTAAGATCCGGCCTGGTTTTAGCCTGAGTAAGGAGATTTGGGACAGCACACAGAGCGTTTGGGGCTGGCATGAGAGTGGATAGTTCCTCTTCATCTGTGACAAGGGTATGGCTGCTACTGGGCACAACTTCTGCAGTGGCATCCCATTCTGTAGATACTGGGAGGTGGTACCTCTAGCCAGTGTTGTGCATGAACGGTGTTCATTGAACACGTTCATATCTTTCGTGAACGCTGAACTGAATGAATCAGTTTACAAATTATGAACACTAGTGACGTTCGTTCTTGTGAGACTGAACACCACTCACGTTTTTATGACGGTTTTAAAGTTTGCCAATTACAGGCTAGCATGGTTGGTGCTTCAAGATTGGACGGTTCTGCTGAAGGCAGTTTGTTTAAATATTTGAGTCCATTTTTGAAGAAATCGGTGTAGATTTGGCTGGGGAAAAGCCACACGTTTTTATGCAAATTATGCCCAGCTGGTTTGAAAAGTTTGAAGTCCGGACGTCAGCCGCATCTGCATCCAATTTGAAATGACACATCGAGTTAGAGCATCAAAGCAATTTTAGGGAATACCTTCATCCTAATGATGAGCACAGAAAAATCATTAACAAAGTATAAGACTATGAATAAACAACCACAAAGTTAACTGTTAGCATCAGGGCTCTGAACCGGTTCAAGGAACAAAAACGAAAACAAAATCAATTTTAATCGTTCTGAACAGAAACGGAAACAGAAATTCCAAATTAACCAGTTAAT
>JAABNX020000070.1:17070315-17100099 GCA_015163995.2 Mormyrus lacerda
TTGTTTAATGAGGAACGCAAGATCAGAAACGTTATAATATCGATTCTGCTCGGAATGAACCGAATGGATTTTTTTTTTGTTTTTAAGCCCTGGTTAGTATGACATGACAAGTGGTAAGATCAATTCTCAACCTCAGAGTTTGTTTTTACTGTAACTTAATCTTTTTAATGAAACTCATGTCTGTGATTGTTCAGTGATGTATGACAGATAGAAGGAGAAAACTGAAGGAGGTTCAGATAGAAAGACGTATTGAAAATGTTAGAAAAAAACTAACGAACAAACGTGAACTAGTTCATTTTCAGAGCTATGAACTTAGTTCAAAATTTTAAAAAATGAACTATGAACATGAACTAGTTCATTTTTATTTGAATGAACTGAACTAGTTCTTTTTCAGTGTGAAATGGCACAACACTGCTTCTAGTGCAGGAGTGCCAAACTCCAGTCCTAGAGGGCCAGATCTCTATGCAATGTTGGGTTTCCCCACATTTAACACATCTGATTCAACTCCTCGCACCTCCTTGTGCTAATTACCACACAGTTCTTGAGCTGAATCATTTGTGGTGGAACAGAGAAAGAACAAAACTACACAGGGCTGTGGCCCACCAGAACTGGAGTTTGACACCCCTGTGCTAGTGTGTAGACTATTGGGTTTTTACCCTATCAGTGGGCCTGTAAGAATTTCAAGACAGGGTTGTATGGAAGACCATTTGGAATCCTGTTGGAATGTGGTACAAAAACTGCACTTACTGAGGACATTATTAGGAACACCTATATACCTGCTTATTCATGCAATTATCTAATCAACCTTCATGTGGCAGTAGTACAGTGCATAAAATTATGCAGATACAAGTTGAGCTTCAGTTAATGTTTACATCAAACACCAGAATGGGGGGGAAATGTGATTTCCATGATTTTGACCATGGCATGGCCAGACAGCCTGGTTTGAGTATTTCTGTCACTGCTGATCTCCTGGGATTTTCATGCACAACAGTCTCTGGTAGGGATGGGTACTGAAACCTGGTACTTTATCAGTCCCGGTGCCTAATTATAAAAGACCGAAGTATCGATGAGCTCTGATGTTAACGGTTTTGTTGTCGGTACTGGAAAAATTAAAAAAACAAATTTCCTATTATTGTTAAATAAACATTACGTGGCATATTTTATCTGACCAGCCTTTTGTAATTTGCGATAATATTCGTTATTCGCCTGCACTGCCGTTATTTGCAATCTCACGCACGAAATGTAGTCTGTTCTGCAGTACACAGAATTCACGCGCGCACAACAAGAGAGAGCTCGCGCTTATGGAGTGACAATGGCGGAGAGAGCCAAACAATCCAAAGTATGGTTACACTTCACCTGTGTGAACACGGACAATGCTCGTTGCAACAAGTGCAACAAGATTTTTGCTTGTAAAGGTGGAAACACAAGTAATTTATCAAAACATCTAGCCAAAGTGCATTATGTGCAGATAGAGATATGCAAAGTTTTCGACTGCCTAGCTTCTACTTCATCATCCGCCTCCTCAGGTATGTATGCTATGTTAAAATAACTACATAAACATCACTTAAGGTCTCTCTAAATCAGTATTATAATGTTAATAATTTAATAAACACATATTCAGTTACATATAGTGGTGGTTGTTAAGCTATAGATAATTATTTTACATTTAAAAAATAAAGTGTTGTAATTTCTGTTCTCAATTTGTTTTGGTTTTTTAATTAAAAAACACAACAAAAAGTACAGATAAGAGTACCATTAAAGTACTGAATAGATAAGTGGTATCGATAGAACTAGTAATACCGTTAAAACATTAACGATACCCATCCCTAGCATTTAGTCAGAATGGCGTGAAAACAAAAAGTTCTGTGGATGGAAATGCCTTGTTGATGAGAGTGGTCAGTGGAGAATGGCCAGACTGGTTCCAGTTTACAGAAAGCTGCAGTAACTCACATTACCTCCCTGCACAACTGTGGAGAACAGAATAGCATCTCAGAATGCAACACATAAACGTTGAGACAGATGAGCTACAAAGGCTGAAGACCATGTCATGTTCCACTCCTGTCAGCCAAAAACAGACAGCTGAGGATGTATTGGGCACAGATTCACCAAAACTGGACAGTTGAGTATAGAAACATACAGCCTGGGTCAGAGTTTGGCATCAACAGCATGAATCCATGGACCCAAACTACTTTGTGTTAACAGTCGAGGCTGGAGGTGGTGCTATAATACTTTGGGGAATGTTTTCTTGGCACATTTTGGGTGTGTTAATACTAATTGATTGTTGCTTGAATGCCACAGCCTGTTTGAGTATTGTTGCTGACCATGTACATGCCTTCATGGCCACATTTTACCTATTTGGTATGTTGATTCCAATTTGGTGAAGTCACAAAGCAAAAGACTTCTTAATTGGGCCTCATAAACACAATCATTGGCCTTCCTAGTCACTGGATCTGAATACAATAGAGCACCTGTGTAGTGAAATGGGAGATGGCAGCATGAATGTGCAGTTGACAAATTTGTAGAAATTGTATAATGCAATCATGTCAGCATGGACCAAAATCTCAAAGGAATGTTTGATTTAGTTTTCATTAACAGGATTAACTGGCCTAATATAACTTGGCAAAACATTTTTGTCGAAAAAAAGGAGTTACACTTGTTTCATGTCACAATCAGTAACTCAAATTGGCTTAACAAATGACGAGAGCTGATTGGGTGTGAGGCAAGAGGTTAGAGCAAATCCTTGTAGACACATGGCCCAAGAAGATGTTACACCCAACCATCTTCATCAGATTGCAGTGAGAAGCAAAATTCACCACAGGAGATGGTACCAGAACCATCTGGTCAGCAGTAAATTGATATTAAAAATCCAAGGCTTATTACTGAGGGACACTTGATCATGAAGCCTAATTATAGCAGATGCACTCAAGTGTACTGATGAGTTGGACCTCCCAAGGTTCTCTGGGCCACTGTCCACCCAGCAGCACTGGCCCTCAGTTTTTCCTGTCCCCCTGATTCCCAGGACAGGTTGAACTCGAGCTTTGATATCTCCAGAGAAATACAGGAACATCTGGGTTCTGATTTCAGGCATGGCGGCAACCGGGAGTGATAAACAAGTGTTGAATTTGAGGCTTTGGCTCAAGCTGATCAGCCCCCCAGCAGAATTCTAAATAAAAACTGCTGACAGTGGAGCAGTTTGTCACTTTGAGGGAGGGGGCCTCCACCCATTTGTGACTGTAGGGTGGCCATTATATGAGGTGCCACGGCTGTCATCCCTCTCAGGCGAGCACTTCGCACCTTAATGTTCCCCTGTATTAATGAGACTTTCTATGGCGACGGGGAGCTAGCCTGTCCCACTGCTCTCTCTCCAGTGGCTGAGACACTGTCATGCTCCTGTAATAACCAGACACCCAATACATGATGATGGGGGAGGGGGGGGGCTTTAGATCCCATGTAAGCAGGACCCAGGCTGAGATGCAAGAGGCAGCTATCAATGCTGGAACATGCGGGAACTTGCCAGTCATGCTGTGTCGCTCAGCGTGTCATTGAGTCACAGGAACAGGAGCATATTCAGCCACACGTGAGCCAGGGAGTCTGGTATCCCCCTTTCACACTCTGCCCAAAGCCACACCCATGCCATGTTTTTGCATAGACTGCCTCTGCATTGTGTGATCAGTCGTGATCAGACATTGAAAAGTGATGCTTGCCATCCTGCTGCCTTGGCACTGGCTCTCAGCTCTTTCTGCCCAGAAAGCATCCTGCCCCCCACCCACAATGGTTGCAGTCAGGCGCCAGGCCCACACACCATGTCAGAGCAGCCAAGTGACACAGCTCCATGAGAAGCTGTCGGAGTTCCGGAGCAAACAGGTGCAGTTGGAGGGGCGGGTGGGACAGTATTGTTAGGGATATCCAACTGACACCTGGCCACTGGTCCCGGCTGCTGGGGGCATGACGTGTTTGCCAGATACATACGCCAATGAGCCGGATTTTTGGGGTTTGGCATAGGAAGGGTGCTGACATGCAGTCCTATTTCGGCTTGGAACTCGTCTGGCCTTCGGATTTCTGGGTCTCCCACAATCTCCGTGGTAACCAGTGCCGTCATTGGCAGCAGTGTGCGTGTTGCAATGCAGGCAGCCGTCATGAACAGAGATTTACCAGGAGAATTGTGCTGTGGACAATATGCCATCTGATATCACAGCCACCACACAGCACACTGCTGGGGGTGGGGTGGGGTGGAATGGGACGGTTGCCGGAACAGCGGCATACTTGTCATCGCTCTTGTGACCATAAGTGGCGCCGCGGGGGCATCGTGTGGCACGGGAGCAGCTCGTTGTCTCCCTCCTCCCACACGCCAGCCACGCTCCTCTGCCCACTGAAAAAATGCATGAAGGTTTCTCTGTTCCCATTGCAATTGACCAGCCTGTCATCACCAGGGGCAAAAATAGCTCTGCCTGCTCTCTTTCAGGGTTTTCAGGAGCCAGCTGCCGGCACAGCTGTAGGCCAGTAATCAACCAGGACAAGAAAGGGCAGGCCGTCAGCGGGCTGTCCATGGCCAGGGGCTGCCCAATAACACGTCAAGGCTGCTTAGGGAGGAGCAATGGGGCTAGCAAGCCAATTGTGTGGGGGCGCCAGCAGCGAGACCAGTGTATCAGCAACATAGTGTGATGACTTAATGCACAGAGTAACTGTGGCTGCCACAATGAGCTGATTACAGTGCATGTCTGATGAATGACATTAGGGGTCGACTCATTACAAAATAAGGCTTTTCAGTGTGGCCAGACACGCATTTCAGTAGGAAACCTCACTTCATGTGACAGAACCTCAAAAAAGCCAGTGCAGGAGGCAGAAGTAGAGATCTTATTGGCTATAATGCTGTGATTAAAAGATGGCATCCCTGTGTTTGGACACTGTCCTCGTAGATCCAGTGATGCAAGAGATCAAGAGCTGGAATGCTCAATCAGAGGCTACACTACAGGATGTACTCTGTGATCTGTACTGAGACATGTTTCACTCAACTTCCATAAAGACTGATGTGTTTGTGGATGCAGTAATTAGCTTCACTGGCATGCTAATTGACACCATCATCCTCACAGCATCAGTCCGGACTTTCCCCACCCAAAAATCATGGACTAACTTGTCGTTGACATACCACCAAAAATTGGGTGGCAGTATGGTCACCTTTGGTCATGGAACTATGTGTTTATATACGGAACAGTTAGCATCAAAGTAGCATCTGATTTGTTTTTGAATGAGTGGCTGAAAGAACTGTAATCTTTAAGAGGCAAGAGAGAAAATATTGTAGGCGCTATTGTGTCCCTCTGTGGACAGCATCTTCAAAATTTAATTTGAATTTAGCTTGAAATTTAACTTGAAATTCTACTCTAATAAGCAATATTATTTTCCAATACAGTTCCAGAATTTGTAAATCTTGGGAATTAAACTCAGTTAGAGCGTGGAGTTTACTTTTCACTAGAACATCACATGCCATGACATATTGTTGTAGGAAACAACACTTAGCAAATTGTGTAATTTTAATGACTGCTCCTTTTCAGGATTATCTAGTATATGTTTAGTTTAAAGTTTACCACCACTATCTTTGCATGCACTCCGAGCCAAGCATCATTTTCATCTTTGCTGTTTAAATCACTCATGAGTAGATATGTTTGTGAGAAATTGATTTATTTTTTAACAATTTTATTCTTTCTCAGTACTGCAATACTGCAGAAATGGATTTTTTTTCCAATATCGTACATCTGATTATGAAATGCTAACTACATCGTGTTCCAAATTATTATGCAAATGATATCTCTAATTTTCATAAATAGTCGATGCAAATGACAGTCAGCATAATTTGAGTCAACAACTGTTAGAGTATAATTTTAATGTTATTGAACAAATCTCTTAATGATAACATTATGTTTTTTAAAAATAAACTTAAAATGCACTGTTTCAAATTATTACGCACCACAGGTTGTATAGGTTGTAAAGAACTGAAAATAGTCATTTGTTGATTTTGCAGCATTAGGAGGTCATATTTACTGAAATTAAAAGCTATTTCAACGAAAAACATCTTAACAGGTCAGGTTACATTTTAACATAGGACCCATTATTTGATAGCAGGTTCACAATTCTTGCATCCATTGAACTTGGGAGTTTCTGCTTGAATTTCTTTGCAAGATGTCAAAATAACTTCCCAGAGCTGCTGTTTGGATGTGTACTGCCTCCCACCCTCATAGATCTTTTGCTTGAGGATGCTCCAAAGGTTCTCAATAGGATTGAGGTCAGGGAAGGATGGGGGCCAAACCATGAGTTTCTCTCCTTTTATGCCCATAGCAGCCAATGGTGCAGAGGTATTCAGCATGAGATGGTGCATTGTCATGCATGAAGATGATTTTGTTATGGAAAGCACTGTTCTTCTTTTTGTACCATGGAAGAAAGTGGTCAGTCAGAAACTCCACATACTTTTCAGAGGTCATTTTCACACCTTCAAGGACCCTAAAGGGGCCGACCAGCTCTCTCCCCATGATTCCGGCCCAAAACATGACTCTGCCACCTCCTTGCTGATATTGCAGCTTTATTGGGACATGGTGGCCGTCCACCAACCATCCATCACTCCATCCATCTGGACCATCCAGGGCTGCACGGCACTCATCAGTGAACAAGATTGTTTTAAAATTAGTTTTCATGTAATTCTGGGCCCACTGCAGCTGTGTCTGCTTGTGAGCATTTGTCAGGGGTGGCCGAATAGAAGGTTTATGCATAACTGCAAGCCCCTGGAGGATCCTACACCTTGATGTTTGCGGGACTCCAGAGGCACCAGCAGCTTCTTATACCTGTTTGCTGCTTTGTAACGGCATTTTAGCAGCTGCTCTCTTAATCCGACGTATTTGTCTGGCAGAAACCTTCCTCGTTGTGCCTTTATCGGCACAAACCCGTGTGTACTCTGACTCACCCACAAAGCTCTTAATAGTATAATGATTCTCGTGAAATATTTAAGGTTTTCATACCTTGTCCAAAGTATTCAACTATTTCATGCTTTTTGGCAGCAGAGAGATCCTTTTTCTTTCCCATATTGCTTGAAAATGGTGGTCTGCTTAATAATGTGCAACATCCTTCCTTTAATTGGTTTTTCCTTTAATTGGGCTCACCTGGCAAACTAATTATCACAGGTGTTCACAAGATTGCAATACCATCCATGAGTTTAATTGAGAAATGAAATATTTAATCTTTATGACACTTAAATACAATTTGCATTATAATTTGGAACGTGTTGTACTACAAGATATCTAACAATATATGACGCGACATTCAACATGGGATAGTAACGTGATATGTGGCAGAGTAAAGTACCAATATGAGGTGGAGCAGTGGTTAGAATATAGAGTATGCTGCAGCAGTACTATAAAATTAGCAACTTGATCACTGTGGGGCAGCAATTGTGCAACGTTTCATGTCACAACGTCATACAAGCAAAACTGGAAAAGAAGGAACTGACCAAGTTGGTTTTCTCCCACTGCCCCCTGGTGGATATGACCTTTAATCCTCTAGATCAGGGGTGTCAAACTGCAGTCCTAGAGGGCCGAAGTTCTTTCCCTGTTCCACCACAAATAATTTAGTTCAAGAGCTATGTGGTAATTAGGACACGGAGTTGAATCGGGTGTGTTAAATGAGGGGAAACCCAAAAAACTCCAAACTCTAAGACTGGAGTTTGACACCCGTGCTCTAGATGTAAGATGCAAACTATGCACGCAAATATAATAAGTACATTGCTTGCGTAGCATACACATCGTGTTGCAGACACATCACCTCCTGAAGTATATCCCGGCCCAAAGAGTAACTGCCTGACTATTCTGAATGACTACCGTCCAATGGCCCTGAGTCGAGGAAGTATTCATCCAGACCACATCTGCTCCACTCTCCCTTCCTCTCTTGACCCACTAGTTTGCATGTCAGAAAAACAGATCCACCAGAGGTGCCATTGCTCGGGTCCTACATACCTCATTGAACCACCTTGACAGAGGGCATAAAAATTATGTGAGACTGCTGTTCATTGACTGTAGTTCAGCCTTCAATACCATGAACCCCCACACCCTCTCAGGAAAACCCCATGACAAGTACCTCTCTGCAAATGGATTCAGAACTTTCTGACAGTGAGAATGAGTGATGCGTTCTCCAACACATACACACTCAACACAGGGGCCCCTTTGTGTATTTAGTCCTCTTCAGTACTACCTTAACGCCTCCAACTGAGTGACTAGAAACAACACCAATTTCATTGTGAAATTTGCTGAAAATGCAGTGGTGGTGGGCCAGATCTCCCAAAATGATGAGAGGATACCCACGGTAGAGGATGAGGAGTTTTAAATACCACATCACCAAGGAGCTCACCTGAAGCACTCACAAAGACTTCTTCACTGGCAGAGCCAGACAGTGCCTCTGCCACCTGAGGTGACTCAGGATGTTCAAGGGTGCTCCCTTCAGTACGCTTCTACTCTGTAGCTATAGAGAGCATCATGACAGCCTGGTATGGATACTGCACCATGCAGGAATGAAAGGCCCTGCAGCGGATGGTGCGCTCATTTGAGTGCACCATCAGGAACTCCTTGCCAGCCCGCAGGACATTTATTCCGTAAGGTGCAATACCCGAGCCCTCAGAATCACCTATGACTCCACCCAGCCCACACATAAACTGTTCAGACTGCTGAGGTCATGGAGACACCTTTGCAGTCTCAAAGCTCAGCCATTAAAACTATTCAACAGCAGCACATAATAGACAATCTACCTCTGCACTCATTCACACTAGTACTGTCACTCTCTTTGAATGTCCCCCCCCGCCCCTTTTCACCTCTCTTGCATTTTTGCACACTGCCATGATCTGCACTACTCTCACAATGTTATGTTATTCTTTTGCTCTTATATCTATATGTTCTTATATCTACTTTAGTGTATATTTTATTACATTCTTGTGTCCTAAGGGAATATATTATACTAGATAAATCTATCTGCCAGAACAAGCACCGCACGTACAACTGCATTTGACAAATAAAGAACTTTAACTCCGATAAAATCAGATAGGCCAATAGGCTTGTAGGTCAGCAGACCTCATTGTATACCACCCCCAACCCCAGTAACCAAAATTTATCATGGGTATGTATGTGTTGTCCAGGGGCAATTCTGAATCCATATACAGCCCTGGAACCAGCTATTGTGCTGATCCCAGCTTTAAAGTCTTAACTTCGCTGGGGGTGAACATTCCGTTGGCCATGGTAAAGCATATGAAGCATGAGGCTTCTTATAAAATGAAGGGTCCCAGTCTGGCTGGCAAGTGGGAGGATGAGTTAAGAGGATCAAGTGATAAATTAGCCTTTGCTTTAAGGGCAGACTGTGTAAATGAGCTTTTTCTTATACATTTCCAGCTACCACACATGGGGAGCAGGCCCCCCCCCACTCCACATCGCAGTACTCTCCTGATTAATTAAAATGATCATTAGGGTGGAAAATAACCTCACCCGGCCTCATCGTGTCAGAATAATTTTACTAACTTTCTGTCATTTCTCCGGCGATGGCATCAGTGCCTCGATTCACAGCCACTATGTGTATCTCTTGATCGTCCACATAAATATTTTACAGCCAAGTAAAAGCTTTGCGTTATTTATACACTTAATAAAATCCCAGATGTATCACACAGATTTATATTTTTTTTTTACCATTCAGTTTTTCCATGGAGTTTTTCTGCCCGTCAGCTGTGAACTCAGAATCACAGCAAAGGTGACAAAAAATGATGTTTTTTTCTTTTCTGACACTTTTATACCATAAATAAAACATGAACTGATGCGATAGGCTGCAAGCCTCATCAGTACCACAACGTCTACACAGCCAAGTGCAAATAACAGGCTATGAAAGGATTTCTAAATAAGCTTTATATAAATTACCCTCCCCTGTCGAAGGACTGTCAACTATGATAGTCAGAACAGATTTATCTGGTATTACCTTCTGAACTTCATTAATGAATCTGCAAAAAGACCAGAGAAATCAGACAGTTACAGCTGGGGAACAGAATACTTCCAATAGTACAGAGTAAGTTAACCAGTTAAGCTAACTAAATATTAACTAAATATAAAACAGACTGACTTGTTCATTGCCTGCTCAGCATGACAATTAAAGCTGAAAAGGATTACAGAAGTGTGCAGTCCAGATCATTTTAATAAGTGCTTTCAACTCTTAATGGGAGAGGACAGTAATGCAATAGTGAGCCTTCCATTAGAGACATCAGCTTTTAAAACAACTGGTTTGACATTTGGACCCTGTATGATAATTGCATGTTATGTACTTATATTGTGCTTACAATATGCCATTTTTATTCTCTCAAATGTGTACACTTCAACATGACATGTTTAGACTCATACATAGCCTCTACTGTTACCAAAACATTGGCAAAGTAGAATGCTGCCTTCTGAGTACAAAGGTACACCTGCAAAACTGAAAAGAGCATTTTAAAAGGAAAAAAATAAACTAAAAAGTAAACTTTAACACTCTAACACAGATCCTTCAACGTTTATCATTTTGATAAAATAACAAAAAAAAAGAAACTGCTGTTGCCAGGAGTGTCTTAGGCTATTAAACATGTCCATGAAGGAAAAGAATGTTATTCACCAAGGTGGGCTTCAGCACACTGCGTCTCTGCTCCAGAATGCGCCCACAGATACTGAAAGCACGTTTGGATGGTGCGCTGGATGCTGGAACACACAGCACATAACGTGCCAATTTGCTGAGAAGGAAATTCGTAGCAATGCTTTTTCCACCAGTGGAGGACATCTTTTGACCTGTGGAATTCCGCTCTGTCAAGCTTGACTTTTAAATAGTCCTGTATCTCGGAGTCTAAAGGTATCTCCAAGCTGCTTGTACTCGTGCCATCATCTTCCCATTCTTCATTATTTGTGAAAAGTCACCTTTTTATTTGGAGGTGACTCTGAATCCTCCTCTGCATCATGGATATTAAATCCCAGGTCATCAATCAGCTCCTTAACAGCGTCCATCACAAGTTGTTTTTTGTTGTCATTTATCAACTTGAGCTGACAAAGCTTTGGAGTCAGAAATTTTGCTATTTTGTACAACATATTAATCCCATTTAAGACCAGGCTACTTGGTGATAACAGGTTGTCCAGGCGTTTCACACAGGCAGATGCAATAAAAGTAAGGAGGGGGTCAGCCTTGGTTACTTCGCAATGACCTCTAAGCTTGACCGACCATGGTAGAACAAGGGCTTTGCTCAATGCTGTGTTGTCTGACTCTAGATCATGAGTAGCATCTCTGAGTGGTTTTAAAAATGCTACTACGGAGGCAAGAGTGTTTTTTTGGATGCACCCTATTTTATCGTACTGGTTATTCTCCAGCAGAATCGTTGTAATGGCATCGTAATGTTTCAAGACAGAGTCCAACATATCAGCAGTTGAATTCCATCCGGTCTCCATGGATTGTTTAAGAGATGAACCCAGCTTGCAGGCCAGAGTGTTTGAAATAGCTGATCAGTTTTGTCACATCGGTCAGAAGCTTTGCGGCTTCGGACACCTGATTTATTACAACAGGCAAGAGAGCGTGTGAAAGAACGGAGTTGAATACATGGGCATTACAGTTAAGTCTGTTGAATCTGCGTAGGGCAGCCACCATGTTCGCTCCTCTGTCAGTGACAAACACTATTTTCTTCCCCATAAGCGAACAGTCAATTCCAAAGACTCTCAGGTTTTGGAACATTAAAGCTTGAATTGTCTATTTCAAATGGAGTAACAAAGAGCACTCTCGACACCAAATTGTAATTAGAGTCAATTTAATGAATGGTGGCTCATAGGAAAGATGTTTTGCGGAAATTTTCGGTCCAGATATCTGTTGTCACCGCACATCCATATTTCTCAATTGTAACATCCATGTCGTCAACGAGAGCCCTTCTAATTTTTTGTGCCCTTTATCCAGATGTCTGGAAACTGTTGTTGGATGGGGCAGAATCTCCATGACATCGTTTTGGCCTATTGCAGCTGCTATGTCCACTAAGTGCTATGCCAAGTTAATGAACCCTTTGCCAGCAATGCTGTCATATGGCTTAACGTCAACAGCAACAAAATCTATACATTTATCTGTGGTTTTGGTTTTCAGAACACTTGATACTTTCGCAGTTCTTCTAAACTCCAGCAATGTCTGTCCTTTCATGATTTCCATTGCCATCTACTACAACTGAAAATGATTTCCAGATGTCTGACTTACCCTTCGAGGGCTTTTTGGTTTGAAACATACCCTTTTTTATGAGAACACTAACGGCTTTTACACTAAGGTTACCCCCTTCCTCTGCCATGGCTTCAGATTCCAAGCACCCACACGTGCCATCACCCCGTGCAATGCAAACATCCGCAGGTTAGGTCGCCTACCACATATGTTGTCCCCCACATAAAAACAAACTGTAAAATGTATTCAATGCCAATGTATATTTTGCGGGAGGTCAGAGAACAATGTCTTTATCCTGGTTCCGTGAACATATCTCTCAATTCCCGCCCACTCCCGCAAGAAACTCTCATGTAGACCCGCGCCGCATGCTTTTGCGCCGTGTCCCGTGATTCCTGCGGCTGTCCGGCCCCCTTGCAGACCTCTACATCACATTGCCTCTGTCAGCTTGCCTTCTTCCCATAGTGCATCCTAGTTTCATTTCTTCTCCAGGTAAACAACATACACAGACACCTGGCCATCCACATGATGTAACAGAAAACCAGGCCACCTACTTCCATTGCTCCTTGGTCCAGTTCTAATGTTCACGTGTCCATTGTAGGCACTTTGGTGGTAGACAGGGGTCAGCATGAGTACTCTCACTGGTCTCCAGCTATGCAGTCCCATATGCAATAAGCTGTGATGCATTGTGTGCTCTGACACTTTTCTATCATAACCAGCATTACCTTTTGTGCTACAGTAGCTCTCTAATGGGATCGGACCAGATGGACTAGCCTTTGTTCCTCACACACATCAGTGAGCCTTGGGCACTTAGTACCCCATCGCCGGTTCACCAGTTGGCCTTCCTTGGACCACCTTTGGTAGATACTGACCACTAAATATTGGGAACACTGTACGAAACCTGTCGTTTTTGAGATACTCTGATCCAGTTATCTAGCCATCACAATTTTGCCCGTGAAGGAATTGCTCTGATCTTTTCACTTGCCCATTTTTCTTGCTTCCAACACATCCACTTCAAGAACTACTGTTCACTTGCCTAAGATATAATGACATCCTTGAAAGGTGCCATTGTAACAAGATAATCAATTTTACTCACTTCACTGTGTGTCAGTGGTTTTAGTGTTATGCGTGATTGATATATACAGTACAGGGTGTCTATAAAGTCTCAATTTCAAAAATGTATTACAAAGGCAATTGATGAGATATATTCATCAGATGTGTTCTATGTACTCAGTGTTTATCAAAGTTTTTAATCACATCGCAAACAAAGGTACAGGTCATCACTAATCTAAAGCAAAGGATCACTGATGCCATTGCCACCATTGATGAGGGTATAATACAGTGAACATGGCAAGAAATTGAGTACCGCCTTGATGTACTTCATGCAACTAATGGTGCCCATTTAGAGCTGTATTAAATGAGGCAAAAAAACTTAAATATATACGTCTAATTTTGTAATAATTTCCACATAGCTGTCTTTTCATTTTCCCAGAAATTGTAAAGAGACTGTATGGACACCCAGTACTGTGCATAAGTCTTAGGCAGTCAAAGGAAAAGTTTAAAGCTATTTATACAGGTAGTAAATATATTGTAGCACCGGTGGGGTGCATGTCCCAGCACCCCCTGCGTGCAACTGTAGATAGCCCTTGTTGTGTTGTTCTTTAATGGTAATAGCTGCATTACCCTATTGTTGCACGTGTGTTTGCCCGTGTCTTGTGTGTTCCCAGTCTGATTCTCGTGTGTATTTAGCTTGTGTAAATCTCCCACCGTGTGTGCATCTTGCAGTTCGGCGTCTGACAACCTTGTGTTTCCCATCTATGTCTCATTGGGTGCCTGTTGTAGTCCTTTTAAGGACTGCTAATAAAGAGCGTGTTTTCCCCAACAAGCAAGTCTCCATGTCTTTCTCTGCTCCCATGATGCCTCAGTCCACATGGCGCCACAATATATTTGCCCAGAACAACATTTTTACAATGTTTTACACCAACAAGAAAATTATTTACATATTATTTCCTATGACTGCCTAAGACTTTTGCACAGTATGACTTTTATATTTTTACAGTCATAATATTATATGACTTTGTCATCCAAATCGGTTTCAGTATTGTTTAGATATTTTTGGCTTACGCATGGTATAAAAACATTCCTATTTAATTGTACACGGCCAGCTCAAGAATAAATGAAGCCACGTATGTCAGATTTACCACTCTGGAATGTCGACTGTATGTTGTTTTTCAGAAAAAGTTACTTAACATAAGTTTTTCAGAAAAAGTTACTTACTAAATTTACGTTACAATAGAAAATAGTAAGTAAGTGAACTTTATTGTCATTCACACCATACAACAGTACACAACGGATGCATAGGTGAACGAAATTGCGTGTCTCCAGGCTCAGTGTACAGACATAAAAGACAAGTGCATATAAACAACATACAGATATTACAACAAAATAGTCAGTATTTCTGTAATCTTATTATTAAATATGCATGTTCAATAACGTCCCTTATTTCATTTACAGGCAAACGGAAATTAAAGTTTTATTCAATCTGGAACAGAACATTTTAGGGAAAAAGAACTGAGAAACAATCGACACGTGTCTCCCTCTAGTGATTTTCCGTGGTGTTGCAAATTGAGTAACATCGCTCATTTGCATAAGATCGACCCTGGGGTGATCTCTTTATGGACCGAAAGGGACGAGAATGAAAAAACTACGAGGAAAGCTACTTGGGAGTTGTCTGGGTTTTTCAACTTACAATAATAATTAACCTTAGGCGTGTAGAGAATGTAAATTCACAAACTGTGCCCAAGTGCAACTTATATTATTTCTTGTTTATTTTCATTATGATTTTAGTCATCGGCGTATCTTGACAAATTAGTTTTAAATATTCTATATTATACTAATGGACGTTTTCAGCATAGAAATTTCATTTTACTTGATTGCAAGATAGAAAATAAAAACATATGATTAGATGGTTAGAACTTGTCTCTAAAACGCCCATAGTGAGTGATTTTTGTGCAAATAATCATACCCCGCGATAAATTGGCATCTCGACCACAATGTCTCCTGTTCTGTCCCCTGTGAGTATTATTTCACGGCACGTTCGTGACTATTTATTGTTTCAATCGACTTCTTGTTGTGTGCTTTCTTGTGTAATTCATGTCTTCTGATGCAAGATTATGACGATCACGTCCTGTGTGCGCGTTGTCATTGGATGTACCGCAGGAACACGGTAAGAGCCGCTCTGGCACCGCCACGTGTTTCCCCAGCAGAATATTCTTAGGTTTTCAAGTTGTGTAGCGAATGGGTATTTACCAGTGTCTGGAACATTTTTAGGCCCATTAAAATAAGTAGGCAAAAAAACAGTATGGCTAAATGCATCCTGCCAGTGTCATAAAGGGAGTGACAGCAGGGGACACGATGGCGAAGACACTTCGGGAGTAATAAGGCCTGGAGCGCTCAAAAGATTTACATGACAACCAACAGGCGTCCTGTGTATTTCTGTTAATGGATAATAGTTTTTACCCCCCCCCCCCCCCACACACACGCACGCACGCACACACACTTTGTTTCAGAGGTTATGACAGTGGTACTTGTACCGTTAAACTAGTTAATGTTCGTACAAAACAACAATGGCACTCATTATGCTTGTTGCACGAGGTATTCCATGGCTGAAACTAGTGCATGGCCGCATTCCAATACGTTCAGTACGTTTCTAGTTGTCAATGCAAGTATGCATTAAATCATATTTTCCTGTGATCCTCTTTAAATTTCTTTTACATTTAATTTATGCATGATATGCGTATTAAATTGAACTTTTTTCTGTAAAAATGTAGAATTGGGGTTGAATAATATTCTACTATTTTTATATACTCAAAATGTAATGAGACCTCTCTCTGATTATGACGCATTAAAAGGCCGTGGTCTAATATGACGACCAGCACAGGCGCAATATGAAGATAATGCAGGGTCATTCGCTATACAATACACCTGCCATACTATTTCTCTCGGCAGGAAATATGATTGTGTTTATTATTTTTCGGCCCCATCTAAAGATACATATAATAGTATCTACTTCCACCTGCGGGCGGCACGGTGGTGCAGTGATTAGCGCTGTCGCCTCTAGCACTTAGGTTCAAGTCGCCGTCAGGGTGTGGAATTAGCATGTTGTCATCGTGGGGTTTTCTCCGGGTCCTCCAGTTTTCCCCTACAGTCCAAATTCGTGCTAATAAAATTGCATTCTTTCTATCCGCATTATGTCTCGACCTCTGTCTTTTACACGGACTTGGTACAATACTAAGGCGTTTTGACAGCGGGCAGCAATCCGCGTTGTCCAAAGGCCAACGTTGGAACGTGCTAGATTTATGACGTACTAAATATTTTGATACATTTACGATACTCAAAGCTCTAGTGATTAATTTGTTTCTCTTCCACTGAATAGTAGTTTATGGAATAGACCGCCGAAATTAATCGAATTGCTAAAATATAGGTTATTATATAAGTTAATTAGTTGTCATGTTCCTATCAACCCAACCTGTACACCGGCCACTGTGACCGCTGGTGCTCGTTCTTCCTCTCTGGCATACAACACAATACTATCTTCGTCACACCGGTGCTGCCTCTGTGTCTGGTCTTTGATGATTATTACATATACTTTGGAGACATCTGGCGGTAGTTCCCAGTGACTAGGTACGTTATTTTCCTGTAATTACGTACTTGAACAAGCGTCAAATGCCTCTAATACTTAATTAAAATAACTGGGATGGTATTAATTTCATTCAAGACAACTTTAAAATAACATTATATATACACTTTAATTGGTGTCAAGTACAACCAATTTCAGATTTTTAGATCCCGAACCTGATTTTGAATTCTAAGAGCCTCCACTGAACAATGTGGATATATTCTTGTAGAGCAACACGGGATACTGGAAAGAGAATTATGAATTTGATGTGAGCGATTTCGGCTTGATTGAATGGGATCAATTTTGAAAATCGCTTTTCCTCACCTGATCCCGAACCTGATTTTGAATTCTAAGAGCCTCCACTGAACAATGTGGATATATTCTTGTAGAGCAACACGGGATACTGGAAAGAGAATTATGAATTTGATGTGAGCGATTTCGGCTTGATTGAATGGGATCAATTTTGAAAATCGCTTTTCCTCACCTGATTATTATGGCATCTAACCGAAGCCGAGTAGCTCTTCACGCAGCATCAGAGGGGACTGTCACACTTATCCGCGATCGAGCAAACATGTTCTCTCCGCTGCTTCCTATCCTACAGATCCAGCTGCCCGGGCTCGGAGCACGCGGGGGATTCCCGAGGATTACCCGGCGTGCCCCGCGGGGAAAGATGGCGGTAGAGGAGCGTAGGCGAGCGTGAACTTTGCCTCAGAAAAAGTAGCGGCCGAGTGCCGGATAACTGTCTGTAGAAGGGTCGCTGGAACCCGAAAAGAGCTTCTGGGTGGTTAAGCAGTGTACTGGGAACATAAACCGAGAGCGTCCAGGCTGAGCGAGTGGGACGGGCGCTAACCATAGCAGCCGCGGCGTCGGCCGAAGAAAAAGAAGGGAGAGAGAACCGGATAAACTTTATTGACTTGGACCGTGAGCCGAAACAGGATTACACACGTCCGTCGGCAGTGACGGGCTGCGGAAATGGAAGGTAAGAAGGGAAAAGAGTACAAGCCGACGAGCGGGGGTGGCAAGGCGGTTCGGTTTGACGGGGAGGGATAAGGGGGGGCAATGTGGGCCGGAGAACCGGAGCCGAATCACAGTTCAGTCACATTCAAGGAGCGTCAGAAGCGGAGATTACAGCTCACCCTTCCTTTACTTATAAATGAAATTGATTTTTTTTTAGCACCAATAGGGTATAGGGCTGGGTTGTTGTGTCAGCTGAGCTGAAGTTGGTTCCTCGCCAGGTGAGCCGGACCTGGACGTTGCTGATTTTATTTAAGTGCGGCTTTCTGAATTTAAGTAACGTTATTCAAACCCTCCGGGAAATAAACGGTCATCTTTAGGCGGCGGGGGGAGGACGCGGGCGCTTTAATGAAAATTCAGGTCTATTAAAAGCGTCATATCTGCGCTTGTTTACTGACCGTTTAATATTACCGCTGTGCTGTATTTGCATGTTAATGCATTTGTGGTCACAGATGCGGGTATAGCGGGGGACTAGCGAGCAGACCGACGGATTCGGCGGGGAGGGGTATGATGTCAGCTGCGCACCTATGTGCTTTCAGGTTGGGAGCCGAGGCTCACTCCCGCAAACTTACGCTACAGTCTCTAGAGCCGGCACATCGGGAAGCTGTCAAAACATCTGGGTGACCCCCCTCCCTCACCAATAACCCCGTCATCGCCCGTTTGTATGGCACGTTAAGCCGGATCCACGCTCAGCGTTCCTGCCGTGAGCTCAGAATTTATTTTACATTAATTTATCAATGGCCGGAGTTGTGGTCTTGGAAGAACATTTATAGGACCTCACAGGTAAGAGTACCCGAAATGTAGATTGCGTCCATTTACAAGTCATTGCGGACTGTATTTAAATCAGTCACGGTCAGGGACAGCTAGCGGGCGATATCTGATATACATTTGTGTTTTGCGCTAGTGCAAAGGATTAGATAGTTGGATTTCAGCATTCATGCGGGCTGATAAGTTTAGTTCGTGGGTCAAAATCTTGTTACGGTAGTCGCTGTTTTGTAGTGTTGAACTAGTACATGCAGATATGCGATTTCGATGGCAGGAAGAATGAATCCTTTAGCAATAAACCGAACCATGGACTTCAGCCAGTGCCAAGATGTGCCTGAGTGTCGTTTTCGTAATCTTTGGTGTGGGTGTGTGGGTTCAAAACAGACCATTGGCTTCCAGAGGAATTTGAACTGACAACACGAAGGCAATTCACCGCGTTCAACTTGTACAGACAAGAAAATATCGTTAGAGTTATGATTTGTGTTACTGACGAGGCGGAAACACTTGAAGTGAGGCTACATCTTAACTGCTTAATTTGTTTATATACTGAAAGGTCTTGCAATCGGTGAACTGTAACGTTAAACTTCAATCGGTGAACTGTAACGTTGAACGTCTGCAGTCCGTTGGGCTGCATCAACGATCTAAGGTTTTTAAATGTTTTTAAATGTTTGACTATTGCATTCATCGATACCGCGTCAGTCTGGTGATAAATTGTTATGTTTCTCATGCATGGCGCTATGTCTGTGTCATCTGTGCAATTAGTTGAAGGGGGAAAAAAGACCTTTTAAGGAAAATACGGTATCGGCTGTGATACTGAGGGGAGAGGGTCTCACATTTCCTTGGGTTGGTATCCAATAGTAGGAGAATCCAAAACGCACCTGCGGTTAGTGCTGTACCAGTTATTTCTTTGTGCTCAGCCTCCTGAGCTCAGAGACATCAAACTGTAGCCTCTGGTGGGGCAAGTGTTTACTGACAGCAGGTAACAAAAGCATCCTTCAGCTGATGTCTGTATGAATGAAGGGTCTCTTCACTCAATGGGACATCAGCCCATGATAATGCTCCTAAGAGACCTGTCAGAGACCCTTAACTCCTTTTTCATCTGTGTACCAGAAAAGTCCAGCATGTGCCAAGCACCAGGAGCCAAAGCAAAACTCCTGACACCAGCTAGCGCCAAGTTGGCGCTGACTCATGCTTTGTAACAGACTGTATGAGGCCATGTTAGACAGGTGCGGTGTGATCCAGCTGTGTGGGGCGTGTAAGTTCCAGCGGTGAGCCGGCACTATGAAACACACGTGAACATGCAGGTCATGCTGTTAAGCTACACTGTTGGCTCAAGGCTTGGTAGAGACGGGGAGAGTCACAGGACATTCAGCAGAAGGTAGATCTCTCTAACCCCCTCCCCCCCAGACCCAGACATTGGCTCTGGTGTCAGTGGGCACAAGAAAAGGCTTCACACCAGGTCAGTGAAAATTGTCCATGAGGTCTCAGTGCTTGCATGTCTGTGTTTGGCTTCACCAAAACCATGTTTAAGCATATAAAATCCTGAGCTGTGTACATTCACCTAACTCTGGAAATTGCAGGTATCAGTCAGGTTTCAATGGCTGCCTTAAGCGCTTATTCTTGGGGCTTTGTTTTTAGTAAGAATAGTTCTCCAATGCATAGGGCTGACATTGCCCACAGCCAAGTAGGAGTCAGGAGGTAATAAAATAAGTACAAAACGTCAAAGGGAGCTGTCTTCTTCTAAAAGTATGATTCTACTGTTCCCCACCCAACCATCAGGGACAGAAACAGTACACAGAGGGTGATTGAGTCAAACTCCACCAACATGAGGAATTCCAGGCCTTATCTGTTCGGCAAACCCACAGAGGAAGTGTTTTTAAAGCATGCTAAAAGCTTAAGTGAGCCTCTGAAAGCATGCACAATCCCCTAGAGAATTTCTGTGAAGACACTGCTGTTTTGTCCCAGGGATAATGAGACTTGTGGAAAAAGAGGGCAGCACCCCACCCCCCCCCCAAGCAAAGCAGACCGACCAGGGTCCTCTGATAAGAATACGCTTCAGTGCAATGGCATTCTTGTGCAAATTTACCCCGTTGACTCATGAGCTCATTGTCTTGCTGTCAGGTTTCTATGCTTCTGTGTTCTCTCAATCTGGTCATCAGGAGGCCTCCAAAGAATTGTTTTAACACTAGAGTTGCTTTTCTCAAGGGCAAAGATATTACCCCCCTCCCCCCAATACAACAGTGTCATCCCCCATCTCCCTCTTAAATGGCCCTTTGGGAATGTTTGGAAAAGTTAATGAAGTTAGGAGCTCAGCTTTAACCCTGGTTTTACTATTATAGTCTGCTGAAATATGTCTGAGAATTGGCGGATTCAAACAAGAAGCCTTTACTTTATCACTTTGTGTTGAAAGTCTGTCTGGCTGCATAGTGATTTGCCATGTCAGATTCCAGATCGCTGGGACAGGAAGCCGTTTGTGAGCGAGCTACCCAGGTGACATGATTATGAGAGCCACTGAGAAGGCCTGCTTTTTGAGGGCATAGCATGAGACCTGTTGAATTTTTTGCAACTGAAGGCAATATTTACTTCCAGTGGCTAAATCGATGTCAGGCCTGCAGCAAATAGTTAATGAATCGGTTTCATGAAATGTTGGGGCTCAAGATTCTGTCGTTGTTGGGTCTTAGGCAGCCTGGGGCTACTCCTGTGATGCTGAGCTCCAGCTTTCCTCCTGATAGCATCGACCATGTCTCCTTATGAGATAGGTGGAGGTCTTTCCCTGCCCAGGAGAGTTGTATGTAGAAGATTATTTTGCATGGCACTGGTTAAAAATGTTCCTCATTGATATCACGGTTTTCAGTATATGTTGTAATAACAAAATATTTCACTATTAAGTACATGGGGCCAGTCATTTACCTCTGTTGTTGAGATTCAGAGTTTGTAGCTTGCATTGAAAATTGTTCTGTTTGCAATTCACATCTGTAATAATTTGCACCTCTGTAGCTGGTTGTGCTTTGTAAATTGTTAAACAAAAATACTCTTCATCTTGCGCAATGAATGAGCAGATTGAACTGCTTTTAATTTGACTATTAATCTTTGCAGTAAACAATCCTGGTCTGGGTTCCTGATTATAATAGAAAAAAATAAATGGATCCAGCCTTATTTATCCTCATTATGTCTTGTCCTCGTTTGGCGAGACATTTAACACTGAGTAGTTTATCTTGAGTTCAAGTGGGCCAACATGTTCAGACAGACAGCCGGTCAGTCAGCTTTGACACAGGTCATTCTGTCATGATACTGGCTGCCTGTTGTGCCAGAGGGTAACACAGGAAGCCAAGAATGACCAAAACTCTTTGGAACTGTGTTTATCTACTGCACCGAATAATTCAGTTATTATAGTTTTTGGTATAACACATCTGTAGTATCAATTTGTCTTTTTTTAGCTTCTGTGCAGTTTTTTTTTGTTCTAGAAGGCAAAAACCTGAATATCTATTACCAACTATAAGGATAATTTCTCTGTCACTTTAAAGGTATACAATCAAGCCTGACAATTGGCATATGTCAGTTTAAGTAGCAGGCCGGACGTTGGGTAACCCTAACCCACTGGGCTTTCGGAATATGCGTTTGGTGTCTGATTCACACCATCCCGGATGCTGCTGGATGGCCATCCGGTGCGATGTTCAGGCTGCCGTTTCTACCCAGGAGATTCTTGAATCTGTTCCCAGCCCATCTGACGTGTATTCCATTTTTGTCCGGCACCGACGTGCGGGGGAGACGTTGGTAGGTGCGCATTCAGCACCCATACTCTGGCCCAAGCCATGTCATGTGTATACTTGAGTTTTCGGTCTCTGTAATGAGTTTTTTCCTTAATCTAAAGATGTTCATCCATCACTGTCTTTTGTTTAAGTTGTATGGTGTCCCCTTGTGAGGTGAACCTGCTTCTTGATGGCGTTGTGACAGGTATAAGAAGGATTATCAGGAGATGGCGTGTACGTTTGAGCCTGCAGAGCTGCATGCACCTGGGCTGCATTCCAGAATATGTGTCCGTATTAATGGTATGCCAGCAAGAGGTCTCTTCTGACCACTGTGCTACAGAGAGGGCAGTCTCTAGAGTTGAGATACAGGAAGGCAGGAGGCCTGTTTTGTCTAGCTGTGTGTTCCACCCACTGTGAAATTCATGAGTGCCTGACCCCCTGATCATCATTGTGTTGATGGTGCGTTGCAGTCCCTTCCCCTGCCGCGTTGAATCATGACAAGAGCAGAATCAGCATTGTTCCAACCTCTTGCTGCGCCCAGCAATGTGACCAAGGTCACTCCTTTGAGATCTGGCCGTACTGAGGAACAGACGTGAACTGGTATGCGACGCTAGTGTGGTAAAAGTGCAGAAGTAGCTCTGTACTGGTACTAAGAGGTGATGTGTGTCATTGAGAAAACACAGTCTGCAACCAGAGTGTCTGATAGCTTTTCCATACTGTAATTTGAGTTTAAGGAAGGTACTGGATATGCCTGTATCGCATGGCATAGCACCACACAATGCTGTATAGAGTTACACCTGCGGGTAGCTTATGTATGCTGCCTGTCGCCTTTGTCCAGTGTGGAAATCTGTCAGCATTCATTTTGATCCCCCCCCCCCCTATAATGCCGAGTCTCTTGCTTCTTCACTGCTGGCCATTAGTAGTGTGTTTTTGGTGACTCTTGACAGGAGTGTTCATCTCTTCTGCTCCCCTTTCCTTTGTACTGCTATTTTTACCCCCATGCCTTCTATTACTCTCTTCCTCCATCCCTACATTCTTTCCCCACATGTCTTCCGTCCCTTCATCCACCCACTCCGTTTTCCCACATGCCTTCTATTCCTCCATCCATCCACTTTTTTACCACATACCTTCTTTTCCTCCATCCATCTGCTCCCTTTTCCCAAATGTCTCCTACACCTCTGTCCTCCTTCTCCATTTTCCCACATGGTTTCTGCTCATCCTGTTCCCCTCTTTTCTCCTGGGGCAGAGACTGGTGCCAGGCCTCCTTGCTTACTCAGCTGACTGCTGCGTTTTAATTAATAAATGACATGGGGAAGGAAAGAGACAGATCTGCTTTATGGGATTCTGCCTCCCCCCCCTCAGCTGTGCCATTCTGTTTTCCTTTGTCTTCAGCAGCAGATGAATTTCTGACTGTGGGGAAGCTTGGTGGAGATATTTATGTGCACAGCAAAAGCTTCATCTGTCTGTCATCCATGGCGAAATTCCCATAGTGAAGCATGTCATTAAGTTTCTGCTTCTTCATCGATTCCTATTTAAATGTATAAATTAATTAATATTAACATTCTGTCAGCCTTGGATCTCTTCTGGCCTGGGAGTATCAGCCGTAAGTTGCTTTGGTTAATTTTCAGTTGTCGCCTCTGGCATCTGTGGTAATGGCGCCTGCCATACACCGTGGGCTTTAGTGGCGTCTAAATGGCGCTTAGGGGCTGGGGTGTGAGATACGAAGCAATAAAAGGAACCTCATCCTCAGGATTAACTGGCACATGTCCAATACCTCGATAGTCTCTCAGGGATTTTTAGACCTTTATATGAAGTGTCACTTAAATGTTGGCATTAATATTGGACCATGAATAGTGAGGCAGAGCTTGTCTTGGGCTGTGTCAGCACTCTGGTTAAAGGGTCAGAGCCTGTGCTGGGTTTTATCATTACTGAGGAGCTGAAGGGGCCATGCCTGTTCTCGGCTTTACAGTCACTCAGTGGTTAAAGGTGCACAGCCTGTTCTCAACTTTATTATAACTCAGTAGATAAAGTGATGGAGCCTGTCCATCTTCATAATTCAGTGGATAAAGGGGTGCCTATCCTGTGCTTTTAAATCACTGAGGTTAAAGGGGTGGAGCATGTCCTCATCTTCATCATAATTCAGTGGCTGAGGGGGTGGATCCTGCCCTGGGTTTTATAATCACTTAGTGGTTAAAGGGGAGGTGTCTGTACAGGGCTTTAGTTACTCTACAGTGTGGTTGGGGAAGCAGGACTGCAGACAGCAATGGAAGGATATTAAAAGAGAAAAATTGCATTCTATGAAAATGGTATGAAAAAATTACCCTGAAAGATGAACTCTAGAGGAACACAATGAAGCAGAATTGAACTTGACTGGCTTTTCAATCTGTCAGTCAATCAGGCCTCAGGTAGTTCTACCTCAGTGATATCTTGTGGCCCCCTGTGGCCTTCAGGTTTATACACACCCTGCCTGCTTTCATTAGAAACTACTGAATATCTTAATTGCCAAATATTTTAAATCCTTTTGAATGGTAAAACTCTGCTCAGCATCAACATTGTGAGCTAGAAACAAAGATCTAATGGACACCTAAAACTACTGCGTTCAAACGGATTAGAACCTGATGGTCAGACATAGTAACAGGAGCATTTCTTTGTTTACTAGTTCTTGCTGCTTGTTGCATTTGTTCTCTAACTGTGTACACATGGTGGAAACACTCATCATGGAGCAAAGTTTCCGTCATCGGGGTGAGTGAACACTGCAGTGAAGGATTTCGTTATCCATTCTACCCCAGGGGTGATTTAAGTGTGCAACCAGCATTGGCTGGACTTCTCTCTCAGAAACTGTTTGCAAAAAGGCCCATGTTCCAAATCTGCTCCTGGCCCATTGCTCGGACTCTGCTCCAGCACCGACGACATGAATACCCTGAGGTGGAGGTCCATTTTCGCTCCAGTGATGGAGCCAGCCTAGCAGAAACATTCTTGGTGGGAATTGTGGTAATTCCTTTGTCCAGCAGCAATGCTGGGTAAATCTGGGCTATACTAGGAGGGATTTGAATAATTCCCAGCTTGTTGTTAATTCTTCGCATGTGGGAATAAAATCATAATTTTGTTTTACTATAATTTGCTGAGTGCTTGTCTTGTGTTCCTCTGTGCTCTGTGGCTGGTTTATGACTTGCTTCCAGGCCATCCCCACCCCCCAGGTCCCCACGATGGCCGATGTCTGTGTTTACGCCTTTCTGATGGTGTTGCTTCTGGCGACCTTTATGCCAGTACTGATGGCAAGCAGCATGCGTCATGGTTGCCACCAGCCGCGTCTCGTGTTCCCTACCTGTTTGTTCTGTGTGTGCGCCTGGTTCACTCTACGCGCCGTCCTTAAAACAACTGGCACAGCCTTCAGCTGGCGGCTGCCAGGCTGCTCCCGTGTGGCATTGTGTGCTGGCATGATACACTCTCCTGGCGGATTGACAACAGAAAGAGGACATGAAACCTTTACTAGTGTCCTGTTAGGACAAAAGTAGTAATTTCCCCATCTTACATGATGCATCAATACTAAGCACATTTGCCTTTTTCTCCCTCGAAACTCCCTAAATTACAATCTGCTGGAGCATCTGTTCTAAAACCTAGCCAAAGAGGACTTAGTGCAACAAAACGGTCACCGCAGAATATCGGCGTTAGAGAACTGACAGGTTAAGTGGGCCGGGTGGAAAGTCGATACCACTGTAATTGGGCCTGGGTTGCGGGGGTGTGTGTGGCCGCCAGTGTGTGTTTCTTGTGTCAGATTCCTCTGTCCTCGAGCTTCAAATAGCGTTGTTCAGCTATGCAGGTGGATTGGCTTCCCTTCGCTGCATTTGTGTGTGTGTGTGTGTGTGTGTTGGGCTGCAGGATTCCAGCAGATCCACGCACTTCTTGCACATGCTCTGGCGGTAACAGCATGCAGAATATTCTGCCTGCCTGTCTTAATGAGCTCTTACTGCTGGGCGGCTGAGCCGACACATTCCTCTGTAAGCTGTCAAAGGCTTGCTTTTTACACAGCTGTCGGCTCTTAGTTCTGGACCACAGGTTCATCTGGCTTTCAATGTGGTCCTGAAATCTGGGTCAACAGTCACTTCTTTGGTGTAGGGTCTCAGAAAATGGCATGGCCCGGTGGTTCAAGCTGCCCCCCTCTGATGGGCATGTGAATTTTAGGAGCGGGTGCTTCTTACGTGAACCCCCGTTTACAGCTGTGACATCTCTAATGTCTATGTTCCTGTCGGCTGCTGACTGAACCGCCACAGGTGCCGTCGTGCTCTGCCAGATTATAGGCTGGTGCTGGGAGGAAGCTGGACCAACAGCATTAGCGTGCCATCGTTAGTTATCCTCAGAGGCAGCAGGGAGGAGGATCCCTTAATTACAGAACTTATCTTTGACTTTCATGTACTTTGTGTTGTGCTGGAATAGCAAGGTCCTTCATTCCATAATGGACGGCACGAGCGGTGGGTTAAGACAGCCGCAGATGCCTCTCTCTCCTTTCCTTATTAAGCTGGCTGTGCTCTGATTTATGTATTTATCATTCTCAGTGGAAGTGGAAATGATGCAGGACCTTCTGCTGGGGGTGCATGACCTCACAGATGGTTTCCTAAACCAGGGTGCGGCAGCAGACAGACCGGCTTGTTTATCAGACATCACTGTTTAAAGAAGAAAACAGAAACAAATCCGGCTGTGTGTGTGGCTCGTTCACAAAGCGGTATATGTGTGTGTCCCTAGGAAGAGAGGGTCTTATGTGATGTAGCCTCTGGAGTCCTGATACTCTGTGGATTGGAGACCATTCATAAAATTGTGCTCTAACCTCACAAGTACAGTGGACTCATGGATCTGTGCACTTTCTTTAAAAAAGTTTTAGTCTATTTCTCAGTATCTGTGCATATGTTGAAATTGGAATAGTATGTCTTGAGTGCCTTGCTTGTGCAAATACGGTTGTAGGAATGTACCACCTTTTTGTAAAACCATAGGATACTTTGTGTGCCTTTCTCAAGGTTTCGCTCATGCTTTTATGCTGTGTGTATGTGTCTGAGAGCACGCGGCAGGTGAAAGCTCAAGGTGAACCTCTTTCAGGAATGTGTGTCTGACCTGCATCAGAAACAAGGCACGGAACAAAGCAGCCTTAGAGAAAGTGGACACATTCAAATCATTTTCCTCCTTTTTCTCATGGTCCTCCTCACTCAGATGCTACTTTCCTCTAAGGACCCACACGTAGCCTGGTTGCTCTGTACGATGCCCAAGCACGATTGTCCCTCCCTCCCCACTCCCCCCGCTGGTCTGCGCTCACATTGCACTTGACCCAAGCACGCTTTTGTCATCACCATGCGACATTTTTGTGTTGAAGAAAACATTGGAGGGGAAGTGCTATTGCACAGCAGAATGGAATTCATGATTAATGTCCTTATTTTGTGACTTATTTGGAGTCATTTTGGGTGTGATAACACACACACACCCTTATCAAGTATGCAACGTGTCGTTTTTAATTTATTTGTGCTGCACCAAATATCTGAGCATTTGTGCAGATTAGTGTTGCTTGGGACACAGGTCCTGAAAAGGTACAGTGATACCACATTTTTTAATGCTGTTCAGTATTACATTTCTTCAGTTCGTCCATCCATCCATTATCTGCCGCTTATCCGGAGTTCAGGTCACGGGGGTAGCAGCTTCAGGAGAGACCCAGACCTCCCACTCCCCAGCTAACTCTACCAGCTCCTCGGGGGGGACACTGAGGCGTTCCCAGGCCAGCTGAGAGATATAATCCCTCCAGCGAGTCCTGGGTCTGCCCTGGGGCCTCCTCCCTGTAGGACATGCACGAAAAACTTCTCCAGGTAGCCGCCCAGGAGGCATCTGCACCGGGTATCCAAACCACCTCAACTGGCTCCTATCGACTTGAAGAAGCAGCGGTTCTACTCTGAGGCCCTCCCGGATATTTGAACTTCTCACCATATCCCTAAGGGAGAGCCGAGACACCCTGTGGTGAAACCGCCTGTATTCGCAATCTCGTTCTTTTGGTCATTACCCATAGCTCATGGCAATAGGTGAGGGTAGGGACAAAGATGGACCAATAGATCGAGAGCTTTGCTTTTCGGCTCAGTTTTTTCTTAGCCACGATGAACCAGGTAAACACCTGAAAAACTATAGACGCTGCTCCGATTCGTCTATCCAGCTCCCGATCTCGCCTACCCTCACTCGTGAACAAGACCCTGAGATACTTGAACTCCTCCACTTGAGACAGTATGTTTTCCCTGACCTGAAGAAGGACAATCCACCTGTTTCCGGCTGAGAACCATGGTCTTGGACTTGGAGGTGCTAATCCTCATCCCTTCCGCTTCGCACTCGGCTGCAAACCGCCTCAGAAGATGCTGGAGATCCCCATCAGATGAAGCCAACAGGATGACATCGTCTGCAAAAAGCAGCGAGGCAATCCTGAGACCACCAAACTGGACACCCTCAACACCCTGGCTGCGCCTAGAAATCCGGTCCATAAATATTATAAACAGGACCGATGACAAAGGGCAGCCCTGGCAGAGCCCAACCCACACTGGGAACACGTCCGACTTATTATCGGCAATGCGGACCAAGCTTCTGCTCCGTTCATACAGGGACCGAATCGCCCACAACAGTGGACCCTGGACCCCATACTCCCGAAGCACCCCTTACAGAACACCTCAAGGAACCCGGTCGTAAGCCTTTTCCAAAGCCACGAAACACATGTAGACTGGAGTACTCTCGCAAGGGTATAAAGCTGGTCCAGTGTTCCACGGGCAGGATGAAAACCGCATTGTTCCTCTTAAATCTGAGATTCGACTGTTGATCTACCAGGGTCAATGAAGCACACAAACCCCTCCACCACGAAGCTGGAAGTTCAGCTCGTACACAGACGTGGAAAAAAGAAAACCATTAGGCATGGTCAGCAATTGCGGAGTGGAGACACAGAAGCACCGGCTTCATTCAAATCGCCGGTGTGGGATCATTTCAGTTTTGCTGTTGAATACGACGACGAGGGAGTGAAACAGTTAACAGAAATTTCACTGTCTGCAAACGTTGCTTGAAACATGTTCCATACTCAAAAAGACACACAAGCAATGACTAAGCATAAGCATCCTGATATAATGCTTCCTGATCACAGGTCAGTCAAGCGACTTGGACAGGTAACCGCAGCAAAACAACTGTCTATCGAAAATACATTTGAACATACACTCACCTAAAGGATTATTAGGAACACCATATTAATACGGTGTTTGACCCCCTTTCGCCTTCAGAACTGCCTTAATTCTACGTGGCATTGATTCAACAAAGTGCTGAAAGCATTCTTTAGAAATGTTGGCCCATATTGATAGGATAGCATCTTGCAGT
>JAABNX020000070.1:17110728-17130775 GCA_015163995.2 Mormyrus lacerda
CATTTTTTTTATATATATATATATATATATATATATATATATATATATATATATGCTGTGTCTGAAACTTTTCAATGATTTCAGGACAGATCAGCCACTCTGTTAGGAACATTATGGCTTTTTGGTCGCTTACTGCTGCTATTAACACTAACGGCGCATTAGCACAGACAAAGGGCTGCATACGCAGAACTACGCTTCGCAGTTAAAGGCGTTTGACATTCATTGGCGTGGGAAGCGGCGCTTCTAGTGCTAAACCACTACTGGAAAGACTACAAAAGCTGCGCCGGTTAAAATAGAAGCGCCCCATCAGGTTTTAAATCATAACTTTCTGTTTTAGCTATCAGTCCTGGTCCGTATAGGACAGCTTCTGGGTCCAGATCCCGACTACGGTCCGCCTGTTAGTGACCGCTGCTCTATTGGTATAATTAATCATTTTAGAAAGATTGAGCTGATTTTGCCCAAATACAATGGTATTTATTACCTACTCAGTACTAAACAGCATTAAACTAAGGAAGCTTATCGCATATGCGAGTTAACATGAGTGACAAAACAGCGCTGGGTTTGAATGGTTAGCGAAGGGTGTTTGTGATTGGTAGTTCGTTCTGTGATCGACTTGTCTGTTAGCTCTGTTCTGTCATAAAATACTACCTATTGAGACGTGCTATCGAGCCTTTCTGCGCATGTGCAGTTCCACCGTCTTGGGATTAGGGTTTGGTTTTAGGGGTTAGGGTTAAGGTAAGGGTTTTAGGGGTTTTGGGGGGTTAGGATTAGAGTAAGAGTTAGAGAGGGTAAGAGAGGGCTGTCGATTAGCACTATGGTCGCATTTTTCGACAAGGCAGCATATATCAACAGAACACCGGTGCAAAGCTCCATGTCAGCCTTGTATCCAAAAACCTTTAAATTAACCTAAATTATATGACAGACTTTTGTGGATTGTTTAAAAATAAGAAGAGTGTGATATTTGTTAGTTTAGCAAAAACACCAAAAGCGTTGTCCACGCCGCTTAATTTAATTTGCATTACTTAACATCGCACATCCTGCGATGTGACCATTGCACGTGCATACATCACGATGATGATGCTGAAGGGTGCAGCCTGTAGGGGTGCAGCCCTACCAGGCATCAGAGCCACCATTGTCTGAGCCTGTCTGTTTTCAGCCATGCTTATGCACTTTAGCAGCGTGACTGTGCTGAGGCAGCTCCTTATTTATCACTCGCAAGGGTCCTTCCCTTTCCGTTTGGGTCATCTTTAAAACGGCAGTCCTTTCTCTCTGACGATTGGAGGGGGAAGATGTCTGATGCCAGATGTTCTGATGCACGCCCTGTATTTCCCCCTCTCCATTTCTCTGTCTCACATGTACCCCTATGTACTGGGTGATATAGGGTCCCTAAAAGCCCTTCACATGGTGTCATAGGAGTCAAATCAATCGATTTGCTGCGCTGTCAGTCAGCACCACCCCCCCACTTCAGCCACTGCCCTGTTCAGTGAACCCCGTCGATTTGGACGGTCATTAGCAATGGCATCCAGGCAGTGGCATCGCTCCCAGCCACCATTTTTTCCTGTGTCTGACGCCTTTATCCCAGCAGGAATAACACACTGAGGACGGACGTGCCAGGATGACAAGTGCTGCCCCAGCTAGGAAGCCGTACCGCAAGGCACCCCCACAGCATCGTGAGGTCCGCCACGGCACGCCCGCCTTCTGTGAGGACCTGAGTGGCACCCTGCCTGGCCCCGCTGCCATCCCACCTGAGTCCTGCCAGGTAACTCCCCTTATGACTCGTATCCCTCTGTTCAGGGACCTTTACAACAAGCACCTCTGTACCCAAGCCGACTTAGACATCTATTCATCCTCCTGGTCCCTGGAGTCAGAAAATGAGCCACATGCCTCCGATCAGCAGAACCTGGATCTGTTGATATTCTCCCCACTGCGGGTCTTTGGCGAGTGCAGATATGCTGTGGCGCAGTCCAAAGCCATTTATCGGTCGCAGCGAACACCAGCTTGTCTTGTCCGGTGATAAACGGCTTGATTCAGGACATTCCTGGGATGTCCGGGAGTGTTGCCCCAGTCCTTCCTAGAGTGGTCGCTGGTCAAGAGAAGGATGAGGTCCTGGTCCCTAGAGAGCTGCATTCTGCCTTGTAGATACTGCACAGAGGGATCGTGCCCACAACCCAACAGCAGACTGAATGCTCAGGCAGAGAACCTTCCCAAGTCCAGGTTTGCTGAAACATTTGGCCTTGCGAGGCTGCCCAATATGGAGAAACTGATGGTGTCCCTTGACTTGGAGCAGGAAACACAGCTCCCAGATCGGGCTAAGGTCCATTAAGCACAATACACTTCCATGACATCTTCACCCGCACTGGATGCTGGGGCTCCTGGAAGAGAAGCTAAAGTTCTCCCAGTTTCTGGATTAGATCACATGCCAGGTTCTGAGTCTAGCTACCAGCGAGCAAGAGTGACCTAGAGAAGACTGGTAGTCCAGCAGACAACCAGCCCAGTATCTCCTTGCATCATAATGGCCAAAATTGGCAGCCGGAGCCTGATTTGCACCTAGCAGATGGTCACCAGGGGGCTGTTTGTCCCAGAGGGGAGGTGGCAGCCTATGGGATTATGAGGGGGGGTCACCCCCGGGCGAGCAGCAACACTGATGGAGATGTTGGATCACAAAGGGGCAACCTTGGGGCCACAACGCCAGCTGGAAGCCGGCACTGTTTGGAAAGATATCGGGGACAAGGGTGACCTCAAAAATGTTCAGTGCAACTGTCACAAAAGCTGGGGCTGCATGTTAGCAACACCAGGCCCCGTTCAATCCAACACCTTCCCCAGCTGGTTGTCTTGCGGCAGGTTTAGGTGCCGTAGCACTGCATTCAAGCTGTTCGTCGCTTAGCTACGCCGATCTTGATGTTGAGCGCAGTCATTGAAATTCAGTGCAGAGTAATTCAACACAAACTCATTGTAGTATGTCAGCATTTTTTTAGTGTCACTTTTTAGTCAAATCTAGAATCATCCAGGTATCCTTCCATCTGTGAGATGGTTTGTGCACTGTGATGAACAGCCAGTGAGATAAGTGCCCAGGGGTTTCACTGCTGGCCCGGTGAAATATGCATGTGCTGCAATAATCTGGCTGCTGTCAGACTCGCGTTGCTGTTGTGCCTGAGTGGAGGCCAAGGCACCTTGGTAACTGGAGCACAAGGTGGAACAGGACACCTTGGCAGCCGAGGAGCCCAGGCCTTTGCCACAGTAAACCATCTCTTAGTGGCTCACTCGTTTTCACTTGCATATATTAGCAGTATTGCAGACACTCCATAATGGCTGTCCTGGCCTCACACTGTGTGCTTTTCGGCCGTCTTGATGACTCAGGCGTCTACTGTTAAGGTCGCTCCTGATGGCCCTTGCTGTCCTCCAGTGGACAGACACCAAGCACGGATATGACTGCATGTTCAACACGTACTGAGCGTCCTGCTGCACTAATGAACCTCATGCGTGTATTGCAGGGCTCCCCGTCAGACGGCGACCGGATCAAGTAAGTTCAACATTTTTGCTATATTTTCTGTTGTGTATGTAAAACGTTTCTGTGGAATGGAGTGGATTCCCACATTAACGTCTGTCTGATTAGCCACAGTAGAGTTTTGCCTCCTGGGGAGGGGAGGGGGGGTTAAAAGACTGGACATGTGACTCAGAGTTGCCTCCTAATCTAACCTGATTTAACATTACCAGCTGCATGATCAAGCCCAAATGTGACTCACAGCAGACCATAATGATAACTAATTATGATGCTAGTGGCGATGATAATTGATGATGATGTCAAATTCCTGATAATTAGGTAGTTAGATAAATGTTGGGCAGCTGGTGGAGTGGCTGAAGTGTGAGCCAGTCTGTCTGTCTGGTCTGTTTGCAGCTGTCTGAGACGCTCCCCCACTGCTTTCTCTGTGGGCCCGTTTAGCCTGACCCTCCCTCCTTACGGGGTTTCCCTTGCTGCTTTCTGCTCCTGCAGCCTGTTTTCTTGCTCTCTGCCTGATTTCCCTGTCTGAGAGCCGGATCCTGTGTGCAAAATGTGTTCTCACACGTCAATCGCGCCGTTACTGCTGGCCCAGAACTGCAGATCTGACATGAGGGTCAGTCCCAGATCCAGTCCCAGAGTAAAGCAAAATGGGTGTCCCTCCCCCCCAATGACACCTTTGTGGTACGATCCACCCCTTTACTCAGCACTGCTCAGCCTCCCACACTGGAATAGACCCTTGAATTACAACCCCCACCACCACATAAATCCATCACTCCGAGCCCTGCTCTTGCATGCTTTTCAGAGGACCCACCCCCACAGCAAGGCTCCATCCCCAGAGTGATGCCCCACCCTAAAAGTGAGGCCAAGTAGTTGTGGCTCTAAGGCTTACAGTCACACCTCTTAAGTCCTTTTACTTTCTATCTAATCCCCTTACACACAGCATATATAAAAATAGCTTTCTGAATGTAAGGTCATTTTGCTTTGATTTTAATAATAAGCAATGGATTTTCATTAGCAGTTTTTTAACTTGAGTGTATGATTGAGCCTTATGGCTCTGCCTTCGCTCTCCCCCCACCACCTTGTTTTGGTGACTGTGCTGGGAGGCTTGTCCTCCTTTAACTATTTCATCCTTTTCCTTTTTTCCCCCCCATATTGAATCTCCCTGCCTCTATCTGGCAGAGTAGCTTAGCATGAAGCAATCACTCCCACCCCCCACACACACACACACACACACACACACACACACACAAACATTCCAACCCAGCGGAAACCACAATGCAGTGTAAGCAGGGGAGATATTCTTGGTCTGTTCCATCTCCTGTGAGCCGGCCACTTTGGCTTCACTGCTTCAGGAGAGTGAATGAATCTTGGCAGGCCTGCCCAGAAGGGTGCCTGTCAGCCACGGGCTGCTTGGTGCCGGGGGAGGCTGTGTGCTGGAGTGGCCTGTGCCAGCCCACCTCAAACAGAAGGGGCTTTGGCAGCTCCTTTGACTGTCCTTTTTTGTTTTGGGCCCCCCTCCTCTGTCTGCGCCTACAGTCCTGTGGGTTATCTGTATCTGGCAGGTTGCAACACTGTCCTGGTTTAGCCCTGGCTGGGCCTGCGTGATGGACTCTTACTGCGTTCTTCAGCACTTCACGCTTGGGGTCCAGCCTGATGAGGGATTCTATCGCCCCCCCGCCAAGGGTAGAAAGTAGAGCCGGGGCTGAAACAGTGACAGTGAAAGGTTCAGCGAGTGTGTTTTTGTATTTTTAACCCAGTGAAATGGATTTTCTAGCTTCAAGATGCAGCATGAATCCTTCGTGGCTATTCACTTCAGGCTTCACCAAGGGGGGTTTTGGGAGTCAGGTGCTGCCTCCTGGCGTTGATTAAACATTCCGCATTGACCGGGTAGTGGGCATTGCTGACCTGGCTTTGTGGGAACAGGGGACTGTGCAGCATGTGTGTGTCTTTGCATGTGTGCCCACCTGCAGCTGCCACCTCTGGCTCCACAATTCTGTTTACAGGGGCCGCATGTTGGCCTGTCCCCTGACCCCTGATCTGTGCCCTGACAGGTCCCTGCAGCAGCAGAATGAGGAGCTACGCAGGCGCCTCAGCCATACCACTCACAAGATGGAGGCCATGGAGGCGGAGTTCGAGGCCAGTCGGCACTACATGCAGGCTGAGATGGGCCGTGCCAAGGACGACCTGGATAAGATGCGGGACAAGTTTCGCAGGTGAGGAGCCCGTGAACGGCATGCCGTTTAATTGCTGCGGAGGCTGGGCTCTTATTAGCCATTACTGATGAGCTGTGTTTAGGTTAGTTACGCACTTGGTGTAACGTGTGTGGATTACTGCTGTCTGGTGCCAGAATGGCTGGGGGAAGGTCTGTCTGGGTGCGTGTTTATGTGCACGTGTCTGTGCATGTGAGTGTGCACGTGTGTATGTGCATGCAGGACTAAGTGGAGTGACAGCCAGCCTCTGAGCCTTGTTCGGCTTGTGACGCCCCCTCTGCCTGTTCCCATTAACAAATGCCTTCCTGATCAGCGTTGTGCCACACAGTGAGTGGGTGTCGCTGGGCTTCCCGGCCGTCTGGCATTCCCGGCCGTGAGGCTGCCAGCTCCCGATGCCTCCCCTCCATATCAGAGTCACGGTCTGCTGGTACTTGCTGGCACTGGGAGGCAACCGTCACCCACATGGGCCCAGCGCCCGGCCGCCTCTCCCTACTTGCTCTGGATTTGGGCCCTGAGTGGAGCGGCTTGTCTTCAAAGGCCAACAGGCCATGCTCCGACCTCCATTCCAGGGTCACAGCTGAAGGGGGCTGAGAAATTAAGTAAAGTGTAAATTTGAGTTTTCAGCTCAAACCAGCAACAAAGAATAACAGCAGACAGGAAATGAAACATGGTCAGGTTAAGACCCTCCCCCATCTACATACAGCCCCTGTAGCTGTAGCTTCAGTTTTGTGGGAACCTGTGCAGCATAATTGGATTACAATTGATTAATAATTAATGGTGCTGTATACGTATTACGTCAGCTCTGATTATCTCTGTCTAATTACACATCTGTGACTAAAATAGCAACGGCTGTTTTTAATGGAAAACAGACACGCCCACAAATGTACGTTTGGTGGCTCTGCTGTAATTTCCCACGGGTCGTCTCCTCTTTGCCTTGTTTGGTCCCTGCAGAGATTAGGGTGTCTGAGCTTATGCTTCCTGGCACTTTCATTTGCTGCTCGTATGGATGCAGTGGGCATCTCTAATTACGCACGGGCCCCTCACGTCCCGTGCCTGCGGGTGCCTGCCTTCACACTGCAAGGGGAGCATCGACGGGAACGTCGATCTAGCGACCCGGGACGCCCTGAGCGGGGCACTTTCATCACATCAACATTCTGAAGGATGCATCTTCCATGTCTGCTTCAGTGTGGATATACTGCGATGAGTGCTCCATTGTTTGGGAGTACCCAAACAGTGGGTGGGCAGTGATGGCTTAATGGTGAGGAAAACGCACTTTTAATTGAAAGATTGCTGCCACTGAGGTACCCTGAGCAAGGTACTGCCCCCAAGCACTACTCCATGGGCACTGAATTAGCTGCCCCTGCTATATCATGATGTCACATATGGGTTAAATGCAGAGAACACATTACGTTGTTATGCACTGTGTGCTGTGGTGTGTCAACAATAACCACTGATCACCTTATTCTAATTCATCAGTACAGGTGGAGTCCAGCACCAGGAGGTGTGTGTCTCTGTGTAGAGAGCGTGTGTGGGCCATACCTGGCATGAGAACCATCAGCTGTTTTGTGCCACCGTGGCACATTGATGGCTGGTTAAAAAGGGCAGCAGAGGAGAACTGAGCCCCTGAATTCAGATCCCCCTCCCCTCCCCCATGTGTCTGTGAGTGATGGAGCCTAATCCTCTTCTTCATTTTTGTCCTTCTCCTGCCAGACTTCAGAACAGTTACACTGCCTCCCAGAGGACCAACCAGGACCTGGAAGAGAAGCTGCATGCGCTGGTAACCTTTGATCTTTGAACTGTTATCTATCAGATCGCAGGAATTATGGGTGCTGTGCAGGCATGTCCTGGGAGGGCTATAAAACATGTAACATGATTAATATTCATGTACGGTATTTATTTAAAGACATGTAATGAGCTATGTTTTATACACGAGTGACTATTTTCCTTTATGGGGGGTGGGTTCCTTCTCACCAAATGAATTCAGCAGTGTCATGCGGACTCCAGCCTTCTTAGACTAGTTCGTGGCACTTTTCCGCTGGCGTACAGGAACCTTGACGTACCTGACCCATACCACGAAGAGACAGTAATTGCGGCATCATTCTGGCTTGTTTCGATTTTCCGCTGCAGAAGGGTCAACTTGGTAAAGGCATTGCCGGGTTTGGAGAGCAACAGTGACATAAAACCAAAGAGATGCTTATTCACTGTTCACACGGTGTACTTCATGATGTACTATGTGCTATTTTCTACTAGCACATGTTAGAAACACCATGTTTTGTTAGCATCAAACACTAGCGGAATTAGCATTAGCTTGTATAAATTCGCATTATGAATCCATTCTGTTCTGTAATACTTTAAGCAGGAGGTTGAAAATGTTTCAAGTTTCAAGGTTTCGGGAATGCATCAGTACATCACGATGTATAATACCACTAATACTTAATAATATATAAAAAATCCTTTTCTCCTTCAGGTAATCCATATATATCAACGCAGATTACCAGTATCTCCATACATTTCGATACAGATGGTGGTGATGCAACCAGCTTGGTTTAGTCAGCTATTAAACAGGGCCATGTCAATGCGGGTGCAGCTCAGGTACAGCTTGTGTAATTTACAATAAATATCCGTGTCTTTATGGTATGGCCCGAGTACAGCAATGTTCTTATGGCAGTGGAAAAGCACCATTTGCCCCTATGGTGCCAGTAGGTCACTTCGATCCATCAGTTTTTCTGTTCATTCACCACAAGACCCCACAGTCTCACCCCATGTGCGGAAATATGGGCCCTCCCCTTTACATATGGCCTCTAACATTGGTGTCCTGGCCAGGCCCACCCTAGTGTGATACTGATAAACTCACCATGATGCTGAGATGTGTGAGTAGCATCTAGTAGAAGACAGTGTAGAATGAGGACAAGTTTCCTCTTCTGAGGGTTGGGAAAGAATCAGCCTGTAATACTGACTACAAGTCAGGCATGAATCAGGGCTGAGGGAGTATGAGAGGGATTGGCACCCACCCCAATTTCCGATCATGCCAAAGTGTCCTGTTCCTCATAGCCCAGCAGTTTTCCTGACAAATGCATGCATGGGGGTGTCTGAGTCCCCTCCTTCTCACCGATGCTCTGAATGTAGCCCCTCTAATAGCAGGCCAGAGGACTGAACTGCAATCTGGGGTGATGATAGCTGCTCCTCCCTCTGTGGCGCTCCATGCCAGCCCTGGCTGCGGTGTCGCCTGTGAGACTCCCTCCTGGAGGGGGAGGTCGCTGTGACTCAGAGCAGCCTGCAGAGCAGCCACAGCGATGTGTGTATACGGGTTGTTCATGCCGGCTGCTGCCACTTCTGTGTCCCACTTGTTTATGAACCCTGAGCCAGGTTACACTTTTCCCCATCTCGCTCTCTCTCTCTCTCTCTCTCCATCCATCCATGCTGACGTGTTCCTTCCATCAGGCCTCCATCAGTCAGACCTGGGTCCACGCAGTTGGGTTTCATCCTCTTTCTCTGCTTGCTTTTTCCTCCTCTTCCCTTCCCTCCTGCTCTTTCTGGACACTGTTGAGCTGCAGTGCCGCCATCCCTTGTCCTAGAAATGCAGCTGCTTCCGGATCGGGGCACTCTGGGCTTCTGCCTCAGCCTCTGCTCCTGATCCCCACCCTGCGGCCTCACCTGTCCCGACATTCGGCTAAAGGGGGTGTCTTTGCGAGGCCTGGCTTGGTTGTAGTGCATGGGAGGCTCACTGCCACTCTGGGGGCCTGGTGGTTAGTACCACCTCCAATCCCCCCACCCCCACCATGTACTTTATTATAATGGGGGGTTATGGGGGAACCTCTCCTGTTAGCAGGTGGTGGCCTGGTGTCATATCCTAGGGCAGTGCTTAAATCTCCATCACTGTTTGACAAGGCAGACAGGATTACAGTTGCCTCTCAGTGGGGCTCTGTAAGCATAGCACTTGCATGCGGCTCCTCGGTCCACCTTCAAACCGGCCAGTTGACTTCCTGCATGGGAGTGTTCGCGGCCAGCAGACGCAGATGTGCGCTGTAACCCTAGGGCTGGAGCGTGGTCTGCTGCTCCATCACCTTACACCACCACATCGATCTGTTTGTGTTGCCCCCCCACCCCCAACCCGCTATCTCCACGGTGTTCGTCTCTGTCGTCTTCACCAGCCTAGATCAGCAGCGCTTCTTAATCAATGTGGGGAGAGATTCCCCCCCCCCTTTTAGAGCACTTAGACCTCCCAGTGCTTCCCATGTGGGTTGACTTTCATCTCACAGCTCTCCTCCTTCCCACCCAGCTTCGCAAGGTAGAGCAAGACAAGAAAATGATGGACCAGGAGATCGTGGAGCTGACCAACAAACTCCTGGATGCAAAGAACACTATTGACAAGCTAGAGGAGTTGAATGTAGGTGTCCCCTGCGTATGGGTTGCTGCCCAGCCCTGCTCCCACTAGGCTGGCTCCCCAGACGCTAGGCTACCCCTCCCTGGTGGCACCTCTCTGCACATGACGGACCGTCCTTAACGCCGCTTCCACAGGGGCCCTGACCTTGTTCTTGTCTCCTCTAGGAACGCTACCGGCAGGACTGCAACTTGGCGGTGCAGCTGCTGAAGTGCAACAAGTCCCACTTCAGGAACCACAAATTTGCAGATGTGAGTGTTCTGCAATCCGTATCGACCCTCCCCTCACTTTCCCTGAGCTCCATCAACATGCAAACACGCAGGGTCCAATCGGATGAATGGGCCAGGTAGTACAAAAAGAAAACCACAGACAGTTTCCCCCTCTCCTCATATACTCCTGGGGAGTGAGCAGGCCAGAGACAGAGAGGAAGTTTGCTGGGTAATGAGGGTGTCAGTTGAGAATCTCCTGTAGGTAGTGTTGGGGGCTGGATGAGGTGGTCATATGAGGTGGCTGGATCTCATTTTGCTGCTGTCTCCAGTACATGTCATCATGTGTGCTGGCCTATGCTGGTGCTGAGTGTGGCTTGTTCCAGCTCAGTGTCTCAGCGGTTCCAGTTTAAATAGTGTGCAGGGCATCCTGAGCTCATTCTCTCCCAGGGAGTTTATTTCCACCCTTAGGAAGGAGCTGTGGGCTGGGCTGTTAGTGTATGACCCAGCTTCCTGTGTGGCGGGAACCCTGGCACTCCCCCAAGGTTTTCCCAGCTTAAATCTATTTGTTTTTAAATGCTAGCACTGACTCATCTCTGCCTGCGGGGCCCCAGTGGCCCATTAGTGGCATCACTCTGGGCACCGCCTATTCTCAGATATATAATTCACCGGCGCCCTGCAATATCTGGCATCCCGATCCGTCCTGGCTGTAGGCTCTCAGACGGCGCCGCAGCCACTGACGAGGGCACAGCCCAAGCCCGTGCCTAATAGCCTACTGACCAATGGGACACAGGATAAAAGCTGGCATGACCCAGGGGAAGCACAGAGAGAGGGAGCGGCCTTCCCTCCTGTCACACAGCCCTGACAGCTGCTGGCTCTGGTGTGAGCCGGAGTGTCTGCGGAACATCAATCTCAGCCAGAAGCTGGTGTAAATATGTCAGCAGCAGGCCAGACACCTGTGAGCTGGAGCCAGGAAGACTTCTTCACGGCGCCACTACCCAAATAGCCCTTATGATTAGGGAGAGCAAGGTGAGCTTTGCAGGGAGCTGACAGTTCTGACCCATAGTGTTGGTAGTCGGGTCGGTGTCTTGCGTATGCTTAGTCATGTCCGATGTGGTTCTGGGCTGACCCTCTCCTCAGCGATGGGGGAGGTTTGATGAGGTGGGGGTATCAGCTGGCTCACGCCAGCACTCATTGATCGCCACCTCCCCATGTCGTGTACATGAGACAACTGGTCGGGATTGTTGCGGAGCTGGCTTGTTGGTTTGATGACTTCCGTCTGCTTCCACTGATCGATGCAGCACTGCTTTATTCATTTTGCTCCTGTGATACTGCACTGAATCAGGGCCTCATGCCCAGGTTCTCAGGCCTTTGATAACCATGATCTAGGTTTGGTGTCAAACTCTTAGGAAATGGCTAATGGGGAGTAAACTGGTCATCAGCCAGTGCCTGGCTAGGTGACCGCCAATTCGCCCTGCTAATGGCCGTTCGCTCCCTCTGCTCCATACCCCCTTCCCACCATCACCCCACCCCGTTTCCAGGGTAACAGGTGACCCCCTCTGACCGCGTTAAGGGGTATAGAATTGATGGCGAAATGAGAGGGCAGGCCTGCACGTGGAAGGGCGGGTATTAAAGGTGTGAAATGCAGCACAGGACCATCCCAAACTCTCCTCTAAATTGACACCCCCACCCCCCAGCTCCAGTGAGATTTAAAGCCGCTAATTATATTTGTCCTGTTGCTTTTTGCTGGTGTCACACTTTGGTTATCTTATAGGCTTAAAAGTACATCCAAGTGAAAAATAAGGCTTATTAGGAGTGTCAGAATCATTTGGAAGCATCCAGTCTTTAGAAATTCTGTTAAAAGCACAGCAGGCCATGAAATGTGTATGGGGGAGACTGTCAGTGGGTGAGGGTTGCTTTTTATCCCCCCCCCCATTCCCCCCCGCATGATGGTAAATCTGTGGATGGCTCCTGAAGCCTTCTTCCGTGGCACCATGGTTCATCTGACACTGCCGCTTGTGGTCTCTTGCAGCTGCCAGCCGAGCTGCAGGACATGGTGAATAAGCACATGAAGAGCAGCCTGCCTCAGCGGGGGGGCCAGCTCCCAGATGCCGACTCACTGAGCCTGACGCCCGCAGACGTGGTACCCACCTCAGTCATTGCCCGTGTGCTGGAGAAACCCGAACCACTAGTTCTGAACTCTGCCCAGTCTGGCAGCAGTACGGGCCGGCCAGTGGCGGAAGATGTGTTCGTGCATGTGGACATGACGGGCCCCCAAATGGAGGGGGCCCTGGGCCCTGGACGTTTCCTGGAGCAGCAGCCTCAGCAGCAGAATGGAACATGCCGCAGCCATGGCAGCCTGGATGGGGAGGACGGGGATGGTGGTGGTGCGGCAGCCCCCTCGTTCGAGAAGCTGAACCCGTACCCCACCCCCCCACCACCCCACCCCCTCTATCCAGGCCGCAAGGTGATCGAGTTCACATCTGATGACAAGGTGAAGATCCCCAAGAATAGCCCGCTGCCCAACTGCACATACGCCACGCGGCAGGCCATCTCGCTGAGCCTGGTGCAGACCGACGACGAGGCTGATGGTGGCTGGCGCTCTGGGGCCTCATCTTCCTCTGGTGGCCACCCGCGCCGACAGGCTGGACACGACACGCCGGATGCTCTGTCAGGCCGCTCTAGCCCACTGGGCAGCCCCACCCCAGTCCCCGGTGCCTTCGGCAGCTCCGCCAGCTCTGAGGAGGATCTCCTAGCAAACTGGCAGCGCATGTTTGTGGAGAAGATAGCTCCATCCTCAGAGGGCAGCCTGGTGAATCGTACCTCATTCAGCAGTGAGACCGTCATGGAGCTCCAGAGGAACCACGACGGCAGGACGGGCAGCACCGGGGCGGCCCGGCGGGTTACCTACTCGGATGGCGAGGAGTCAGCAGTTCGGAGCTGGACAGCCAGCCGAGAGTCGAGTGTGGAGGCAGACAGTGGGGCAGAGCCGCGTGTCAGGAGGGGCCACTATGGAGTGGAGTTCTCCAAGGAGGAAAGCCAGAGGCTTTTGATGAGCCTGGAGCCCGTTGAGGATGGAGACAGCACCAATGTGCCCGAAGAAGCAGTGTGTTCCCAGGAGGGGGGCAGCCCTGACACCCGCAGGATGGAGTATGCAGAATGTGGCTCTGGGGGCAGCTCCACAGAGGAGCGCGACATCCTGCCCCAGAACCTGCCTGTCATCTCGCCCCGGGGCCTGGCCACGCTGGAAGACCACATGGAGAATGTGCCGGCCCACCCCAGCAGGCCTGGCAAGAGCCCCAAGAGGATGGGCGTCCACCACCTGCATCGCAAGGACAGCCTGACACGCGCCCAGGAGCATGGCACCCTGCTGGACTGAGGAGGGGGGGGGACACCTCCTCTTTTATCTTACAGACATGGCTCCAGTTTCCTCCAGAAAGAGAGTTACTGTACCCAGCACCATCCTCCTTAAGAGCCCCCCCTCCCGACAGAGATACATATCTGTGTTGGTAACTAGGAAACGTTCAAATGATTTACTGGAATCTGAATACCCTCCCCAGCCAGCGTGACCCAAATGGAGAGACATGCCCTACCTCACAGGGGAGTTTTTCTCTGAACCCACATCTCTGGTACTGTGGCAACCAGCCGCCCACTATTATCTGGAATGGTCTGAGGTCCCACTGTCCCACTCACTCATAGTGCCTAACCACGACCCCCCCCCCACCCCCAGCATCGCCCAGTTCTCTACTGCAGCACTTTTGCTCCTCCTGGTCCTGCTCCCATTCCTGGACCCCGGTGCAGTGGCCTCAGCACTCCCTGTGGGCTTTAGGACACTGCTTCCTGTCTGCTGGCTAGAGGAGGAGGGACTCCACTGACTAATCAGTGTTATCAGGAGGCTTAAAACAGCTAGACTGCTAGCAGTGTTAGCAGCATTAGCTTGATCTGTGTTGTTTTGGCCAATTCAGTCCATGGAGGAACAGGGCTGTGGAGTTAGCCATTAGTGATGAATCAGTATGATCTTTTCCCCAAGGTGGGTCACAGCTCTGTTCTGTCATTCTCCATGAAACGTGGCCATCCGAGTCTTGAGGAGTCTTGCATCCTTCGCTGAGAGCAAAGGTCACACCCCACGTATCAGCTGCCTTCACTTCATAAATGCGCCAGCTGCACCGAGTCCGCCAGCATGCAGACCATGGTGCCGATTGGTATAATACTGTAAACCAAAGCTTCAGGCTGCTGGCTTGGCTCGCTGGTGGTGCTCAGACTTTCCCGAAAGGCACCGCTGGTCTGTAGTGCCCTGTTGTGTATTGATGACTAGTCAAGACTAATTGTCCCTCCCTCGGGTGACCAGTGCGCAGTTGGCTTACCCAGCATCCTTCACCACTGCCCCCCCATCTGTCTTGGCACATGGAGGGAGGCAGCCTTCCCCGGCGGGCTCCTGTCTGCCCCCAGCTGCTCAGGGCCTCCCCGCCTGCGTGATCCGCCCACCTTTAAGCAAAGCTCCGTCTGTTAGGCCGCACACACACAGCACGGACACCATGCAAATCCAATCATTTCAGACAAAACCCGCGCCTAGGAATGTAAACACGGCTGTAGCGTCCACCCGTCTCCATCTCCTACACCAGGCTCACTTTTATTTTCATTTTTTGTTTGTGTTTGATGTCTTGCTGAAGTGAAAAAGAAAGTGTGTTAGTGCTTTTTGAAGTTTATGTTTTGAGGATTGTTTGCTATGTTTGCCATCTCGCGCTCTGCTAACTATCTTGGTGCTGTTGTCACCTCTGGCGCTGACGTTCGTTGGGGTGGCCGGGGATGTGGGATGATTTCAGTTTCACCAGTTTTTTTTTCGTGAGGGGAAGTGTTTTTCAATCATGATGTCTTTAATTAAAGTAGACACACTCCAGCTGTGTGCTTGATGCTCACTGGCTCAGTATCCTGCTGAATGGATGTGTAATATCACTATGTATGTCTGCTGCATGCGCCGGGACACAGGACCCAGATTCCCCTGTGGCTTCTCACAGAAACACACTTCAGGCTGCTCCCCCCAGAAAGCACCGTGGCCCACAGATTTCCCCCAGAGGCTCTCCATTAGCCCCCCGGGTTCAATAATTTACCAGCTTCTGCAGCCTGAGGGGCCAGATCACTCCCGCCCCCCCATTCTTTTTTTAGTCTGTAGTGTATTGATTTTTTTTCCCCCCACTTCAAATAAAAAGCTACTAATATAAGCTCATAATTAATAGTTCTAACAGACCTTTCTAATAAATAATGTAGACTTTTTATTTGGCTCTAAAGTAGGTTCATGATGGCAGGAAGAAGGAATCATTCATCACCGTCCCACACGTGGAATTGGCGCTTTTAAATACTTAATGCCGTAAGATGTTCTGGAAATAGCACTCGCTTTGTTCCATGTGGATCCTGGCTGCCATTTCCTCTCGTTTGCCTGCAAGAGCCACGTGTTCGGTGAGGCCCTGTCACAGTGTGGTCTGCCTGCTCCAAACCAAGGTCACCTTCTCCATCCTTCCCCTGAGATGAGGGGCTGCTTTGGCCCTGGAGGTGCTGTTGCACGCCACACTTGATTCACAGTAAGGTTCTGAGACACCGTCAGAAATCATCCAGTGATACTGGGCTGTATGTGCACACATAGCGTGGGGGACAGTGAAAGGCTGACCTTATCCCTTGTTTGAAGACAGCCCCCTTTCACATTGAGCTCACCTTGCAATCCAAAACCCTGTGTCCCAGTGTGTGTGTAGACCGAGAAGCTTATAGTCAGGAAAGACTGGCAATGTGCAGTCTCCATACTCTGAATGTGTTTGCAGCTCCATGACATTTCCTTCATTTACTGGGTAAACTTAGCGTGATGTCATTTCAATAATTTTTCTTTTTTCTCTTCTATATAAGGTGTTCCTTGATGTGAAAATATCCATTAGTGTTTTTTGGTGAAACTGGTGTTTTTCGATCTTTTTCAAATCTGACTACAGCTTCAGGTGAGCTCGCGTGCGTGCGTTTTGGTTGATGTCTGTCTCCTTCCGTCCATACATCCTGTCCTGTTTCCATGGCAGTTATGCCATCCTTAGATTCTCTCCCAGTCTCCATGATTTTGTAGCTGCACCGTGTGATTATTTCTTCCCTCTACAAACTGAATACTAAAAAAATACAAAAAAAGACTGTTAAACCTGTACTAATTTTATTTTCTGAATTTGTAAACCAAGGATGTATATTTTAAAACAAATAAAACTATTTTAAATGTAACACTCGTCATACCCGTGGGTTTTCACTACATTCTTGATGTTGACAAACGAATCATTCATCATAGTGAGGTGTATTAATTTTTCAGTTTTGCAATTGAACTATGTGTTTTATTTAAGGAGACGGTGGCGGCGGCGGGGGGGGGGTATGGATCTATATATTAGCTGCTCAGATGCCCCCTGGTGGAAATAGGGTGGAAGTGCTTAAGGACGTCCTTAAAGGGGTGGGTTACGCCACAACTGGGGAGAGATATGTTTTAGAGGGGCTTTAGTGATATCTATCCATCTTGTAAGTGATATAGTTTTGGAGATATGGGCTGTAGAAATGTTGGTGGTCTGTTGAGTATAATGGCACTGAATGGCATTCTTTCTGCTGTGTTTAAATGACTAAAAATACATTTGAAAAAATCAACAGCAATGTCTCTTACTAGAAATCATGACCTGGTCAGTCAAAATAATTGAAAGGCACCGATTGTATCACTGGGGAGCTTGTGTGTGTGTCTTCTGCACAGGAATACAATTGGTGTGTGGAGTTTGGTAGAGGAAAATGATTCCTACATTAAACTGCTCATTACAAAGTCTGTGTTTTAATCGCCACAGAAATAATGCTGTTCAGCTCCATTATTTTCACAAGAACACCAATATTTCTGCGGCAGATATCTCCAAAACTAGGCAGCTCCCAGTAGAACAACCTGAGTGTCACACTGCTATAAGCTGCAGCTCGACCTCCTATTGCCAGCTGACAGTTTGCCCACTTTGCTCAGCCAGATGAAAACCTAGTTTATTGGACTCCGACCCTTCATTTGTGCCTTGACGTGCTACAACCAGCCTTGACACCACCTGCTGCAGCTGAAAAGCCATATTCTCCCTTTCTCCTGTGGGGTAAAGGAACTGAGCAAATTGGTTATGCGAGTTGAAGGCGCCTCGTAGCGACAGAAATATTGATCTGATGTATGTTAATTATACACAATGTCTGCTGAACGGTTTCTGCTTTTCTGTGACTGGTGTTGTGTGACGGTTTGGTGGGATGCTGGAACATGTTACGCAGCTGATGACTGCAGGAGGGGTCACAATATCCGTTTTGGTAAAAAAAAAAATGCAGTAGGGGGATGAAGTTTCACTAAGATGTTGAGTATGAATGTGAGGAGCTGATATGCTTTGCTCGCGCCTCACTTGTGTGGTTACTGCTCTGGTCCAGGGTACCTGCACACTGAAGTGCCCTCTGGAACTAATTATGCAGAACTCTCTTTCTCTCGCTCTGTAGCGAGGTCTCCGTCAGTTTAATGAGAACCCTTCACAAGGTTGAGGCCATCAAGACTGGCACGGTGAACTGTTAACTGCTGCAACAGCACCCCCTAGAGGCAAAATGTCCCACTCAAAGCTTTGGGATCATGGTCTGTTTGACTTTGGGCAGCTGAAATTCTCTAGCTAAATGGAATAGAACGTTCTGGGTCCCTTTTTCCATAGCTACTGAAATGTGTGAAATGTATGCTATTTAGCAAAAAGCTTCAAAAGGAAGCGTATTGTGGAAAAACTTGAGAAATTGCGCTTCTGTGTTGTCATGGTAGAGGCTCACGGTTACCAAGCTTCCTGGTGAATGTGCTTAACCTATTTTTTGAGTTGCCATCATCTTACTGAAGCAATATTAAACATATGGATGGCTAAAGCTGCATGGACTCCTGCCCAGTTCTGACGGGTGTCACTGATGGGTTCAAAGGAAAACTCTGGCTCAGGTAAACTTTGTCCACTTACTTGAGCTACGGCGCTTGTCAGTTGCTTTATCTGTAGTGCCCCCTGGTGTTGAAATAAATTTCTCCACATTTCCGTTAAGTAAATTGGCAATTACTCTTACACATTAATCGAGAACTAAATAAGTACTTTATTCTGACATGGGACCATAACAACAGCCTTAATTAGGTGAGCTATCTGAGCATACATTTCAGCAGATATGTAAATTTTAAATATCTAGTTATAAATACTGTACATTTCGAAAATAAATAGATTACGAAGTAGAGTAAGTCACTTGGTGTTCAAGGTTTGTGCCAGTTAACTTCTATGTACAAGTGCTAAAGGTCATGCAAAGTGATTGGTTGCTCGCAGGCAGGTGACCTTGTGATGTCACATCTCCGTCTCTGCTAGCAAGCTGTCGCCCAGGCCGGAGGTAACCAGGACCATTTGGGAGCTGGAGTCTAGAGGGCAGAAACACCTGATGAGATGCATTCTGACTCTGCACTATGGACATGCATGGAGCATGGTGTTCCTGTGAGCTATAGTGCGTGTCACCTTCTGTCATCGGGCGACTTCCCCGGATACTTATGGGCTGATTCCACCAGAGAGCCTGAATTTGCTAAAATAAGCAGACACACGGCCAGAAAGGCCAATGCATCTGAGGTCAACTACAGTTAACTTTGGGATAGCAGGGAGGAGTTAAACTGGAAGCCAAGCAGAGATGATTACCACTGGCAGGCCATCAGCGGGAAACCTTATGACGACGAGGAAGGCTGACAAAACCTTAGCAAAGTCTGCTACCTTCTGATGACATCAACCCCCAACCTATGCAGAAAGCGAGTGAGCTTGAGGAGACCTTAGATACACAAATATTCTTGCTCTCCAATGAATACTTGATGAGGACTAGAAAAAGATCCATGCACAGCCGCAGTCAATGCAGGTACCTGATCTGTGTGTGTGATCCTAATACCCACCAGTAGGGGGCATTACTGGGTTAGAATTGGTTGCTGAATGATGTGACTACAGAACCGAGCTGTAAGGGTCCTTACTGCTGTGTGGGTGCCAGGTGGTCTTCTCCCTGGAAATTCCACCTACTCCCCGTGCCTCCCCCTCCTTGTCGTCGTCCTCCTCGCCCTCTGACAGTAAATCGGAGATCTGCTGCTGCAGCTCGGGGCTGATGGCGTTCTCAGCCAGCACTAGCACCCGCAGGCAGGTGGGGTAGTTCTCCACCATATCCAGGAAGATCTACAGAGGCACCAAGGCAACATTTGCAAGTTATCCATCATGCAATTTTCTATTTTCGTTTCACATGAATGCAAAAGATTTAATTTTAAAATTAAGTTCAAAGTCAGGGGTCATAAAAACTTGAAAATACAGTTTATTTTTGGAATTTAACCAACTCAACTGCAAAACCAGCATTCTGCAGTCCCATGGATTGGCTGTTTGATTCCCCTGTTATATTATACTATACAGCACAGCCAATGACGATAGATGTTCGCCTGTGCTCTCTGTGGATCCGAAGCAGCTAATTTCACCTCTAGATGGCAGTAAGAAAGTCACCTAACTGTTGGGGCAGCCGTGTACCTAGGGACTGCTGCCCAGCCTGAGGTCCAGCTGACAGCTTCACCAGAGGATGTGAGCATTTTAGTTGTATGCAACCGAAAGATCTCTTAAAGGTCTGGTGCTATCTGATTTTTCTTACTGCACATACAGTCAGGTCCATAAATATTGGGACATCGACACAATGCTAACATTTTTGGCTCTGTACACCACCACAATGGATA
>JAABNX020000070.1:17137069-17147610 GCA_015163995.2 Mormyrus lacerda
ACAAAAAAAAGAATGAGCATAGAATCAGTGTCATGCACACCCCCCCCCCCCCCAACAAATGTTGTGTAAAAACCAAAACCGAGAAACAAACGATTTTCGTCGAAACTCAGAATTAAAGCCTGACCTGCCAATAAATTTGTACTGTGAAAAGTAAATAATCGATTCCTAAATTGTGTCTTGCTTTAACAGAGCAGCTGTAACATCTGTCCTTCATTACATCATACGATTGTTCCCCATCAACACAAGAAAACTATAAGTCAAAGTTTGAGATGCCAGAGGCATATGCCCATGCCCAAAGTCTCCCAAAAAGTGCTTAGTCAGAGTCTTCACTCCGTCTGACAAAAATCTACTTTATTTTAAAAACAAAAGCTTTCCCCATTGGGCACAGAACGGACAGATGGGTTCCAGGTCAGCTGTCAACCATCATAACGAGCATGATTATGCACAGTCATGTTAGTGTTTACACTTCATGTCTAAGACAGGATTGGTAATGGAGCTCACCGCGAGTTAACAGGAACCCATCCTACAAAGACACAAACTCACCAGCGTGTGCTTTCAAGATATGGAAGAAGCATTGCTTCACAGAAAGACCACTGTGGCGGTCAGGGTCTCAGGATGTATACGTCAACTCATATTCCTCTGGCATTAAACAACAAAGATTACAGCACGGGGAGTGGCAGTCTTTGCCAGGTCACGCCGTCACTGTGCCTGCAGGGAAATCCCGAGGGACTTGACTGTGTTGTTCACCAGGTGGGTTGCCACATCAGGCAGATCTCTAGCGACCCTCTGAATGGGGGGGACATTGGGTCCTTCCAGGGTGTCCAGGATACCTTGGAGACAAAAGCAGAAAACATGGACTGCGCCTTTAGCAAAGCACCTTCATTTAACAAAATCAAGACAATCAAGCTGCCCTAATGTGACAACATTCATTACTATTAAAAAGAAAAAAAAAACAGCCCCAAGATATTTTAACAATTAGCACAATCTTAAATTAGACTTGGGGTCTTGAATTTAATTACTTAAGGTCTGCAGTCCGCTCTGCTTCAACTTGTACTGGAAAAACTGTAGGACTCAATAACCTTGCTGTTACAAAGTTATTAGATAAATTCTTGTTGGTGGGGCAGAAAGTTTCCATACCTTCGACAATCTTGTGGTAGGTGAAATGCAGATATAGCAGGAAGAGCATATGCAGAGTAGCCAAAGTCCCACAGAGGATGAGACGCGGCGTCTGACCCACGGTGCGAGAGATCAGAACACCCACCTGTGAGGAGGGAAGTCAATACAAAGGGCCATAGGGGGATGGTAAATCACGGCCTTGTGTGCCACCTTACCATCCGAAGTGTTGAGACCCCGCCAACCATCAGCCACAGCACATAGAAGAGCCAGTGAAAGTGGACGTTGTATGTGACGAAAAGTACCACACAGTGACCAAACAGGCCGTAACCCTGTAAGACAGAGGGGACGACATATGGCAAAATCGTGTGGCTTCTTGTTTCTCTGGTTTGATGATGATGATGATGGTGGCTGGATACATACCAGCAGGGACAGCATTTGCAGCATGGTGATCTGTGCATTACACAGGTAGGCAAGGAAGAAGATGAAGGAGGAGACGCCCAGCCAATAGCCGAAGCAGGTGCCGATGGCTGTGCCCATCAGTGTGCCCTCTCTCTGGGGGAGGAGCATGGGTTAGGTAGGGTGGTGAAAATAGTAATGGATGGAGTCTCCAGAGCATCTGGGGGGGGGGGAATCGATCCAGTTGGTTTGGTATAACCGCTTTACGGAATCGGCCGCTTACAATCACAGTCCCGGACGTCTTCATGCCATGCAGCAGGATAGCCACCAGCGTGAAGACCAGCATCATGGGTCCATAGAGCTCCCCCGCTACCTTCTGTGGGTAGACACATGGCAGAGTACATACATCAGCTTGCCAGCAGGCAGTGTCCCCTAGTGGGAGAACAGAAACATTTGCTGAAAATACCGTAGCTCTGCCATAGCAAACATGGCCGCCCACCTGAGGGAAGCTGATCATCCTGATAGGAATCATGGACTCAATCAACCTGAGGAGGGGGAGGAAACAGGAACGTAAGGAGGAGGGCAGAACACCAGAAAAGCTGGCAGCAGGATGGGAAATCCCAGCCACAAGAGTCACCAAGTCAGCAGTAGCAGGTCCTACATGCGCACCTGTTCCTCACTTGGATGGGCTCCACATCAAAGTAGGGTCTGAGGATGTCGATGTTTGCATAGAGGTTGAAGGCCTTTGACGCCTGCCTCTTTCCCGCCTGCCACACCTGAGGGGATGAATGTGAAATGCATCTATATATTAGTTTGGTTCTTGAGGTTTTAGGGAATTTCCCATATTTAAAGTTACTTGATATCACTACCTTATGATAAGATAAACTATTAAAAAGCTGCACAGAGAATGTGTGAGACAGCACAGAGATGAGCTAAGCTGCTTTCCCTTAAATTCAGACACAGTATCCACATTATTTCTCTGTGGTGATGCCTGGTAAAGCAGTACTGAAGGCTAATGTAATATTTTTATGTTATTTGCCATTCAAATTTATGTCAATAAAACTAAAAGGTCCAACCGTGTCAGAAGATTCATTAGCTTATCAACAATGGCAAATAGAAAAATAACTGGTACCTTTACCCTATTAATAATTAATAATAAACACCATCATTTATTCTGAATTGCAGATTCTATCTATTGTGGATATAATAAATCTGAAGTTTAGATTTTCTTTACTTGCATTCAAGCATTTTCACTCCTGACTCACTACAGCTGCAGTATTTTTGTTTGCCAGAAATGGATGTCAAAATAACACATGCTAGAACATCAGAGATCTGAATTTTAGAGTATATCCAGAGTCCCACGTTTCGCTTGGTGACATGGATAATATCACCAGAAAGAGAGCTAGGGCTGCCACTCATCCAGGATTTTCCAGGACCACCCTGCATTTTGGTCATTTGTCCTGGAAAAAAACTAATTTCATTCCAGGACACAGAATGTCCCATTATCTGAGCCTTTTGAATATGTGCATTAACAACACTCATATTCAGTGAGAGCTATAGCCAATTAGAAATACTGTGTCTTTTTAGCCAATGAAATACACTCAAATAATGCATACTGTTTCCTTAGCCAATCAATCAATTTTATGAGAAGGCACTCTGCACATAAGCTGCATAGTCTGGGATGATTGCAACATCATGCACTGTCGCCATTTTCAAAAATAAGGTTAGCAAAAGTAAACTTAAGTTACATTGTAAAAGGGCGGCGAAACTGACAAGGAGGATCTATTACAGATATTGAAACACATATCAATTACAATTTTCCACACTGTATTTAGTACAATAACTCCAGCCAGCCAAGTTTTGCAGCAGGAGATTCCAGTGTGCACTGAATTTATAGGCATTACAGAAAATGCTTAAGTTTATTTAATACACCTAATATTAAATAGACTTACATATGGAATACATCAGGAAACATGTAATTCATAAGGTTTAAGGTGCTGATGTTATGCATATTGTGCTAAATTGTGTCATGGTACTTTTATATCTCTCTTTTATATGTATTCAGTCCCATTATGGTAAAGTTATAACAACAAAAATACTTACTACAATACTTCAAACATTTTGTAACGTAATAGTTTGTAATGTTTTGTACTCAAACTCTGATGTCAAGGCATGTATTTAATGAAAAAAGCATGTTTGTGAAATGTGCTAACTACTGCAGTGCATGATGGGTACAATATTTGAAGGCTACTTAAATTTAATCAACCGAAACTGCTTCAGCTGTTGTAAGCAGGCCCTAAATGTGAATAAGGAAGGGGGATGTGGTTCATCTTTGCTTCACCACTAGTAAAAATATATTTTATATTTTAAAACTATTATTTTATATAAAAACTGAAGGCGTGAAGTGTGGGCTGATAACCAATGGAATAAGCTATTACATTGCAGAGTAAATAATCAATTATCTATGCATTTAAAAACATTGGAGATTACACTATCATGTATGATTATAATTTCCCTATCAAGCAGACCCAAACAAACTTTGGGATTGGTGTCATTATGTTTAATATATTTGGTCAATGCCACAAACTTCATAGGATTGAGGTGACAACCCTAAACAAAGCACTGTCAAAGAAGATAGACAAGTGATCAGTCAGAGTTAGATCCCCAACATCAGCAGGAGGAATACCGAGAATCTTACAGGTAACCCATGCCACCCATTTCTCCTCCACGGAGACTCACCTCGTCTGCCACCTGGCGCCCCAGCTGCCCCTTGAAACCCTTCATCCCCAGGAACTCCCCGTCATCTCCGGTATCTTCCTCGGTGGCGGCCGCCTCTTCCGTAACCTCCTCTTCCTCCTTCATGCGCTGATGCATCTCACCCATATCCTCGAAGCTGGAGCCGGACGTATCGTCCATGTTCTCCATGTCAATCACAGCTGAACCGCTGCCCTAAGGAACCAGGAGACCCGGTTACACGACATTGTACAACGCACAACCATAACCGGCGCGCTGGATGAGCAGCCCCATGATCAGCGGAATTATTTTCGGCTCCATCTGCTGCCGCCGGATCCGGCTAAATAGACGTTGAATATCTGCTTGTCATGATCTAATGTAATATTACCATATTATATAATGGCCAGAGGGGATCCACGGTTTGGGTATATTTGCCCGGAAGTCGGTGTGGCCTGAGAAAGACAACGGGCTTAAAACCACATCTAGTCAGGCGAATAAGTGTCTGGACCCTATTAAAGTGACAAGTAGGTGAGGAATCGCGGCGGCAGACGCCGGGCAGCGAGGCGGCCAGGTATGTTTAGAGGGGTTCCTACCTGGATCAGGTTGTCATCAAAGCCGCCCCATGGTTCCGCGTTAGTGTTTTTGTTTCCATCGGACGCAGATATCATCTCTCAATGAAGGCGGCAGTACAAGTAAGGTAAACGACGTAAATCCGGCACTTTAGGTACACTACTCGGGCAAGTCGTTAGCGATCTATCCGACTTACACGACTTGGTAAAACCGTTCGTATTCAGATGGCACCCTAGGTTCGAGTTAGTTAGCGTTAGCGACGGGGCTCCGCGACTGCGAGACGTGGAATCCGGCAAACTATCGCGAGATCTAGTCACGTCCGCGAAGATGAAATCATCGGTTTTGTAGATTGCGTCACTAGTTCCCTTTCGGTACCCGGGCTGTCACTCTGTACAAAAATGGCCTCTACTCAAAGAAGATCCCATCGACTATATTTTTAATATCAGCTATTCTGTTGAGGATTGTGTGAAGGATGCCCATTGTAGTATTATTTGGGTAAAAATTGCTTGTTGGGGGGGCATAATGTATTTTTATGTTACATACTCTTGTGATGAGTATAATATGTAAAAAGAAAAAAATTGTCATCTAGTCTTGACATGAAATACTATTTTAGTATTTTTAAAAAGTCAAGCATCTCTAGCACATAACTTGATTTAGCCCCTGATCTTCAATAGCTAGAAATCCCCTGGTGTTGACAATTTTTCAGAGTAAATCAAATATATGGAGAAATGTATTGAAACACCTGGCGATTACACCTACAGAAACTTTTATGACATCACATTCTAAATCCTAAGGCATCAGTGTGCACTGGTCCAACCTTTGCAGATATACCAGTGGCCACTCTTGTGGGAAAGATTTACGTAAGATATAAGTGGGAGTTTTTTACCATTCGTCCAGAAAAGCATTTATGTATTGCATTTAGGCATTGATGTTGGGCGTGAAAACCAGGCTCACAATCTCTGTTCTAGTTCATTCCAAAAGTAATTGATTGGGGTTGAGGTTAAGGCTCTGTGTGGGCCAATCAAGTTCTTCTAAACCAAACTCACACAGCTTAATTTGTGCATTGGGATACAGCCATGCTGGAACAGAAAAGGGCCTTCCCCGAAACTCTTCCCTCAAAGTTGGAAGCATAGAATTGTCCAATGCAATCAGGTAATGTTCTCCTGGCATCTACCAAATCCAGACTCCTCAACTCATTTCTGCTGTTCCAGAGTCCAGTGGTGCCATGCTTTACACCACATTGTGTTCGGTGATGTGAGGCTTGCATTCAAGTAAAGCCCATTTCATGATGTAATAATAATAATCACTTTATTAATCTTTTATGCCTCCCTCAACTTGCTCATTGTAAGCTAGCTGCCCATAAAGGGCATGTTAAGGGCCTTGCTCAAGGAGCTGCAGACTTGCTAAGGCTGGGTCTACAAGCATACAGGTTTACCCCTCAAGCCACACACTGCCCCTTTGCAGTGTGTTTTTTGTGCTGGGGTTAATGCCAGACGAAGTTGATTTTTCATGTCTGCGGGTCCTTGAGCAAGGCCCTTAACCCCTAGCTCCCTGGGTGCCCCAACAGGTGGCTGCCCTTTGCAGACAGCTTGCTGTACAAAGAGCAAGTTGAGGGAGGCATAAAAAACAATTTCCCCACGGGGATCAATAAAGTTGTAATTACTAATTACATAGGAGACATGTTGTTAGAGAATCTACCTATCAACCTGTTATATTAACTGTATAGGATCTTAAAATGATTTTCTGTAACTTATGTGGGCTATCCACACATTATCAGGACTGCCAGCTTTTGAGTGAGATTTTCAACGCGAGACAAGTCTGCACACACACGCACATTATTTACATAATCGTAACTGTTTTATTAGCTAGTAAATAGTCCACCCTCAGATCTTGTCAAATCGGTCCGGACACACGCGCATCGACACGTGGGCATTACGTCACACCGGTGATGCAGAAAGATGGCGGCGCCTAAGAGCAACGTGGAGGAGCTACGAAATAGAGTCATTTTGAACGAATTTGGCGTTAGAAATGTAAGCCCTTGCGTGCTGGGTGATGTACAAACGTTTCACATTGTAAAAAAAGGTCAAGCTTAACATTTAAGTTGGGTTTTTTTTTAGTTCTTGGAAATAGCGATTCGAGAGTAATCGAGCTTCTTAAATTGTATTCACTTTTAAAGAGTTAGTGTCATCAGAGTGCTCTTCATCGTATCGTAGGAACGGGATGCTGTATTTGATACTCTGCGGACGTTGACCATTTGGGAGGATGGTCGCACCAGTGTAAAGTACACATCACGTGTATACATTTAGCAGACGCTTTTTTTCAAAAGCGACGGAGAACGCAGCTTTTATTTCTGTTTTTGTATATTACCATCCGTTCAGCTTTGTTCATTTAGCCTATATGCGCTTATCTGCAGGACCGTGTAGATACTTGGAGGGGCAGGTGTTCGATCGGTAAAATTTTCCAACCTCGGTTAAACTCTCACCGTCATTAGTGATCAAAAAGGGGCACCTGGCGCCTGTACTACGAAGCGGTAGTCGGATTTAAGGTAGTCTGGGCAAAATGTAAGCGAACGAGTGTGAAATCCATTTAAACTGGTATCTTAAATCCGACAAGTTACCCCAATAAGCCAGTAACCCCGCTTCGTAGTACAGGCCACTGGAACCTCAAAAGTGTATAGCTTAATGTCTTGTGCAAAAATGGGCAGGTGCTCACGCACTTCAGCAACCCCCACCTCCGCCCTTCATATCTCTCCCACGCTGCATAATGATGCCTGTCGTTTTTTCAGGTCCACACCACAGACTTCCCTGGTAATTATCCAGGTTACGACGACTCCTGGAACCTGAAGAAGTTTCAAAAGGTAAGACGAGTCAGTACTCAAAAGAGTTTCCATTAAAAATGGTTTGAAAAGAACTCTAATGTGTGCCTGTGCTACTACATCCTAGACGTTCAGAATCGATATCATTCAGATGGAAGAAAACTCTATGGAGTTTGATATGGTAGGGATAGATGCTGCCATCGCCAATGCTTTTAGACGCATTTTACTGGCAGAGGTAAGAACGACAGTTATGAGATTATCAGAACTCTTTCAAAGCGATTGCATTTTCTTCTGTACTTTCATATAATAATCGCCTATGTACATTAAAGTGAAATGTTTGCTCCTCCTCTGCTCATCTTGTCGAGGTTCCCACAATGGCTGTGGAGAAGGTATTTGTCTACAACAACACTTCGATCATTCAGGATGAGATTCTGGCCCACAGACTCGGTCTGGTGCCCATTAGAGCCGACCCGCGACTGTTCGAGTACCGAAATGCAGGTCAGCTTCTTAAGAGCCATGTATTGTTTTAGGTCATTCCATGTCAAGTCATCACACTTTCGGACCTCATCGTCACGGATTTTAACAAAACTTGGCATGCTGATTTGGTCACACGAGTAACTCATGAAATTGAAATTGGGAGTGTCTGGGATCAATATCGAGGCAGTTTTAATTTTTTTTGGGGGGGGCTATGATTTTGACTGGCTATTTTTAACTTAATGTATGCTACACAGAAGTGGTCCATATTCAATCTATAGATTGAACAAATAATACGCCATCCCCATTTGAATATTTCCTATGTAATAACTGATTAATATATTGAAAATTCAATAACAAGAAATATATTTCAAATTTGATCAATTTTTTACTAAAACTAGATCATAATGTCATGAACATCTCCAGAACATTTGTCTCTTTTTAAGGTGTTGCTGAGATATCTTGACTTAAAGGTAGCATCACGTGACATTAATGAAGCTTCCATTACATTTCATTGTAGCATATTTGTAAACTTAATTAATGTTACGATTTATACCTGTGCTTGTTATACTGTTTCATGTCAGTTTGGCTGCCATTAAAAAGGCCCATTAGTGATATGAAGTCATGTGACGCTACATTTGTCAAGATATCTCAGCAACACCTTAAAAACCAAAGAGCAAATTTTCTGGAGATTTTCATGACATTATGATCCATCCATCCATCCATCCATCCAACCATCCATCCATTTTCCAAACCGCTTATCCTACTGGGTCGCATGGACCTTATGATCTAGCTTTAGTTTGTTCAATCTATAGAGCTGGACAATAGCTTTAAAATAATATATGGACCACTTCTGTGCACCTTACATTAAGGTAAACATAGCCAAAGCCATAGTCCCCAACCTCCCTCGATATTAATCCCAGACACACCCAATTTCAGTTTCATGAGTTACTCATGTGACCAAATCAGCATGCCAAGTTTAGTTAAAATCCATGACGATGAGGTCCGAAAGTGTGATGACATGGAATGACCCTTTTGCTTTGTGGTTTTGTTTGCACTGCTCACTGCTAACTCAGTCTCATTGTGCTGTTGTGTACAATGAAGATAAAGAATCAAATAAAGAGTCTAGCTCCAATTGAATTAACCTCAAATTGTTTTCCATTTGTGTGTGTCTGTATGAAAGAATTGACATTGATTATTTTAATCAGATGATGAAGAAGGCACAGAGATCGACACAATTCAGCTTCAGCTGAAAGTGAAGTGTACTAGGAACCCAAGGGCCCCCAGGGACTCCTCTGACCCCAGAGAGCTGTATATTAACCATATGGGTATGTCACATGACTTGAGCTGCCTGAGGTGGGGAAGTTTGTTTATTTTTAATTTTCTGTGTCCCGTTTTCATTCCTCCCCAGTGTACTCTAGAGACATTAAGTGGGTCCCTATAGGAAACCAGGCTGATGTTTTTGGGGAGGCCAGCATCGCCCCAGTGCATAATGACATTCTCCTAGCACAGCTGCGGCCGGGACAGGAGCTGGACGTCGTCATGCACTGCGTGAAGGGCATCGGTGAGGCTGGTGCATGCAAATAGATGAGACTGAGGTTTTTAGGTGATCGAGATGTTAAAATCGGCCGAAATGCAGTTTGTGTGTTGTTGTGATGGTCATGATATTTCTCAAACCCTTGTTCCTTTGTTGCACCCATGACCTGAGAAAACCACATTGTAGACTGAAGAGTCTCTCTGGCATGTTTTGAAGGTAAGGACCATGCCAAGTTCTCCCCAGTTGCCACAGCCAGCTATAGGCTTCTTCCAGAGATCACCCTTACAGAGCCAGTAGAAGGGGAGAAAGCGGAGAGACTGAAACGCTGCTTTTCCCCTGGAGTCATTGAGGTGGAAAATGTCGAAGGTAGGCCTGCGCTGATGAGCTTATTCTAGTGAATTATAGTCAGTTCTGTGACTTGTGATAATCTCACAAAGCAGTCCTCTTGTTTGCCTCCAGGTACACCAGTCGCCAGGGTGGTGAACAGCCGTTTGGACACATGCAGCCGGGAGGTCCTCCAGCACGATGACCTGAAGAATGTGGTGAAGCTGGGAAGAGTCCGGGATCATTTTATCTGTACGTCCAGCCTCCCGATGCAAGTGCAGACACATGCAGATATGCATTACTCCTCCATGGTTCATGATCACATGGGATGATCGTTATATTGTGCTGTAGCCTGTTGTAGCATCACCTAGGGGTAATGATGCAGGTTCATTTAGTGGTGATTGTCCAAAGCTGTCTTCCAAATAATATGTTCAAACAAGGATGCTCAACTTTAAAAAGTTCTAAAATTACTTCATGCCATGGTTTGGAGAAATTGGGATGTGTGTGTGTGTGGTATTGTATAATGGCTGTATATGCAGGTGTGTATCAGTATCCCACATGGTAAACTGCTCTGAC
>JAABNX020000070.1:17147710-17159488 GCA_015163995.2 Mormyrus lacerda
TGTGTGTGTGTGTGGTATTGTATAATGGCTGTATATGCAGGTGTGTATCAGTATCCCACATGGTAAACTGCTCTGACCTGGATCTAATCCATCATCGCAGTTTCAGTGGAATCCACAGGTATCCTGGCTCCGGATGTTCTGGTCTGTGAAGCTATTAATGTCCTCATGGCGAAGTGTCGGAAGTTCCTTCATGAGCTGGATGCTGCAGAGGTGGAGTGATGGGCGACAGGGGCGACGGAAAAACCCCTCCCTGAAATTCCAGGGAAGCTTCTGGATGTGAAGTTTAAGTTCCCATGGTGACAGGTAGTGTCCCTGTCTGCAAAGATGGATTTCCAGTTACCTTTTTGCAAAAATTAGATATTTTTTGTTTTGCCTTTTGCTATGGAAATGCAGAGTAACTGTAATTGAGAAAATTAGCTTATTTAATGGAAAAACAACATTGTACTACATTTCTGAAGTGTGTGTATATGTACATTGGTTTATTTTGTAATAAATCTTTATAAGATCATTTTGATGACAGTCATTTCCTGAGAGAACAAAATTAAGTGGCTGTGTCATGCAGCACGTGTATCTATTTTTAAATTTATGTATCGTATCTATAGTTGTATAGTGGTGCTAAAAGAAAGGCCAAGCATGCAGACTGAAAAATAGTGCCAGGAGTGATAACTGAATGTAATGCTGAAATTGGTTTTTGCCAAGCGGGCATGTTCGCAAGTTGGATATCACAAGTATCTTAAAACTTTCATGTGCCTTTTTAAAGGCCATGGGTACAAACATACATCTGGTACAAAAGACCCAGGCTGTATTCAGAATGGTTTGGTCATTTACTCACTGTTCGCATATACTGTATGAAAATTTTATTCTCCACATAGTCAGTGACATGGTGAAACAGTTTCAGACTGTACAATGCAAGACTCGCTGTATTGGTTTCCCAGGAACTTTGGACTGTTGACATTTGTGAATAGTAAAACATTATTTATTTAAAATGTCAACTTTTGTTTTTTTGCAGAAAAGTGCTTACATTTTGTATACAAAGTAATCTTCCTCTGCTGTTCACTTAAAAAAAAAAATGACAAATATAAAACCACACCATAAAGTCCATGTATCCTAAACTTAAACCTATAACAAGGGATGCTGTATTGTAAATAACATTTACATATAATTCATGACAAATTACGAGGTAAAATGAGGAAGTGCAAGATTTTTATTTCTATTTAGATCTTATTTTCCCATCATAAGAATAAATAATATAGCAGACATGTATTTCCTTCCGTAGTGCCTCATAATGAATATATAATCACATTAAGGAGCAGCGTGTGGCTCAGTGGACTAAGCCTGTGTGCATGTAATCAGAAGGTAGCCGGTTCAACCTTAGCACGTCTGCGGGCCCTTCAGCAAGGCGCTTAACCCCCTGCTCCCTGGGCGTTGCTACGGGTGGCTGCCCTTTGCGGATAGCTTATTCTACAAAAAAGGGTCTGGCTCATAAAAGAGCATGGGGATAAATAATAATAATAATAATTATTATTATTAAATATTTCCATCCCAGTATACCAAAAGTTCTAGCAAATATCAAAAATCGTATGTGTTCCTTGGGTTCGCATTTATTAATTATAAATGCTTTGCAGGTTAAAACCTTAGTATCATTTATCAGTACAGTTTTAGTGGCGATTGTCTAAAGTCTTCCAAATAATACGTTAAAGTGAAGAAACTTCAGACAAACGTTCCGAAATTGTTATCTTTCAGTATAGTAATGTCCGGACGAAAAAATAAACACTGAGATTAAAAGCCATACTTGCATAATAACAGGCAAGACCAAAAGTGCATGCTTGTGCTGTTTGATCGTTATTAAAACCTATCAGTTGACAACAGACGTCACCTTCGCATTGCATTATGGTATGCAAAGAGCATTTACATCGTTTGTACACTACTTGCGGCACGTCGTTGGCATTTTATAGGGCACTATATAGTGAGCTAAATTTAGAACTCAAACGGCACTACAAAATGGCGGACGCACTCCGTAGTGCACATTTTCGGTAGTAGGGACCGATTTCTGAAACAGTCCCGGTATTTTGACAGAAAAGAGGCGGAACTCTCGAGCGTTGAGCTTCCTGGATAAACGTAAACCGGGTGGACGTCACTTCCGCATTTCCTTAGGAAGCGAAGATGGCGGCTGTGGAAGAGAGGGTCGAGGGAGGTGTCGGGGCGCTGGATTCCGACTCCCCATCCCCGAGGCTGTGCATCCCCCCGCCGGATCAACCTCACCAGAACAACCCACTCTTGGGCCTTCCCATAGTGGCGATCGAGACGATCCTCAATTTCTTGTCCTACGACGAAATCAGTCTGCTGCGCCTGGTGAGACGGAACAAAAACAAACCCTTGGTCGACTGGCCGATGCGGGACCGAGAAAAGGGGGTGACGGGCACTGGAGGTTCAACGGCCAGAAAGCCTTTGCGTTTCGCCACGCGGTGCCGTAGTGCGGCCTTGAAAATAAACGGCGTCGGTACAAATTAGGAGCACCGAGGGTTGTCTTTTCCTCGTCTTTTACTACGATCTAACGCGTGCGTTGTATGATCGCCTACTTGTAGTGTGCGTAAATACCCGACGCTGACCGTTTTTATTTTTGCAGATGGCAGAGCAAGGTGACCACTTTTTTCGTATGTGCTAAGGTAGTTGGGCGCTACCCAAGAAGGCACCGGCAAAGGAGTGCATGGTGACAGGAGGGTTTGCCGCTGATTAATGTTCTTAATGTGCTAGTGAGAATATATTAACGCTTTAGGACAGTTCTTAAAATTCGGTATCGCGATCTGACTCGACGACACAACTGGTGTGGGGCTGGGCTGTCCGTCTGTCAAATTTGTTTTCCTTTCACGAACGGGAGGGTGCGACTTGCCCACTTTGGTTTCGTAATTGTACGTTTGCTTTATCTGGTCGATGCTTCGGTTCATGGGTTTGTTGCGATACCGCCGCTTGTTTAGCGGTCATGATCGCGATCGTAGCCGATCGGACACTTATTTCTCACACTGGTAATACATATCGGCTACGTCAGTATTGCGGTACCAGTGCAAGAAAAGTAATCTGATCCGACGCAGCGCGATTAATAGTGTGATTTTCTCCGGCGGCGGATGGAGGTGGCCTAATGCGTGACTATTTTTAGTAGCGTGATTATAATCGCTGGGTTCTGCCTTTTTCGGGAGAGAGGACTCAAGCCGTGATAGTCGGTAGCCTGAAGCATTACTCTGGCATGTCCCCAGGTGTGCAAACGCATGGATATGATCTGTCAGCGCATGCTGAACCAGGGCTTCCTCAAGGTGGAGCGCTACCACAGTCTCTGCCAGAAGCAGGTGAAAGCCCAACTGCCCAGGTAAGGGATTTCTCATACTACACACGAGTATTACCTATGAGTGACACGCCTCAGCGTATTAACTGTGTAAGCCATCTTTGAATGAATAAAGCAGAAATATCATATCGGGTACCTGAGTTCTCTTATAGGATCCCGTGGTGTGTTTATGAAACCGGGGGATCATATGCGGTTGCAAATTTACAAAAGTAGTACATTTGTATTTATTGTTGACGCAGGGACCATTTTACAAGCCGGTCTTCTGTCAAGTTGAGCTACTTTGTCGAGTTAGGCTACCATAGTGCAAATCGATAGCCCTAACCATAACCCAAACCCCAAAACGGTGGAACTGCACATGCGCAAAAAGGCTCCATAGTACGTCTCGATAGGTAGCTCAACTCGTCAGAACACCAGCCGCTTTCCCGTGTTTAAATACGAGCTTTGGCCTGGGCCGCAGACAGTCCATTATAACCGCCTACCTTTCCCCTATACCAGGGCTATTCAAATCATGGTCCCCAGTCAAAGCACTGCTGATTTTCCAACCTCCCTTTACCCGTGAACCAGGTGTGAAGTCTCTGTGGCCAATCAGAATGAGGCATTATTGACCTAACTACTTAGGAGAACAGAAAAAAAGGCCTGGATTTGGAATTGAGGGCCAGATTTGAGCTCCACCCTGTACTCTCACCATGGAGCCAGATAAAGGAATGTCGGAGTGCTGTAGTTTTTTTCCCCTCAACATCAGCTCACAGTGTATTATTATTAAGTAATTATTACCGCATCAACAGTGGTGTCTGAGGCTAGGGATCTGTTGCCAGCGATCGGAAGGTTTCCAGTTCGAATCCTGTGACTGCCAGCAGTGATTCTTCTTCATTGGGCCATTGGGCAAGGCCCTTATCCTATAGTTGCTCTGTCCTGGGTGTGTGTGGCAAAACACTGTGCCGGAACATGCAAAGGGTAAGGTTTGGTGTATCCCCTGACACTTCACATCTGATTTCTTAATGATTTTATGAAGCATACATTTAGTAGAAAGCAGCATATTAGTTTACCTTGGTACAGTCACTGAAAATACTCAAAAACAGCAAATCATTCTTATCCAGAATATGTATTTATTTATCACATTTGGAAGAATTATGTTCTGTTCATATATTTAGATGATACACTTAAAACAGTTTAAGTTAAAACTGAGAAACTTGTAATACATTTGTAGTATTAAGTATATTGTTAAATATGGTGATAATGCTCATATAATGTTCTCTTGTACCTATAGCATGACCATGTACAACAGAAAGCTTATAGTGGTCTAGTTGCTGCATGTTACAGCTGGTCCTAAGACTGCTAACTTTAGCAATTTTTTTAATCTTTTTTTATCTTTTTATCATCAGGAGCCTATGGATTAGGGCTGCCGCGATTAGTTGATGTAGTCAATGACGTCCACACTGAAAATGGGTCGACATCAGTATTTAAAATTAGCACATTGTGTTTTTTTTGTTTTCCTTTAATATCACTGTATAATTATGGGAGTAGTTGTTAGCAAGTTAGTACCAAATTATCACAAAACAAAAAGGTGGTTTTACTCTGTGCAAAGTGCAATGGCATACCATCATGGCACTAGTGCTATGCAAGAGCACCTGAAAAGGAAACACACAGGAGCTATTTGAGATAATGGACCACCAGAATAGGCAAAACCACACTAAGTGCTGTCTCTTCATGTTTACTAAATTAGCATTGGAATTGAGTTTTTTATATATCTTGTCCTTGTAGTTGCTAAATACACCTATTATTAAAGCCATAAAGTTGTCTGCCTGGTACATTAACTTCTCCACTGAATAAGTGTTCATGAAAATGTTTAGGCTAAAATTTGGGCTTACCGCACTGTTTATCAATAATGGTGAAAATTAGATACTATTTTTTAAACATTGATTATTATCTGCAAGTCGTTTTTTTTTTTTTTTTTTTTGACAACCCTAGTGTCTCATTATTGTCAACTTCAGCGTCAGCTATATCTTACTTTTCTGATCGTTAGTGGTACATTTTAGTGGTGCAGCAGTGGAAAAAGGTCTCCCCGAAACACTTTCCAGCTGCACCACTTTCCAAACGTTTTGTATAGGCTATAAATAACTGGCATTGTGGTATAAGAGAAATTCATATCATAAGAAACGTATCAATAATAAAAAACGGTTTTCGGTATGAATTGGTGTACCGCCCAACACTAGTAGCAGCCTTAATAGATTATTTAAATATGAATAGTTGACATCAGCTGCAATCAAAACTGTACCTGTTTTCAAATTCCTTAAATCACAAACATCTGATATCACATTGAGATGCATGCCATATATACTATCTGCTTTTTAAATTCTTGTCTCTGAATTAATCGCAATGAGTGTAACCGCAGAGGATCATCTATCAGTGCTTTGTACTGCTGGGTGCTTGACTATCTCTAACTCTACGAGGTGAGCGTCAGTGTGTGTTGTTGCTGTCCCCTAACAGGCGGGAATCCGAGAGAAGGAACCACTCTCTGGCCCGTCACGCCGACATCCTGGCCGCCGTTGAGACACGCCTCTCCCTGCTCAACATGACCTTCATGAAATATGTGGACTCGAACCTCTGCTGCTTCATTCCTGGCAAGGTGGTAATGTGATGTGGGGATTTCTGAGTGTTATTTTGTATTTGGCTGGGGGTCCTTATGGTGATCACTTTAATAGGCCAGTGCAGTTTATTTATTCAAAGGTATATTAAGTTGTTCATTTGAAACTGCACTTCAGGGTGTGGCTACAAGGTGGTCAAGTGTCAAAAATAAGCAAAGGCTTTAATATGTAGGTGAAATGAATGAGGCCTTTTTGTTTCCTTGCTACAGGTGATTGATGAGATTTACCGAGTGTTGCGCTATGTGAATTCCACACGGGCCCCCCAGCGAGCCCATGAAGTGCTGCAGGAACTGCGGGATATTTCATCCATGGCCATGGAATACTTTGATGAGAAGATTGTACCCATCCTGAAGAAGCGGCTCCCGGGGGCAGACCTCTCGGGCCGCCTGATTGGCTCAGCGCCAGGTAAGGCGGAGCTATGTAGCAGTGTGGTTTGTCATAAATATTAAAACTGATAGGATGCACCAGGGGCTTTAAACGCATATCATACCAGACATACTGTGAAAATGTATAGCAGGACAGCTGGATGGGTAAAAAGAAAGTGAGTCTGTGCAGCAGAGTATGTCAGTGACTGTTTTTGTGTTATATCATTTCACCGTGACTCAGTGGCTGGGCCCTCCACCTCGTTGACTACCATGTCACTGCTGGCCAAGAACACGCCTTCACGCTCTGAGATGACCAAGGTGCAGCAGCAGGTGAAGGTAAACGGGGCGTCCATGACAACACTGCGGCGGGAGATGACGGAGGTGCGTGTGAAGCAGCTGGAGCAGCAGAAGCAGCTGCAGGACCAAGAACAGAAGCTGCTGGAGCAGACACAGGTCATCGGGGAGCAGAACGCACGACTCGCCGAGCTGGAGCACAAGATCCGCGAACTGATGGAGAGGGCCGTTGGAGCCGGGGCCCGACCAGGGACCGGTGCCACTCCACCTGTGTCAGGGGGAGCCGAAACCTCCAGCAAACGGGCCAGAAAGAACTCGGACTCTCCCCGCCAATCCAAACGTCTGCGCAGCAAGAAATAGGCACTATTATTTCCCATGCCCTGTAATAATACTTTTTTTTTATTTTTCTGAGAGCATGCAAAGGGGATCTACAGGGGGTAGGAGGCGGGTCACCTGTTTCTTTGTCATTAGCTCTCCTCCTTCCCATAAGGACCCAGCCAGCCACTGGCACGCATGACCTTTCTTCTCGGTGCCAGGTGTCCATCTCATGTCTTTTTTGGCCGGAAACGCAGGTTCTGAGCGTCGGTTGCGGTTCGTGCCGCACAGGGTCCCGGACAGTCGACGTCACCTTAAGTAGCAAAGTTAATAGTGACGATAATAAATGTCAACCGGGGTAAATGTGAGCAGAGTGTACGATTGCACGGTTTTTGGGGAATGAGGGGCCCAGACCGAATCCAATGAAGTAGTGATTTTGGGGTCGGTTGGGAACAGACAGTTGTAAATGGGTCGTCTTTAATCGCGGCGAATTATTTCCCCACGTGTCCTCCGAGTCCATAGAGTGGATAGCGTATTCAGTTCAGTGTTTTGCTTTTAGACTCTGATTTAGTGCAATAAAGGAGCACGGTTTGGTGGCCGCAAGGATACTGGGTCATTAATACAACCCGTATTATGCAGACCAGCGGTGTGTGGATGAGAGATGACGAATCTAGGGAAAAAGTAGATGTCGACAGGTAATACTGGCTTGAGACGAGTTGGTGCAAAATGGGTCATTCTGAAGTGTCGTAGGGAAACGGGCGCCAGCGTTTATCGGTTTCCTTCTCCCTGGAAGTACCCAAACGGAGACGACCGGTCTTTATGGCAAAGCAGACGGACGAGGGAGTTTTAAAAGACTTGTTCTCTCCCGTCTGCTTTCCCCATATTCGATCATGTCGTTTTTTTGTGAATTTGTACGTTCGCGTATGTATGTCTGTCCATCCGGTAACCACTAACGCGCTTTTGAAAACGTACTTTCAGCCAAATGTCCGCCCTCCGAAAAACAAGAGACGTGCGGGATGCATAGAAAATAAGCAGAAGTTTGTGCATGGCAGTATAGCGAATTTCATAATATTTTTGTGATATTAATCTGGCGAAGCTATCTTCTGGAACTTGTGCATTGGACGACACCTAGTCGCAACCGTCCAGGCCGCAAGTCATTGCGCCTCTGTGTTCGGGGCGGGCCGGGAATATGTGCGTGTCCGGCCAAGAGAAGACTGTACTGTAACCTTTCTGTAATAAAACTTGGATTGTGGAACATTTGATGTATAAGGAAGATCGAGATCTAATGTCGTTAGCCTGAGTTCTGGATCACTAATGATTGTCGCACATATTTCTGTTCGAAGTACAAAACAAAAATTAAAGTTGGCGTATAAGGCCCGGTGGCGTGTTTGTTTTTGGCGAGAACGACGCGGAGGACAGCTGTAAGGTAAGTCAGTCGCCCTAGTCAGAAAGTGCACAGGATGGGATGAGTGGGAATAGAAAAGGCCGAGTGCCCTTCCTTAGCTGGCGCGTTTTTCCATCGTGGTGCCAAGAATCTGGGTGTGGACATCCATGAGGAACGTTTTTTTTTCTCGCATCAGTCCCCCTAGTGTTAATTTCAAAAGCCACTTTGACAGCTAGGGTGCGATTAAAAGAACATACGTGTAAGGCTAGTTGAAAATCAGATGTATTATATTTAGCATGTAATCGCAAAGTGGCGCTTAAGTACAGCGAGTGATGTGAGACGGTGGGGAAACTCCAAAGGTAAAGCACCGTCCTACCACGTGGCACCCGGATGCAGACTCGACTGGTTTTTAATTCTTTGTTTAATTTCAGCGGCACCACGTAAATTTTTTTTTTACGGCGTTCTGTGGATAGGCGGAGGGAGTGTAGAGCTGGAGTAATGAGGGCGATGGGCGGGATGAAGGGAGCCGACGTAACATCATCCGGTGTCACGGGAGCGGCTACGCCCAGGGCCTGGACTGAGTGGCGTTAGAGAGAACATCATTGAACCCAGCTTCGCATTTGGGTGCGGTTGCTTACAGCTGTGCAAGGATAGAACGAGAAGTCTCGCGGATATGGGGAACCGTGTCGCCCGAGACGATTATGAATGGGTCTACACGGACCAGCCGCACGCTGACCGGCGCAAGGAAATCCTGGGTGAGTTGCAGACCTGTAAGGGACTTAGACCGTGGCGTCGAGTCTGAAGGATTAGCGGGGGAATATGAGGCATGTTGTCAGAGAATGGCGTATGCGGGGCGGAAAAAGTTTGTACGAATACATGATATGTAAACTTGTTTTTAATTACGTTGCTGTGGTAACTTTTCTCAAACGTAGCGGCATTTGGGTAACGCTATGTGGCCAGCCCGGCGCCGGCGATGTGGGTGTTTGGCCCGTGGTGGTATTATTAATGTAGTGCAGACAAACCCGGCTTGTTGTCCATTAGAGACGTTCGTACTCGTAGTGGTGATACTGGTGAAGATGCTACAGCCGGACGGCATGATTTACGTGTTTATGTAGAGATAGGCATCGACGTGGTTATGGGACGGTAGGAGGATGGCGGTAAATCGGGCTCGTCGAGTAACAGTTCAGTGAGCGAAAGTGAGCCTGGTTGTGCCAGGGGAGAAGGTCGCGGTGGCGACGACGTCGCTTGTTTTCTTGATTCTTGGCCGTCTCCCTCGGGGTGGCACTTACACAGTCGATATGCAAACAGCAGGTCGTTTTAATCGATGGGAAGCAGATGAGTGTGGGGTAAAAGGTGGGACGTTTTCGGGGATGTCGGCAGCGGATGACAGTGAAGCGAAAAGAAGTGCGTTTTAATATTTAAAACGGGCCGAAGTGAAACACTTTCTCGTCGTAAGGAGTTTCCATTTGTGTAGCGACACGCTTCTGTAGCTGGCAACTGGATCTCTTTAGCTGCGTTAATAATTGAAAGCTAGAGGCCTCGGTGCCGGTTTTGTTTACACGTCACGTTGGCGTCCAACTCCGTAGTTGCTAAAGTTCATCTTTTACCGACTTTCTATTTAACAGAGAGGCCGTTTGTGGCATGTAACACATCCTGTATGTAACATTGTAAATAGGGGACTCTTGTTGGCGCACCTGTCGGGCGTGTAGAATAAAACAAGTACCGTCTGGGTGTACCGAGCTAGGCTACGCTGCCTGATATTCAAACAACTTAGGCTGCGTGTGAGATGCGATACTGAGCACCGGAGAGTTTGGGGAGTGGGCGAAGGAAGCTTGTATACGGGTGTTTCAATGTAAAGCGAAGCCAATTTTTCCGATCAAATATGACACTTAAGTAATTTTGTGACTTAAGTGGACTGCACTTACTGAGCTTTAAGGCTTGGCACGTGGCACGCCTAAAATTGTTTAGAATATTTAATTCAGTGGAGTGAGGATAGTTAGGCCCTGATATAATTATGGTTAACATTACTCACTTAATCCTGATTGGCTAAATGCAAGCCCTTGATATGAACCGCTCCCCTTAGTAGAGGGTGTACAGTATGAGAAACTGAATCTACTGGCTTCTGTTTCAGACTCACCGTTTTTGCCCCTGTCAAACTGTTTTGTGCCACGTGTTCCATCATATTTCGCACACTCACTGTTTATGGGTACATGCATGCAAAAAGCATGCGATAGAATTACTAGAAAGCTTGATAATGTATATGATGGCATAGTTGTGTGATGGAGAGTTTGGTGGTCTGTGAGAAGTTGCATTTGCAAGACTTTGTGTATAAATGACAGTTTGTGAGAACTTTGTATGACTGAGGAAGTTTGACAATGTGTGAGGAACTGAATAATGAGTTCTGTGAACTCTAGCCCTCATGGCATCCTTACATTTGGCCTGAAAATACAATAATGTAAGTTTTGTGTGGTGTGTAGGACAGATTGGACAGGGTAAGGTGGTTTGTTCAGAACGTTTCATAAACGGGCAATTCAGACTACTTTTGCATAGAGTAGAAACAGGGCTTTGGATTAAAAACAAGACGTGTAAAAGTATGTCAGTATAGTTAAAGTGATGAAACTTTTTTTGCCGTTAACAATAAAACTGTTTAAATAGAAGCTCTAGGCTCAAGCAGAAGTGCAGGAAGATGGTAGGTTTTCAGTTTTGATTTGGAAGAACCTGAAGTACAAGAACTTTGCAGACAGTACAGTAGCCGGTTCTAGTGATGGGTGGTAAACCGGCTGAATGGGGCTCTAGGCATTGCTAGCTGACCCACTCCTGCTGATTTTTTTTAAAAATTATTTTATTAATTTTTTTTTAGCTGGCCTATCAGGTATAACTGATTTTTAACATACAAATGGTGGTACTTTATAGTTAATTCTATATGTAACTGGAAGTCATTGTAAAGATCTAAGTCTACTTGAACTTCTGTTGTCAAATATTTATCCTTTATCTATTTAATGGTATCACAATGCAATGTAGACCCTTTCTGAAATGTACCAAACTAGCCACTGGGAAAAGCCAATGAGTCGATAAGCAAATTTTTTTTCCCCCACCGGTCTTCCTTAGAAATGGAAGAGTAGATGTTGGTATGTTATGCTCCATTTTAAACAAGTTTTGTACTTGTGGTTTTTATGGGTTTGGGGGAAAAACACCAATTAGAAGTGTTCTGCTCAGGGTTTTATCATCACTGGTTATTTAAAGCACTTTTATGAAGCCCATCAGCCAGAGCACAGCAATAGTGGTGGACTGACTTAGGCACAGCCTGTCTCTGTGTTTTCACAATTCTGCATGGGGGTAATGGTGGCATGTACTAATGGTCATAAAGGTTCAGTAACAGCCACATTGTAGTGTATTGGGAGTTTTCCTGCATCCTTTTCATTTGGATTTTGTTACATT
>JAABNX020000070.1:17187012-17213426 GCA_015163995.2 Mormyrus lacerda
GGGAGGTTGTGACACCTCAAACACATCACTGAAATTATTATTATTGCATCAACTTTTCCATTTGTCATGTAGCATTTTACAAGTAATGTTAAAACCATATAAAATATTATAGAAATATTCACTGCATCTTCATCATTATAATTCCATTTACCTGTCCGAAGCCGTCTTCGCGGAGCCCGTCGCCCTGCCCTCGGCTCCCCCCCGAGCCGGGGAACGGCAGTACCTTGCACTGCGGAGGACGCTGTTGGGGCGGCGGAGGGAAAGAGGCTAAATGCCGCACGCCCGGAACATACGGCCCCCGGGTGCCCGGCCGATCGGGACGCAACACCGAACCATAGACGGGGTGATACCGAGCCACATCGGGAGTGGGGAGCGTTAGGCCCCCCGGGCCGTACTGCAACGCCTCTTCGCTGTGCTGCGGATCACCACGAAACATGTCGTCTGGCTTTCAGCTTTTGCTCGTTATCCTCTGCGATCTGACTAAATTAAAAATCATTAAGGGGAGAAAAAAAAAGTGCAACTGGACGTCGGCTACCAGGCTGGACTACATTCTGAAATTCTGCACTACTTTACTGATCGGCAAATTTCACAGGGAATAAATATAATACCGCCACCTAGAGCACGGGAAGGTGAACTGTAATTGATCAGTAACGCAACATTCATCAGCGTTTCTCAAAACAGTCTTCGGGGACCCCGAGGCGGCACGTGTTTGCTCTTTCCAGATTCCCTGAGAGTTGTGAAGGAGCAAAAACGTTAGGCACACCTCCAGGATCTATGGCATACACATGGTCCTAAGCTACTGTTTTGTGACTTTATAGAAGATGTGTGGATGTAGCCCCCCCCTACACACACACACACACACACACAGAGTAAACATTTTATTTGAGGAGTTTTCAACCTGTCAAACCAGTACCTGTCAAAAGAAGACAGAGCAGAGCATGGGACTTTCTACTGCCAATGCATGATCAAATGAGTAACTGAACCAGCTGTTGATACGAACATTCATGAAATGATTCTTCAAAATTTCTACACTTCCTCTGCAAGCCATTATGCTGAAAACCCCCATCAGAAAAGTGGTCACCACTAATTTGATCTAAATCCTAACGGAGCTCACATTTCCTTTACTGTACATAAATACAAAGAATCAACCTCACACCTACTATAATAAGGTTAATGGGTTACCTCACTAACAGACATTTATGAGTCCTTGTACACTGGATAATACAGTACTCGATGTTTCCTAGATCTGTATCTAACCTTAAATTTCATTGTTGTATCTTTGCACATTTATTGTAGGCATACATGTCAGTTCATTTGTCATGGCAAATACATGCCCTCATTAGGTTTTATATGCCCAATGCTACAGCCCTGTACTGTATTAATACACGCCATTGACTTTCAAAGGTAGCTCTTTATTATTATTCTTTATTTATTATCATCACTATTATTCTTATTAATAATAATAATAATAATAATAAACCAATTCAATCCCGCTCATTTTTTTTTTCAATATAATGGTTTTCTTTATTGATTCAAAATATATCTACTGTAGGCAGATTACAACTTTTTGTAGTTAGTTTTCAGCAGCAGGTAACAGGCAAATAGGTGCAGATCTCGCATGTCACAAATACACCGTATAGACAGTCCTGCTGTGAGGCAAATATAGTTTGGTTATTACCTGACTGACTTTAAGGCACGTCACACTGGGTTAATATTCACTAATTTTTAAGAAACTTGTTTAAAAAAAAAAATCACTAGAAGCTACAACAGCCTTAGCGTCTGTGTTAGTCATGGGGGTGCTTATGTTGTCTCTTAGTTTATAGTGGTTCCTGCATCTCGGTGACATGAGCTGAATCTGAGGGCTATCCAAAGAGGAGGGCATGTCTGCTCTTGGTGGAGCTTTTCTTGCAGATCATTTCCCTTTCTGGGGCGCGGATTCAAATTCTGTCTAAATAGTCGGTTGTAGCACTTGGACAACAATGAAGTGTAGAAGGTCAGACAGCACAGATATAGTGCCCATGAAAACATGACCACACAATTGGGACACAGGCTTCTCTGCGACGCATGACCATCATTTGCCCGGGTGGCGTCGTAACGCGCCACCTGGAAACAACAGGGTCTCGTTCATTATTGGAAATGCTGGAAAATTGATAGAGAATGGATAACTTAAATGGAAACAGTTCGGAGGCAGGAGAAGGCTAGTGCCCATCAGACGAAGTGCGCTGGCTGCCCTTATAGGCCTGGACAATCTCTGCCACAACACTGGGGTCCTCCAGGGTGGAGACGTCCCCGAGGTTGTCGGCCTGCCCCGTGGCTATCTTCCTCAGGATCCGTCTCATGATTTTCCCTGATCGGGTCTTCGGGAGCCGCCTGACAACCTGTCCAGGATGGAGTTCTTTAGGACCAGGCCCTGTAGCATCCCTGGGTTTGTGCGGAGCACTGTGTTGTCAAGGAGCACTTACCAGGAAATGGTCAGGGATGGCGTACTTGGCTATTTTGGATGCCACCAGGGCTCTCAGCTCCTCTATGACTTTGGTCTGGTCGAGGGAAGCGGCGTCTTTCAAGACCACAAATGCAAATGGGACTGTGGGAGCAGAAGAGGCCCATGACAGCATTATGTGTCTAGCTCATTCCTAAGTGATGGCTTGGCTGTTACTGCTACTATATGGGGGTTTGTATTTACCACATTATGGGGACCTAAAGTTTTTTACGTTTTAGCTTGTGGGGACATTTTTCAGGTAAAAATCTGTGAATAAAGAAACTAAAAAAGCCAGAAGTGTTATATTTTGTTTGGTTACTTATGTTTAAGGTTAGGGCTGGGTTGTCATGTTGGGATTAATGTTATGGCTATACAAATGAATGTAGAGCCCCCACAAAAATATAGATACCTAATCTGTGTATGTGTATACAAGCTGACCTCTGTTTTCTGGCATGTCAACTGTTTCATAGCCTTCACGCAAACACTTCAGGTCACTCAGATCCAAAATCTCACATACAGTGACTTGAAAAAGTATTCATACCCCTTGAACTTTTACACATTTTGTCACATTACAACAACAAACTTGAATGTATTTCATTAGGATTTCATGTGATAGACCAACACAAAGTAGTGGATAATTTTGATGTGGAAAGAAAATGATACAGGCTTTTCAAAATGTTTTGCAAATAAAAATCTGAAAAAGGTGGTGTGCGTTTGTATTCAGCCCCTTGTACTCTGGTACACCTAAATAAAATCCAGTGCAACCGATTGCCTTCAGAAGTCACCTAATTAGTAAATAGAGTCCACCTGTGTGTAACTTTTTCTCAGTATAAATACACCTGTTCTGTGAAGGCTTCAGAGGATTGTTAGAGAACAATAGTGAACAAACAGCATCATGAAGATCAAGGAACTCAGGTCCTTTACAGGTCAGAGATAAAACTGTGAAGAAGTTTAAAGCTGGGTTAGGTAAAAAAAAATATCCCAAGCTTTGAACATCACACGGAGCACTGTTCAATTTATCATCCAAAAATGGAAAGAGTATGGTGGAACTACAAATCTACCAAGACAAGGCCATCCACCTAAACTGAGCAGGGAGAGCACTAATCAGAGAAGCAACCAAAAGGCCTATGGTCACTCTGGAGGAGCTGCAGAGATCTACATCTCAGATGGGAGTATCTGTCAACAAACTATTAGTCGTGTATTCCACAAATCTGGATTTATGCAAGAATGGCAAGAAGAAAGTCATTGGTAAAAGTAAGCCATAAGAAGTCCTGTTTGCAGTTTGCCACAGCCCATGTAGGGGACACAGCAAACTTGTGGAAGAACGTGCTCTGGTCAGATGAGACCAAAATTTTTTATGCAAAACACTATGTGTGGCAGAAAACTGAACACTGCTCAACACCCTGAACACACTATCCCCATCGTGAAAAATGGTGGTGGCAGCATCATGCTGTGGGAATGCTTTTCTTCAGCAGGGACAGGGAAGCTGGTCAGAGTTGATGGGAAGATGGATGGAGCTAAAAACAGGCTAATCCTGCAAGAAAACCTGTTAGAGGCTGCAAAAGACCTGAGACTGGGGCAGAGGTTCACCTTCCAGCAGGACAACAACCCAAAACATACAGCCAGAGCTAAAATGAAATGGTTTAGATCAAAGCATATTCATGTGTTTGAATGGCCCAGTCAAAGTCCAGACATACATCCCATTGAGAATCTGTGGCAAGACTTAAATTGCTGTTCACAGATACTCTCCATCCAATCTGACTTAATAAAATAGCTTGAGCTATTTTGCAAAAATATTGCGGTCTCTAGATGTGCAAAGCTGCTAGAGACAAACCCCAAAAGAGTTGCAGTTGTACTTGCAGCGAAAGGTGGTTCTACTTAGTGCTAACTCAGGGGGGCTGAATACAAATGCACGCCACTTTTCAGATTTTTGTTTGTAAAAAAATTTGAAAACCATGTATCATTTTTTATCAACTTCACAATTATGCATTACTTTGTGTTGGCCTATCCCATAAAATCCCAACAAAATACATTTAAGTTTGTGGTTGTAACGTAACAAAATGTATAAAAGTTCAAGGGGTATTAATACTTTTTCAAGGCACTGTAATCAGAACAGCTTTCTCCCCTGAGCTGTAAACATGTTCAACCATGAATCCCCTGACTGACCTGTTTTTCACTTGTCTATCTATATTTTTATGATGCTGTCTGTCTGGGTGGTGTATTTCATTGCACCTTATCCAACTGCCTTGTTTTGCTTACTTGTATGTATTCTGTGTTGCTGGTTGTTTACTGCTCTGTTAATACTTGTTGTACTATAGTTTTTTTTTTCCTCAAGTGATCCATTACATCAAAATAAATTCCTTGTACTTGGGCCGTACATGGGGAATAAAGTTGATTCCAAATTTTTCCCTTCTGTTTTGTACATGACCTAAATGAGTCTTAATATAACCAATCATTAAACAAAGAGATGTAGGTTACTGATATGCAATGTGGTTGAGTTTTGAGACCTTTTATGACAGTAGAAAGTGCACTTAGAGGCCTGGTGTTTTGAGGCAGGAGGAAGGACGCCTTTAAGACACTCTTCACTAAGCTTCTGTCTTGGCCATTTGGCCGAAGGGGCTGAGTTGGAGTGATAAGACAGGATGGGCCTATAAAAGATGCAAGATATGAGGTCGCCATGGCCTCCCTGCTTTGCTCAGACTAATGACAGACCCCACACTCGCCACCTCTCTGCAGAAGTGTGATAATCCTGGGTGTCTTAGGGTGCAAGATGAGTGCTGGTCAGCACTGCTCTATGGGCTCTTAAAAATATAGATACTGGGTCTTAAAATCACACACACTTTACATCTCATTTTGAAATATGTAAATACAGCCAATGATTTCTCAACTATACAGGCTAAGCCTGTGTGCCTGTAATCACAAGGTCACAGGTTCAAACCCAGCCTCAGCATGTCTGCGGGTCCTTGAGCAAGACCCTTAACCCCCAGCTCCCTGGGCGCCCCAACAGGTGGCAGCCCTTCGCAGACAGTTTGCTCTACAAAGAGCAAGTTGAGGGAGGTGTAAAAAAGAATTTCCCCACGGGGACAATAAAGGGTTCAATTATTATTATTATTATTATTATTATATCCGGTCGGGGTGTGTGTGCGTGTCTCTGTGTGTATTTTGATCTCACCTTCTCCTTTGACATCGTGTGAAATGCCGATCACTGCCGTCTCAGGGACATTTGGGTGTTCATCCTGCAGGCCGTAAACAGGAGCCGCTCAGTTGCTGACGTTCACAGCCCCTAGCATCACCCATCACAATCTCATGTCGGCGCTTTGTGGCTCGCTACTCACCGTTAATGTCTGTGGTCTTTTAAATGATCTTCCTTTATATAATACACTGAGACCCTATGCTGACACGTGACTCACCAGGGCATCCTCGATCTCCGCGGTGCCCAGCCTGTGCCCACTGACGTTGATGACATCATCCATGCGGCCTGTGATCTGGTAGTAGCCTTGCTGGGTGCGGTAAGCCCCGTCTCCGGTGAAATAGTGACCTAAAATGCAAAATAATGACCCCCAATATGATACAATCACCTGCAAACGAAACCAAGTCAGAGAGCAGGCCAGCCCCCCTGTAAATATACAGACTAACAATAATAGGCAATATGGGCCCAGCCAAGACTGGACTTACCAGGGTAGGGTTTAAAGTAAGCCTCCACAAATCTTTGGTGGTCTCCGTGGATGGTTCGGGCCATTCCTGGCCAGGGTTGGCTGATACAGAGAGCACCACTGACGTCGTTTCCTGTTAATGGTTTTCCCTGAGAACGACAACGGCACAAGGATTCTGTTTACACTCGTTATCCGGAACGGTCTAGATTCATGACAGACATTCCTATGTTTTACTTCCTCCCAAAACTGTATTGGCGGGGGTACTTTTCTATCAGGAACCCTCCCCAAAAGCAGTAATGGAAAGTCAGAGAATCTGGGAAGGCGGCTGACCCAGTCTGGCATGGTGCCCCAACCAACTGCCCATATCAGGCCCTGCCCTCAATATGGGCGGCCGCTTGCGGAGAAACGCTTATCTCTGGGACTGCTGGAGAGGCACCCTGTCAGTCGCACCCCACACACTCTGTCCTGTGCACACTGATAAGAGCCATCATCGCTGCTCCCACCTAGGACCAGCTTTGGGCCTCGCTGACCTGCCTGACAGGACAGCATGGTGGGGGGTACCAAATGCCAAGCATGGGGTGCAACAGTGTTCTGAACAAATGAGGTGTACACATCACACTGATCGTCACATTGTTCCTGACCATATATGCAAATGTAGGCGGGATGACTGACTTTCTCATCCATCAGTGCCAAATGGATGCCGAAGAATGGCCTCATGGCCATGGCGGGGAGGATCTCGGCGCCATCCTGCGCAGGGCGCGGGGCAATACAGATGCCTCCCGTCTCTGGAGAGCAGAGGAGAGTTTTCAGCGCTGTCCCCAGCCACTCCCCAAAGCACTCATCGCTAAATCACACATGTTCATGAAAGTCAGGGATGTAACAGGATGTATTAGCATCTGTGCACTCATTAGTGGGTAAGGACAGAGGCATATGAGAAGCTGCCAATGCTCCAGGCCATTTTCCCAAAAGCTCTTGTTTGCTATCATCTTTATGGAACAGACAGGACCGCCCTGAGGGAAAAAGGCCGTCCCGTCATGGCACTGCATTTCTGTGGCTGATAGGGCACATGTACAGGACAAAGCCTTTACTCCATATGAGAGACCGGTTACTCCGTGATGCTGTACTGTTACATTTATACACTTTTTTATCGTTATGAAATTGAGGGGGACTCATTGCCGCAAGAGCAGAAGGGGGATTATTAACTGCTCTAAAATGTGTATTACCTGTCTGCCACCATGTGTCCACCAGGGGGCACTTTCCATCTCCCACCACATTATAGAACCAAGTCCAGGCCTCATGGTTAATGGGCTCTCCCACTGAAAGAGACAGATCAGGCTTATATTAGATTGCACATCGGGCTAGCTGGCATAGACAGAATAGGGCTGTAAAACCCGACGGTGCCTTACAGGGGCAATAGTATCCTGTTTGCTGTCAGGTATGCACAGAGTATCTGTGATTCGCTTTCACCACTCCAAAGTTTACCAAAGAATTGAAATAACGAATATTATTGGCTAAGAAAGCCATCTCTGACATGTTTTCACTAGTACCTTGTTATCTAATAGTATGTACTACTGAAGTGATATCTGCACTGAGCAAAAGTCAATAACCAAACAAGCCAGCTTGGTGAGAGTCTAGTAAACACACAGTTTAGGCCAACTTTGTGACGTAATCTGAGGGAATTTCTCGTGTTGGGAAATTTGCTTGAACTTCTCAGTTTGCACACAGAATGCAGTTTTCAACGTATGCGACATCTAACTGAATTATTACAAAACACGCCGCCCTCTGTGGGGAAAACACTTGCTTAATCCTGCCACAAAGTGAACATATTTCAGTCTGTTTCCATCAGTTGCATGGTGAACTTAAACAAAAATGAGACAAGGAGTTTCCATCTGTTCTCATGCCCCAGAAGCTTAACTCTTAAACTACAATCCCAGTGAAAAGCCCCCTCTGTTTACAGCTGTGGCCATTTCACCTGAGCCCAGCATCCTTAGGGAGGACCTGTCATACTTCTTCACCCAGCTCTCATCGTACTTCAGCAGCAGGCGGATAGCAGTGGGGGCGCCATAGAACTGATTAATTCTGAGGCGTTGCACGGTCTCCCAGTACCGCCCTAAGGAACAGACACACACAGACACAGACACATACAAACACAGAAACAAACACACTGCTGTTTAAGTGGTTTGTGAAGTACAGGCAGCATGTAGCAGTTTCACTGGTGCAAAAGTACATACTGGTGCAACATATTTTGGATTCTCACTTGGACACAGGTCATTAATCAGAGACATAACCGTGTGGCATATCTGAACACACATGCTGACTGAGAGTAACATGACAGTATGACGACTCTGAAAATATATTTCTGCTGGGTTAATTACATAATAAATATTAGGTACCAAACAAACGATCTTTTAAAAAGATCAGTCAAATGGGTAAACCAAACAGTGTTAAAGTTGAGATGAGGTAGAATGTGACATGTTTATGGGACAGGCTGAGAGCCGCTTACCCGGATCTGGATACACGGGTGTGCTTTCAAAGAGTACCGTTGTAGCACCATTGCACAAAGGCCCATATACCACGTAGCTGTGGCCCGTCACCCAGCCGATGTCTGCCACACAGCCAAACACGTCCCCGGGGCGGTAGTCAAAGACGTACTGAAACGTACAGCTAGGCATCATTATAAAGATATCTGTAACCTTTATTAATGTATTAACATTACTTGGGTGTATTTGCTGAACTTCAACTGCAGAGGTGTTTAGCTGACAAAGCAGACTTCATTAGCGATTAGCAGTTATCAGGCTGTACCTGCTGTGTGAGTGCAGCGTACAGCAGGTAGCCAGCCTGCGTGTGCACGATGCCCTTGGGCTTGCCTGTGCTGCCCGACGTGTACAGCATGAAGAGCATGTCCTCGCTGGCCATGGGCTCCACGGTGCATGTCCTAGACTCCTTTGCCATTTCCTGAGAAGGAGGGTACATAGTCACCATTCGCCAGCAAGCAGCCCTCAGACACCATCAATTCTGACGTCTGTACGTCTGTTTTTAATTTAAAAAAATACGAAAATCTTTGTGTGTCTCCGTTTATGCACTACTGTGCAAACTTAAGCCATCAAAAAAAACTAAAGCTGTTTATCTGGGTAGTAAATGTGTATTTGCTCAGAACAAAAAAACACAATCTAACATTAGAATATATGTGAAGTAAGAGTAATAGAATAGAAACTTAAAGGAATTTCATTCTCCAAAAAGTTACTGATGTCTTGTTGGATGGTTAGATAAACATCACTCTCTCATTTAGTCAATCTATTAAATTTAATTCGTTTTGAAAAGTCATTGAGAAATCGAGTAGCCAAACATGATGTGTTGTCGAGTCAAAGAACTGGGGTGACTTTAGGAGATGTTTTGAAAGGGTTATGCTAACACACTTTGACAGCCATCTCATCATAGTTTTATACCAAGATGAAGATCATTTAAGCATAATTTTCTTTGACTAACTAAGACCTTTGCATGAGGGGTCTTCAAAAAGTAAATGCGCATTACAAAAAAACATATATACATGACTGTCAAGTTATTGCATCAAAATAAACTCTTACTAACGTGCTGTAACATGTCTCAACAAGACCAGTCTTTAGGCATTATGATGATGAAGATGTCAATGTGAAGAGAGCATCTATCCGAACAGCATGAATTCTGCTAATATCAAATCAAGAACAAACATCAGATTCATGGTGAAGCTCGAGTGAAAGAATGGTGAAATCACTGAGGTTTTAGGAAAAGTTTATGTGGACAATGTCCCAAGGAAATGAACAGTGTACAAATGGATATGGTTACTAGAACAATGACACAATGATGTTGAAGATGACAGACCATCTACTTCATTGAAGGTGCTCATGCCCTGATTCTGAAGGACTAATGATTAGGAGCAAATACAACAGCCAATACCATAGACATATCAGTTGGTTCAGCTTAAATGATTGACTGAAAAAATGCAGTTAAGCAAACTTTCCACTTGATGGATCTTAAAGGGGAGGAAACATGACTCAACCAGTATGATCCTAGAGAAAATCACAATCGAAACAATGGTAGTCAAGAGGTGGAAGTGCTCCAAAGCAAAAGTGGATCACTCAAGGACACGGCAACAGATATACTGGGATGCTCGGGCATTTTGCTTGTTGACTTTCTGAATGGCCAAAGAATTATGGCATCTAATTATTATGAAAGTGTTTTGCGAAAGTTAGCCAAAGCTTTACCAGAAAACCTAACTGCCCAAAGGCAGAGTTTCAATGGGAATTTGTTAGGTATCCATGACATGGCTCCATCTGACTATTTTTTGTTTTGTAATCTGAAAAAAATCTTTAAAATGCACCAAGTTTTCTTCAATTCATGATGTAAAAAGACTACATTGACATAGTTGAAGTCCCAGGACCCTCAGTTGGATTAAACGGCTGATATCGTCACTCACAAAAGTGTTTTTACCTTGATGGAGCATACGTTAAAAAAATACAGCTTATAACTTTCACTGTTCTTTTTTAATGCCATTTTTCCATGAACTTTCCGAAGCCCTCTTGTATGTTCTGGAAAAATCTATGCTGGGATTTTCCTAGCACCATAACAGTTTACCTTAATAATAACAACTAGAAGCAGAAATAAACAAAAAGTTGATCATGATGACTGTGCAGTAGAGTTTGAAAACTTAATGGCAAATTTGGCACAGTCGAGTAATTAAATTGCCTGTGTGCACTACCTCTTCCAGGAAGACGTCCAACTCCCCCATGGCTACCGCTTTGTCTGTCCGCCGAGACACAAACACACGGTGCACGGACGGGCAGATCTTCACAGCCTTGTCCACGGTGTCTTTGAGGTTGATTGTGCGGCCTCCTCGCACGCCTTGGTTACAGGTGATCACAGCCTTGCACTGGGCTGTGGGGACAAGGGAGCAGAGGGCATGACTCCCACGCTCGGAGGACATTAGGGCACAGGTGGGCCAGTCTGACAGTGCCTTTATAATGAAGTGAACCATCAAGCATTCACTTAAACTGCATTGACAAACAAGGAGACCATCAGCCACTGAATGAAACTCCTGAAGACCACAGTTGGGAGATGTGGACCAAACCTGTTAGGACAGTGTAGTACACTGCAGTGAGCTACGAGAGGATAGCACAGGTGAGGCTCGCAGTTGCGGAAATGTGTTTTTGCAGCAGTATGGGATTTTCATAAATCAAAACCATAAAACTAAATAATCAGCACCAAGCATATTTTGAAGTGCAATGCTTTCCGAAACTTCCCTCCTGCCCTGATTCCTCAATCTGTCACCCAGTTACGGGAAGATGGGCTGTAACCATGAGCTAAAGGAAAATGAATCACTGCGGAGCAAAAAACAAGCTCACATGGCCCAGCTGGGCTTCCAGCCAACGGTGCCCCACCACCAGCGGCTTGCTTCTCAGGTCACAAACAGCAGCTGCAGTGGGTGTTATCGCTTGTCCACAGCAGAGGTAAAGGGTCAGCGGAATCAGTATTCATCTTTCCAGGTTACCAGGTACATTCACTGGCTCCCTGGGCAAAAAGGTTACTGACGCATGCCTGACTCCGATATGTCTGGGGGGAGAAATGTGGCCGGCCGGTCCCCAAGAACAGGATGATCCATTCGGACCTTGGGCAGTACTAGCAAGTTTGGACCGAGTCATCTGCCAAATTTATGAATGTGAAGCAAAAGTTCATTCACTATGGTGTGAGTCACCTCCCAACTATAAGAGGGTGTTCAGGCAAGCGTACGTGGGGAAAAAGCCCACTATTAAAAGTGCAGGAGCTGAGTGCTTGGCATGTCCTCACCAGTGGTGTCAGTTACTGGGAATGGGATGGATTGCCAGCTGGGTCACTGGGCTGCCTGTCACTCAGACACCCATACATGATATGTTAAAACACCGACATCCATGACACTCCTGACAGTGATGAGATGCAGGTAGTAATTGTCTCAGAGGAATCGTGGAGGAACTGCTTTTGCTCTGGGCATGCTTTTTCGGGTCGGCTCAGCAGAGGGGGAAAGCAAGGACATCGCCCGACGTGGGACACAGATGAGGATTAAGTGCTTATTAGTGAAAAGGTTCAGTGCCTTGGTGATACTGAAGATACATTAATCACTGAAGTATTCAAAAAAGCCAGTCTAAGCATCAGCTTGAATCACACAAAATAAAGCTCTACGCCTCTGCCACAAGGCCATGCAGGTGTCTCCATGTCTCACTCACCGTCCTGGATCCGGCCCGCCAGAGCCTCGGCGCTGAAGCCGGCGAACACCACGGTGTGCACGGCGCCAATCCGGGTGCATGCCAGCATGGCCGCCACAGCTGTGGGGGACACGGGCATGTAGATGGCCACCCGGTCCCCTTTCTGGATCCCATGTCTCTTTAGCGTGTTGGCAAGGCGGCAGGTTGACTCCAGGAGCTCCCTATGAGATCAGAGGAAACGTCGTCGTTCTTTGACCGGCATGAGTTATCACCATGGGCCTGCTTAAGGATCTGAACATGCAAACGCTTCAATTGATAGAAAGAGATTTCTACTACAATTATGTGAATAACCCCTGTTCCCTAATGCATTCTTTCAGCATGCAACTTTACTTTTCTGTACCAATAAACAAAGTGGCTATTAATTTACATGGTCTCTGTGGCCTAAATGATTCTCTCTGCCTTTCTGTAATACAAACAATCCACAAAAACATTCGACGGAATTGTTCATACCACAAAGAATAAAGATTGCTGCTCAGGTGGAGTCATGCGTGCTCCGCTGTCTTAAACATCTGTATTTCCTGTTAACCTCAGAGCACAGTATGTTTGTACGTCGGCTTCATTAAGTTGGTACATATTTCGAAAGCACTCCTATGCATGTCTAGATCTTCCATAACCACTTATCCGGCATTGGGTGGCGGTGAGCCTGGTGCCCATCCCAGGCAGCACAGGGCACAAGGGAGGGGACACCCGTGACGGGATGCTGCATTTAAAGTCACTGATTCAACTGCATGTATTTTGAATCGAGGAGTAAATGCATGTGAAAATGGCGAGAAAATTCATACCTCACAAGCAAAACCAGGCTTCAAGCCAAGCCAAGCCTTTTAACAGGAGGCTATAACAACCTCCCCCCCCAAACCACTGTAAAAATGAGTAGTATGATCAGCAGCACACTTCAAGCACACCAGTACATTGTATAATTTGTGTTAAAATGAGTCAGAACACTCATTTGAATTGAAATACTAAGTCTTGGATTTATGCCACAAAGTGTGTCTTGTAAGCAAACAAGCGTGAAGACATGCAGATTAAATACAATAGCAGAAAGTTTCCGGAGAAGTTTATTTTATGCAAGCTTGAAGCTTCTGAATTTACAAAAGCAAGATTATTTGGTGATTTTGAAAAAAAGACCCATGAGGACGTTTCTGGATCCTAATGTGCCAGTACACATGGACGAGGATAGCTTTCAGGGGAACACATACTGTCAACACTGGGCAGATTACTGTTATCACTGATTAAACAACACAAACAAGAGTCAGTTTAGATTATAGGGGAAAAGAAAAAAAGAGAGTACTGCAAATTTAGAATGGACCTTTAAATATTACATTTTCAGTTTTTGATACAGAAGAAGTGCACGTGTTCTTTAAAACAAATGTAAACTGTAACGACAAAATAATAACAAAATTTCCACCATTTAAATTATAACTGAGCATTCTTCAAAAAAGTGGCTGATTTAAACACTGAACTCCTTAAAATGGCTTTTCCGAATTCAACTTACTAGTCCCCCTGAAGTTAATCATCAACAAACTCAGTTAATAAGATACTGTGGATAACAAAGGCATATCTTTCATAAGTGAATTTATTCCTTCAATACATGCCTAGATCTTCCATAACCACCTATCTGGCACAGTGTAGTGAGCCTGGTGCCCATCCCAGGAGGCACAGGGTATGAGGCAGAAACAATGTGCACTTATTAAACTGGAAATATGCATGGTTTTCTTAATGAAAAATTAAAAAGATGAATTATGTATGTGCTGTGCAAGAGCAATATTAAATGACACTTTATTGATCCCCATGGGGAAATTCTGTTTTTGCCTCCCACATCTTGTGTTGGTAAGAGAAATCAGCCCGCGAAGGGCAGCTGCCTACTATGCAGCCCAGAGAGCGAGAGGAAAAGACACTTGCTCAAGGCCCAGCAGACATACTGAGGCCAGGCTTCAATCAGCGACCTTCTGATTACAGGTACAGAGGGATAGCCCACTGAGCAACAAGATGCCTCCTTAATACATTTACAAACTGCACCAGTCTATGTATGAATCTGTTCGTGAAGTTGTATGTTTAATAAAAGATGTAATTGAAAGAAATTGAATATATGTAACATTAAATTCAGCCACACACAAAATAAGTTACACTGGAAACAGGTTTCACCTTAGCAGCGAATAACTTAATCACCAATTTCATCTGAGCGATTTCAGCGCTTCTTCGTTAAATGCTTTCATTTAGGCTCTGACAGGACTTTACCCCGCAGTCCCGTGTGTAGTTATCTGCACACGCCCATGTCATCATGGCTTCTGCCCTGGCTAAGCCCCATTGACCGCGTCAGGCATTAAACAACTTTGGCAGCTTACTGTCAGCAGAGAAGCATAAGTTCTTCGTGCAGGTTCTGAATCCACGTAGCACAGTACCTGTAGGTGACCTTAACTTCAGTGCCCGGTTCATCCCTCTCCCACAAAAGGGCGATCCTGTCCGGATGCTGGGCCACGTGTACGTCCAGACAGTTTTCTGTCAGTTCAAGAAAATAAGTATTAAAGTTAAAATGTATAAGTAAAGTCTTTTTGCATGCATAACTTCATTGAAACAGAATACCACAACACAGTAAATATTTTTTTTAAAATACCACTGGTTTAAAGTATGAAGCCAGTTATTCCGGATGTCTGGGTAGTACACCGGTCATTTTTATTAACAGTCTGAAGTGAAATACTAAGAAAGATGAACGTCATCGGTAAAACTTCTGTTTTTACTGTTCGAATGGATAATGAATTCTGAGTAAATGCTAAACCTCGTACCGGAAACGTTCAGCTGTCCTCCGAGAAACCAACTGATTTTGCCTCGGCTGATGTCGCAGTCCTTAACCCGGTCGAATGGTCTGCTCCAGGAGAGTCTTTCCTTGGCTATTGTCCCCCAGAACGTCTCCGGGTCCCTCAGTGACAGTTCGTGCAGCTCTTTGTACGATCTGCCAGCAAACGAAGGGCTGGCACACTGTGTGAAGCCTGCATTCCTCTCGGAGCCTCGACTCTGCGTTACTCTTAGGAATGAAAGGCTCCTACGATGGCCGTTATCCTTCTTGAAGTAAACAGCCCCTCTTCGCAGCATATACAGGAAAGTGCTCTCGTACGCTGCCATGTTTGGATGTTTACGTCCGGCTGATGCCGCTGTGGCACCTCGCTGCAGTTTGGTGTAAAAGGCTGGGAAGCGCCCGAAGATAAAAGAAAAAAAAAAAAAAAACGTGAAGTCACGGGTTGTTATGGTGGCGCAACCTACCGAGAATTCCCGCAAGTATCCCCAAAAAGTGAGAGCGCAAGATATATAAAGTTTAAACTTGATCATTAATAAAGAGACAAAGGTATTATTGTTGTAAGTAACTATAAAGTTGGTCTTAGTAAGTCTAGCTAAGTGATACTATATTGTATTATCACTGTACTTGGAGGTAGGGGATGTGAAACATGGTTCAATTCGTTAATATCAAACGCCCCATAGAGCAAATGCACGGAAAAACTGTACGGCAATTACAAGCGATAGTGTAATAAAACGTAGATTTTTAAATTTGAACTGTACACCATTTTACATAGCCCTATTATAATTGTGGTGGTTTAATTTATGACCAGCTAACATGGAATTTATCATAGAAAAGCATTTGTAGTATTTCGGCGACTTAACATGTCGCCAACGCAAAATGTATTTGAAGTTACATCGCTATATAGAATTACAAATATGTTTGTCCATCAATAAAGATTGGTAGAATCTGAACCTGTTTTAGAGGTTTTTTTTTTTTTTTTTACAAAAATCTTGTGCCCGAAGCTTATTATTTCAAAATGGGTGGACGTTGCGTAGTTCAGCGAGTTAGGAAGTTGCGCTGCAAATCAGAAGGCCGCTGGTTCAAATTCCCGTATCACAGGTATAACTTCGTTGTTGGGCAAGGTCCTTATAACCCTCATTTACCCCGCGGGTAAATGGCTGAGCCTGTTTCTCGAAAATGTGCAGTGCTAAATAAAAAAAGAACTGAATTCTTTTTAGTCAAGATGTGTTGACTAATTTGGGGTAAATAGTGTCACCTGTTGGACATTTATCAAAATAGCAAGGCTGGCGTCCTTCATAAGAAGATCTTGAAGAATGGTATAAATTCCAACAAAGCCTGTTAAATTAACCAATCGATTCAGCTGACCGGAATAAATGGTCATGTTGCGACTGCTAATAGTGGAAAGCGGTAAGAAATTATAAATATGATTCTTAAAAAAAATTAAATATGAAATAAAACATTTGGACAAGTAACTTTTTAGATAGGCGTTGCATCTGGTGGTGCAGTGGTTAGCACTGTTTCCTCTCACCTCTGGGACCTGGGTTCAGATCTCTGCCAGTGTTTCATGTGTGGAGTTTGCATGTTTTCCTCATGTCGTCATTGGGTTTCCTCCCCCATGACCCTGAACAGTATAAGTGGTTTCGTAAAATGAATGGAAGAAATGAAGCACCTTACATGCAGATTTCTATCGGCTACAATCCTGTTGTTTGAACTTTGGGGAAATTGCTGTGAGGGAAAAAATAAAGAACTGTGTGTGGAGGGGAGAGAGGTTGATGTGGGGGCAGAATTATCTTATAATTGTAAACTCTAGAAATATTAACACACAGTAAATTATCATATCAGTGTATGCATGTGTACTATTCGGTCAAGCTGCTTCCTTAACAGCTCAATGGGGTTGAGGTCCGGTGTTGGCCGCTCCACTATAGACAGAATACTGGCTGACTTCTTCCATAAAATAATTTTTGCATAGTTTGGAGCTGTGTTTGGGTCATTGTCCTGTTGAAAGATGAAATTGGCTCCAGTTAAGTGCCATCCACAGAGTATGGCATGGCGTTGCAAAATGGAATGATAACCTTCCTTCCTTTCTTTCCTGTACAAATCTCCCATTTTACCATCAACAAAGCAGCATCAGACCATCACATTGCCTCCACCATGCTTCACAGATGTCCTCAAGCACTCCTCCAGCACACTTTTATTTGATGTGTCTCAAAAAATTCATCTATCCATAGCACTTTTTTCCAATCTTCCTCTGTCCAGTGTCTGTGTTCATTTACCCATCGTCTTTTCTTTCTGTGATATGGCTTTATCTTTGCAATTCTGCTTAGAAGGTCAGCATCCCGAAGTCTGCCTCTTCATTGTTGATGTTAAGACAGGTCTTTTCCAGGTACTATGAGGCATCTGTTTCACAAACTACACACTGTAATATATTTATCCTCTCGCTCAGTTGTGCACCAGCAGCTCCCTCTCCTCTTTCTATTGTGGTGCTCCAGTTTTTCCAGTTTGTGCTGCTCTGTGAAGGGAGTAGTAAACACCATTGTACAAGATCTTCAGTTTTTTGGCAAAAAAAACTCACATAGAATAGCCTTCATTTCTTAGAACAAGAATAGATTGATAAGTTTAGAAGAAAGTTTTGAAGTTCTTTTGAAGCCTAAAGATTAAAAATTGAACCTTGCTGATGCTCTAGATCCACCCCTATTCAAATCTGGCCCTCGATTCCAAATCCAGGTCTTGTTTTCAAGTCTCCCAGGTAATCAGCTTAATAATTTATGGCTCTAATTGGCCAGAGGCTTCACAACTGGCTCTCAGGTAAAGGAAAGCTGGAAAAACAGCAGTGCTCGGCCCTTGAGGAGCGTGATTTCAATAACCCTGCTCTAGATACTCAACTAGTCCAAAGAAGGCCAATTTGAGCCGCCATGGGACTTATATCACTGGCCATCACCCTGAGATCTGACTGACAACCTCCACAGGCAACTAGGCTGAACACATCTCTTTGTACAATAAGCCAACATTAATCCCATAAGTTAGTATAATGGAAAGTGAATGTTGCCTTGAGGTGCATATTGCACAACATTCTAGTTTGAAATAGTTGTTCATTAAACAATACTGTTTCTAGTAATGTTTAATCTTGTGTACAGTGTACAATACAAAAGACAAAGTGCTAAGCATGCCAATGTTCATGGTTGGTAATCTGAATACAGAAGTTATTATTATGGGAAAGTCAGGGAGAGAATGGCACCACTAGGGTGATAAGGAAGTAATTGAATTAACAGTGGCCAGACAAGTTTGCTCTTGTGGAAAGTCCCTGTCCTGTTCTGCCTCGTCCTCACACTCCAGGAGGTCACCCGGTATATGCAAATTCACTCACAACATCTGTACACACTGCCTTGTCGGGGAAGGTCTTTCAGGGTATAAAGGGGGTTAAAGAACTCTCCGTCATTTGTATTTGGACTGCCTTCATCTATCCAGTGCCTGTCTACACTGCATTACATCGTATTATCATACTGTTCAATAAACCATTTTTGGAGGCTACTTTTATGAGAAACACTGCAAGTGGACTCCCTACAACAGGAAGGTGGGCAATGGGAGGCTTTTTTGTGTGCTGGGGGGGTCCTGAATTTGTAGGATAATTTTTGAATGATGGCATAGATTTAATAACGATAATGATGAATAGACTTAATACTTATTTATTATGAATTATGCTGTTATTGCCTCAAAATGAAGAGCCTGTAATCTCAGCCCCCCCCCCCCAATAATCTGTTTGTCTACAACAAAAATTATAGTTGTAACTTGATTTATGTCTGGCCTTCAGAAATGATCTTAGATTTAAACTTATTCTCTTACATTTTATATGATAACATGGTGATTTCAATTTAACAAACTTTGAATAATTCCGTGGAAAGTTCCTCAACTAAAGAACTAAAGCAAAAAACCAACATCCAACAGATGGTTTGTATGATTTATATTTTAAAATTTAAAAGTGCATTGTTTTCTATACTCAGTTTTTTAGTTTTAAATTTTCTGAAATATAATAAATTTGACAGTTTTTCACCATAATAAATGCATGCTGGTCTGTAGATGAATATTAGTAATTCTGATAACATCATCAGTATTTTGTAATATTTTAATGAATGGTTTTTATGTTATAACCAGTGTCACCTCCATGTGACAGTAAAGGCATACCTACTCTAAAATATGAGGTTCGCACAGTCAATCATAATGTTCTTTTCAATCCACCATCATCCTTTGAGCTATAGATTAGTGCATTTATTATTATTATGATCATCATCATTATTATTGAGATTATAAGGCGATTGAAAGATGGGGTCTTAGATGTATTATAAGTAATGGCATTACTGAATTCAGATGAAGGGAGATTTTTAAGTCAATGCTATATCAAAAATGCATAATCCAAAAACAAAATTAGATTATACACGATGGTCCATTAGGCATGAGCAGAGAAAATAGAGGGAAGTAATTATATGATTTGTGAACCATTAAGTGGGAATTATATGTGATTATGCCAGAGGTTTTAAGGATTAACTGACTTTAAAAACAAGCAGACATTAACATTCATCTTAAAAACAATAATGCCACGGGGACAGTGGTTATAGTGTGTCGTCTGTTTAATAGCTGCTCAGACCTAAAAAAATAAAGCTAGATAGGCAAAGTAATGTGCTTAATGGTTGGGGGGGGGCAAACCAGCACTTTCACTCAGCAAGACACTGCCCTAGTTTATGATCTATTTCACATATCAATTTCTCATCATGTTCATTGCATCCATCTATCCATTCATACATGGTAGGTGCATGCTGTGTAAGTAGTCAGGGCAGCCAGCATGGTGGAGAATTTGAGTTAATTGTTAGAGCGAATGGTTTTTGCGCTTTTCCTTGCTTTTGGTCTGGCTTGTTATTTTCTGCACACCATCATCATATCTGTGACCCGTGTCACAATACTCATCACAAGTAAACAGCACTGTAAAAAGTGATAATACCAACTAGCACAATCACTGGCAATACTTTAGTTAGAATTGAGGTTTAATCTCATGCACACTCACACAGGAGTTGAGAAAGCAGATAAGCTCTATCCTTCCTGGACTCATATAAATAACATATTCCAATATTGGAATATTTGTCAGCAACATCAGAAGATGACCACCCTCCAAGTTTCAAGGGTGCAGGTTTTTGGGATAACCTCTCAGTCAGCCAATAATGAAGCAGTGGGTGCCCTAGACTGGAGTTGAGAACCACTGCTTCATTATTGGCTGATTGAGAGGTCATCCCAAAAACCCGCACCCACAGTGGCTCTCTATGGATCAGGTTTGCCACCCCTAGTTCACCTATTTTTACAACAAGCTTTAATAGTTAGTTCAGCAAATAAGTCAGATATTACGCATAAAACACATTTTAAGGTAGTTGAATTTTCAGGTGTGATGTCATATGTTTGATCCTACTGTCATTCAGAAACACCCCAAACAACAAGTATTTACTAAGATGGCAGACGGTAGTTGCTTAATCCAATATTTATTCATATTCTTATACATCGTACAAGAAGTCAGTCTATAGTAAGGGCATGGATACCCTGGCAGATTTGGGGGACCTAGCACTTCAGAGTGCCTTGTATACATAAAATTATCCTTGAAATTGGGCAGGGTGGCACGGTGACATTTAGTCATTGTCCTATAATTTCTAGCTACATCCATGCCCTTATCACTGAAAACAGCACGGTACTGTCAGTGGGTGTATCGCAATGGACAAGTGAAAATATAGAATTACACAAAAAGCAATGGCAGCGTAGTTTTATTTTAGCAAATGTACCGTCGTTTGATTTTATTTATTATTTACGTTCTTATTCACATTCAAAATCTACACTGTTAAAGTGCTGAAAAATCGTCCTTCTCGCATTTTTCCTGCTTCATGGAAACCAAAATCAGATGGACGATAACGTAACACTGCATAGCTATAAACATAAAATTATTTTACATTATGAACATAAGACGAATGTTTGGTGAAAATTCTTAGCTATATTAAATGCGACAAGTCTTTCAAGACATTTGACATTTTCAATAACTTGAATAAAGCCAGATTTAAGTAAATTGCTGAAGTGCGTCTGACAGATTAAATTAGAATTAACAACATTACACGTCATTTTAAGTTATAAAATCAATTTAAACTTACAATGAAACAAAACCATGTAAGACGGAGCGGCAGGACGGGCTCGCCGTATTTAGCTTTCGCCGTCGGAGTCGCTCTCGGAGTCTTTGGGAGATGTGTGTGACAGTCTCAAAGTGCTTCTGCTATGCTGCTTAGACGCGCGCGACAGGTCCATGGCTGTATCCTCGCCGTCCTCTGGCGTTTCGCCTCGCTTTTGCCACGCGATGGCGCTGTCGTTCACCTTTGATTCTTCCGCATATGCGTCGCCGTTTGACTCCGGGGTATTGGGGACGTTTTTAACTACCTCCATTGACTTTTTGTGCATTCCTGTGTAAGCGGCGGGAAAACGGTTAATGGATTTAGAACACATACACATTCAATAAAGAACACATTACACAAATCAAGAGATATTATTATTCGCTCAAAATCACCAATACACGAAGTAATTGTGATGCTATTTCAACTGACCACTAGTGACACCAAAGCTGAATACGGCCTAGGCCTATTTATTGATCTGCTTCTCAAGGATTAGACAATCATGTATTTTCTTATTAAACTAATCGTTGATCTGAAAATTATTAACAGTGTCATATTCATTTTGAGCCACGCAACAGGGTATATATACATACATATATACGGGCCAAAATACTCGGGACTGTAGCGCGGAGATAGCTAATTGTACTACCGATAATGACTGGTTAGTGAAGTAACACCAGTCCACGCATTTTCTGAAACGGCTTGTCCAATTCAGCCTCCAGGGGCTTCCGGAGCCTATCCTGGGGGCTACGGGCAATTTGGTAACTCTGATTCACCTCAGCATGTTTTTGGATTGTAGTAGGAAATTTGAGTACCTGGAGGCAACCCCACAACAACACGAGGAGAACATGCAAATTCCACACCCTTGGCACATTAATCTACATCTGTATATGCAAAATGTCTCTGCACGGTACTTGAATTAGATATAAAAGTTGAGATGGAGTGTCATTAAGGCGAGGTTCCTGCCGCCTCACCTAGCAGCCAGGGAGCGCAGGAGCCCATCATGCCGTTCTTGGCAGAGTTTATGATCGACTCCGGCAGCGGGATGGAATGGCGGACCATCGCGCCGTACAGCCCGTACTCCGCCATCACGCTGCTGCGACCCCAGCACTTCTCCCGCTTCCTCCACTTGGCCCTGCGGTTCTGGAACCAGACCTGGATGGAGAAAACGCAGGGCCGTCATTGCTGCAGTAGGTGATGTATAAAAATTCAGATATAAAAATGTGTACATGATATATATATATATATATATATATATCCTATACGAATTCTGTACTCAAATACGGTTGACAACGCATATTCGTGGAAGGCTCGGTTTTTACACACCTGTATTCTGTCTTCAGGCAACTCGGTTTTCATTGCCAACATTTCTCTGGCGTACACATCAGGATAGTGTGCTTCATGAAACGCCTTCTCCAGCTCCTCAAGCTGATGAGATGTGAACACTGTTCTAGAAAAAGCAACAGCCAGAGCGAGTTAAGTCGTTAGAATCTACCCCGTATATTTAGGTGGAATAACTCATTTAGCATACTTCGTACCGATGTCTTCTCTTTTTCCTCTTTTGTGAACTTCCGGAACTCTTTGTGTCACTACGATCCACTGAAAGACAGTCATCGTCTGAAAAGACGCAAAGCCCACGTCAAGTACTTAAGTGGAACGGCGCAAGTGACGTTAAGTAATCCAAGATCATTGATTATTTTGGACCGAATGAATAGGCACTTTGTATTTTAACCACTCTGTTGGGCTTTGTCTGTTTTCTTATAGGCCTACTGAAGCTCATTCATTAGTTGCGGTAATAGCTAGGCCTATATAGACTGCATGAAAATTTGTTTTGAAAATATTACTATGCTTATACAGTTCAAATAATTTTAAAATCATATTTGGATGTATGTGTAAAATACAAACACTTTCTATACAACAAGCTTAAAAATATTTAGGCGCTTTAAATTAAAAATGAAAAAGAAAAAAGTTATCACCGTAACATAGGTCATATTCATCACATTTAAATCGTCAGCTTCAAAAGTTCTTCTGAACCGAAAAAGCGATAGCTACATACCAGAATAGTTTTCCCTCTGCTGGTCCAGGTTCTGTATGAAATGAGTCTCCGTCCTGGACTGGAGTAGAGGTATGTGACTCGGCAGAAAGCAAGGTGTCCCAGGAGGCTGCTGGGCAGCCAGATTACATAGAAAACCTAAACTGAGAGGTAGGGAGCCTCCAGCAAAGGAGAAACCCCCGAAGCCCGCACTCTGGCCATCGGCGTTGCCTCCTACTCCAGGTACCACTTGATTCGGTTGAAGATCTGTCTCGAGACCCAAGAGATCGGTAATGGCGAAACTTTTTGATCTAAAGCCTGATCCACCGAGTCTGGCTTTGTCGATTCCAAGAGTCGGCGCTAAAAACTTTATTTTGGGCTTTACATCTGGGATATCCTCTTTTCCTGTCATGGTTGTTATCGATTTTTTCATACGCTACTGCACCGAAGTGTGATGGAACCGGAGAGATCATGTGGGGTACCATTTATCCTCGTGCCAAACCAAGGGGTTAATTTAAGTGACCAATCAGATCAAAAAGATCTGTCGTCCCTATGGAAGGCGTTTCCCTTTCCCAATACCAAAGGATTAATTGCCACCAATTTTCCTTCATACCGATAAGGATTTTTCTCTATTTCTGAATTGGTTCGAAGTCTCTTTTCCCTAGCTGAGAGATTTCACTTATCCACATCGCTTTGCTAAACCCAGCATTTCTAGATTTTCTGGGGCATAAACTACAGACCACTAAAATCTAAACCAAGAAACAGTCTGAAATAATATCTTTAAAGTCATTTTCTGATTCATGCATTAAAAACTAAAATAAAGCCAGGTGTACCAATTCGGTAGTCAGAGTTCGCGTTTAACTACGTTATAAGACAACAATAAAACCAGGGAATTCACACGACTTGCACAAAATGTACATAAAAAATATGCCTACTTTGAAATATATGAAGTCTGGCAATACGTTTATAAATTAGCCTACGTTTAATTACTAACTTTCCAAAAGTACCAGTTCTCGTTTGCTGCTGTTTCTGTAAAATTTTATGAAGTTTACAACAACCGCTTTACACAACTCCATTTGATTCCGTCTCTTTCTATTAAGCATCTAGGTTAAGCGCCGAGACCTTGATAAAGATAATTACAAGGGGAACGCGCATTAATTTTACATTATTAAAGAAAGACCCCAATCTCCCTGACAAGCTGTCCACAGGATTAACAAAACATTAACTTTCATTTAGGATAATTGTAATTTGAATTGCAGGGGTATTTATGCTTCATTAGTTTATTTCAGGTCAAAAGGATACCTTTCTTTTTAAGCGTCTTAAGCAATAGTCCATTTAGCATTAGTATGGCTATCTCAGTGCTATGCTTGAGAGTTCTTGGTCCTGGCATTTGTAGTAAAAACTAAAAACTTGTTTGCTTTATTTTGGTCAACTTGTCATGTAAAGAAGGAGACGCGCTCCTTGGGATTTTACACGCGACCTGTTTTGTTTTTATAATAATGGACTATGTTGAATTAAACCAGTATAAGAATAAACAACCATATGAAACATTAAGCAAAATCCTCCCTATGCCGTAGTAAAACGTCTCAGAATTTTTACATGGTAGATTTATGTTGATTGAAATTAAAATTTATGTTTTCTCAGAAAATCTCTCCGCGCATTTTGATTTAATTTATGCAAGTTTCATTCACTTATTGGCCTGTCTTTTTTGAAGAGTTGACTGTTTTATATAATCAATTTACACTAGATGTTTAACACGCCATTACAGATAATGCGTTATGTTTGAGATGTTATAGAATTATGATTGTAACATTGCATTATTTGTTGCGTATAAAATTTACGGATTTATAATTACAATAGTATATGACAATGTGCATATATGATTATAGGCTAAAGTGTGTATAATATACAAATCAGATTTTTATTTCAAATATTATAAATGTTTAATCTATTTATAATACAATGTCCATCACGAAAAAGGTGAAGATAAATTATTTGGTGAATAGACCTATACGCTACAGGATTAATTTTAATTTAGAATGTTTTTTTTTGTAAACTGATTTAAAAATGAATAAAAATGATTGCGCACGTGTAAATGACAAGAAAGACATGCACTTCTCGTGTTTGATCCTGGTGAGATCAGGCAGTGGTTGGTACTGGACGGCGTCATATTTGGTAAATACGTAGTTTGTGGAAAGCGACGTTTATACTGACTCCTCTGCAACCGAGGGATAAGAATTTCACCATGTTCCACGAAAAGGTGGCAACAAAACGTGAAATTTGACTTGGAAAATCTCCTGTTGTAATTAAAACTCGTAATCTGACCCCCCAATGAATTTAGTGAAGTCATAGAAAGTATAAAAGAACTTGCTCTGACGTTTAATCAAAATCAGATTACTTCCACAAACCTAACGAGAATTGTTTAATGTTTATTGCTTTGGGGGGAGGGGAAGAATTGAAAATTGATTTGAAATGTTAAAAATATTAAATATTAAAAAAAAAAATTACGAAAAAACGTAATCTAGTCTAACTCCTCTATAATCTTGAATATAACAGAAACATATAAAATCTACCTTTCTTACAAAGAAACTGTATTTAGGACAAAAAATTATGTTAACCGTTTTCTGATTATTAGTGTAGGAGTGAGACTACGTCGTCACGCGTTATTTCTCATATAATCAACTGATGAGATACCGGTCATTGTTTTTTAAAGGTCCAGTCTGCTGTTGATGTAGCCCTAACTCGTGATGGACATTGTTTCATAGATTAACTCAAATTCCAAAATAAGTTGACTGCAGTTGGCCTACATGTGCAACATAAGAAAATTAAAATAATAAAATAATTGATTTCGGTGACATCGTGTCTGCATTCAAATGATTTGTTACAAATTGCCTAATTTGTCTACAGTGTATCTGGAAAGGTCATATAGAATAGAATAGAATAGAATAAACCTTTATTATCCCACGAATGAGAAATTTAGGTGTTACAGAGCTCTTATACAA
>JAABNX020000070.1:17213526-17228995 GCA_015163995.2 Mormyrus lacerda
AGTTTCCCCCTGTTCCTCTCTGAAATTCCACCACACCAGCAGACCACAGCATAAAAGATAGCAGATGCTACCACAGTATCATAGAAGGTCCTTAAGAGAGTCCTGTTCATCCCAAAGGATCTTAGCCGCCTTAGCAGGTGAAGACGACTTAGACCCTTTTTGTAAACTGCCTCAGTGTTGGTAGACCAGTCAATGGCGGTGTTGTCTGAAAACTTCTGTAGATGGCAAGTGTCCGTGTTGTAATTGAAGTCCGCAGTGTATAGGGTGAAGAGACAAGGGGTGAGTACTGTTCCTTGTGGGCCCCCGTGCTAGACTGCCACCTCAGACACGCAGTCCTGGAGCCTCTCATACTGGGGTCTCCTCCAGCCTCCAACCTGATCAACACTTGTAAAATACGCTTGTAATTTTTTTACATTCCCTACATTGGTTATAATTGTGCGTCCAAGTAAAAAAATTGTCTCTGTTCGGCAGAAAAGATTCGCTTCTGTTAACTTGTTTTATTTGGAAGTTTCACTATGTAAAAGTTAATTTCAGAAACTTCGAACGAAGATTTAGATAAAAATATATCCCCAAAGCTTGATGCCACCAAGTCCCATTGTTCGTATTTGCAGAATGCTCTATATTAGTATACGTAAACTTGTTTTCCTTTCTGGTGGTGGGTGTTCTAACATTTCATCCTAACTATTGAAACGTCCTACTGTCGGGTTATGGACATGCTTTATTTTCAATTCTACGACCTCAGCCATAATGGGGAGGACTTTCATCATTTTTTCAACTAGCAGAAAGCATTTAAATCATCCCATGTCTGTTAAAAGAGAGGCTGATAAAATGAAGAATTCCCACAGTAAATATTGCTGTGGTATTTTCAGCACATTTTGCTCACCCTTTTACTCTAGGATCATATATAGGCTATAAACAGAGGATGCATTGTTTGAAGAGAAATTAGACCAGTTGGAGTTATTTGTTATTCAAGGGTTGTCGTTCCTAACTTTCATAAAATCTTCAAAACTGTCAACTGTATTGGGTTTTCCGACAATTAATGATAGGGTCTACTGATAAGGCTTAAAAATCTAGACACTAAATTCAGGGCAAAATTTTATGAAACTATATAGGTCTAGTTACGTTTGAAGGTTTTTTAAAAGATACAAAATATTTACAAATGCTCTGCACAACACAGAAAACAAAATTTAAGATGTAGTGTGGCTGATGTAAATTCGATTTTGAATAGTCCACGTTTATATGGTGTACCTTGTTTAGACCACTAAATACATAGACTACAACAGGATGGACAACATTACTTTGCGGTTTGGATTAAGAGGTTAAAGTAACCTAATCTTGTAATAAAACACATAAAAGAAGCCATAACCTTTCTTTAATTGTAGTAGCGCATTTTAGCATTCAGTACATCGTCAGAACTGCTGACAAATTTAAATTAATAAAAACTGATCCTTTAGCTCGGCAAGGCAAAACGAAGAATTAGTCAATGAAAGAAGTAAAAACAAATCAAATGAAAAAATGATGGGAATAACGTATCTCAGAAGCTGTCATTCTGAAAACTAAGAAAGGAAAAACGTGATATTCAAGAGCCAGATTACTAGGCGGTTTCATGGTGTTATTAGACGAGATTATTCGGGATTAAACTAATCAGTGAATGTTTCTCAGCTCATTGTTTTCCAGAGAAGATTTATAGGCGATTATTAATCTCATAAGGAGTGTAAGATCAAAAAAAAATCGTTATTTTATTGCGCAATCAAGCGGCACTTACAGATGTCTGAGACGGGCCACGTGACCTACTTCCGAATTGCCATCTCTTGGTAAACAAAGGGTGTGTTCGACTTCTGTCTGCAGTTGACGTGACGTGGAGCGAGATCTGCAGACTGCAGGTAAATCGGACAACTTATACTTCTCCTAGTGTGTGAGACACAGAAGGGTGTAGATAAATCTATACAAATATCACGTGCATGCACATTATTTTTACAATAACCAACTCCTGATCCAAACTGTTAGCAGTGAGAAAAACTATTGTGTATAGTGGCCCTGTGTGTTCCTGCTGCCAGGAAAAAGATCAAGTACATTTAGGCTACTTCAAGGGTTCAAAGATTTTATTGTCATGTACAGAGTACAATGCAATCCTTACTTGAATTCCTTCTTCACAGACTAGACGATTAAACAAATAAAACAGCGCAACATTACAGTAACTAACAATAAACAAACTAACTCACATGTACTATTACAGCATTTATTTTATTTATTTAAACTTTATTTTACCAGGTAAATTAACTGAAAACAGTTCTCACTGCTTTACGTGTTTCTCGAAGAAATAGCAGATGAAGTATCGGAACTGCCTGGGATGCAAACGTCTTGCGTATAACTAAACTGTTCAGCCAATAAAGGCAAAGTTATGTGGTCATGGAGGCAGCTCCAGTTTGTGCAGCGGCTGATATGTGCTACACGTTCTGTCTTAAGTCGTCTTGCTCTCGCGAGGGTTTTGTACCATGTGACATGGTAACGCGTGGTGACGTTTTGCAGCACCGGCTGAAGTCAAGAGTTTCTAGCTGAAGTCAGACAAAAAATCTAATAATGAATCTAACCATGGACGCTAACGCAAGCAATCTTATCTGTCGGAATCTATATTCCATTATAAACCTATTTACAAGGTAGTAAACTGTTACATGCATGTAAATGCATGGGAAATATATATATATAAAACACAGGAATATGGGGTCACCTTTAAGGGGAATCCTAAGAGGGTTTTAAGCACAAGTGGAGCCTCAAACTGAAATATCAAATAATTATTGAAAATAAGAATCTAGCCGATTGTCATGATCTAAATCCTCTTTAACCATTTATATCGTAACAGCTTCAGCCTTGTGTTAATTGAATGTGTCTGGGTTTTTAACCATGCACTCACCCAGTCAGCTTCATATCTTCATTTACACTGCCTGGCCAAAAAAAAAAGGTCACTGTTTGTGCTTGGGAGCCAATGATTGGCTCATTTTCACAGCTCAGCAACAATATGCTGCAATAAAGTGAAGTCAGCCGAGTACCTGAATCTACTGAATGGCCAGGTTATCCCATCAATAGATTTTTTCTCTCCTAATTGCATGGGCATATTCCAAGACAATTATGCCAAGATTCATCTGGCTCAAATTGTCAAAGAGTGGTTCAAGGATCATGAGGAATCATTTTCACACATTCATTTAATTTTCTGGAAGATTGACATCCAGCGTGACATCAGTTTTTGATAGAACAAAGACACTCGACCTCTCCCATTCATATGAGCCAGTTTAGACAAGGGAGGCTCAAGCATTATCCTGATAATATAATCTGTATATATATATATATATGGTTGCCCCTTTTACTGTTTCCACCACCAAATATTGCATGCATTAATGAGACGAAATCAATTTTCCCATGTTAATCTGTCTCTTCCTTTCTGTTGTAATCTTTTATGTAATCATAATGAAATATGGTGCATGTGCTGGAAAATCTGTAGGCCAATGTCAAAGCTTCATTGTTAAATAATAATTATAAAGAGTATATTAAAATTGAGTTTCCAAATCATGAAAAGACAAGTTCTTCAAACATGCTTGTTTTCATTCTAAAACAAAGTTAAAGGATTTATTGATTATGATAAGCACATTTACATCCAGATAACATTCACAATTTTTGGCATTATGTTTATTTTGGATTTCTGGTTTCTACCATTTTTATGCCATTCTTTTGCATATTTGGTGTTATTATCTGTCACTGGTCAGAGTTTTTAAAATATATTTTTGTAAATAAACTTTCAGAACAACCCCCAGTGAACTCACTGGTATCTTGCGCAGTGTGAAAAGAGAAACATAGCCACCCAAAGAAAACCTTTGTTATTGTCTAGCTACTTCTGCTGAATTAAGATTTCAGTTCAAAGAATGAAAGACAGTGATGAATCTGTCATGAATTTTGATGGTAAGCTGACTATTGGCCAAGGTAAGACCAGCGAGCCACACGTCCACAACATTCATCAGGTGCTGTCTGTGGCTAGCGTCAGGAAGCAGCGTGCTCCAGCTTCCCCGGGGAAAAGACACAAAAGCATCCAAATGTGCCATTAGGGACTGATGTGGATAGCATGTGCATGGTCATTAGCTGGGAGATCCACTGGGAGTATGCATCAATCAGGCAATTATTCAGCGGCTTTTCTCCATCCTTATGCTTACTGGCTCTAAATTTTAAGATTACCATTTGTGGATTGATCATATAATTCAGGATCTTTATTCGTTGTTTAACCATTTTTTACTCCAGCACACCAGCCACATTTTTATGGACATAAGCTGCACTGTATTGTTGTCTAAGTAAAGTGACTTAACTGGATTTAACTGGTAACCAGTTCTGAGCTTAAATGCTGGTGTGTCATTGAAAACAACATGCAAACAACTCTCACACTGGGATTAAAAGGTGATTATAGGTGATGCAAAACAGAGGTATAAATACAGTAAGCTATATCTGTCTGAATTATCTAAATTAGATGGGACAGTTTTTTGAGAAAAGACAACAAAGATGCAGTCCTGTTTGCATGACCCATTTCCAGTCACTGTGGCTTTGTTAGCCAATTTTCCACTCTTGGGAACAGAAATGAACACAGATGGCATGTACCCAAATTTCAAAGTCAAATGTTTAATTTATAATAATTTAAACTTCAGGATCTGAAATTAAGACTGGAGATTAAGGAAAAAAAATATTTGTTTATTCAAAGATTGTTTCAAAGAGGGCATCATTTAACTGCTTTCAGTTTAAACCTTTTTTCCTCAGTTGTAATCTAAAAATACTGTTTGACCTGGATTATATCAGTCATACATACCATGCTTAAAGTTCATCAAAAAGTCCACCACAGGGAGGATGTGGAGAAATGTGCCGGGCAAACATTAGAGTGGCCTGACTACCGTTTACTAGCTGTAGCTCTCTTGGGGCTTCGTCATTATCTTATCACGTTACCCTCAACCTTGCGCTCTGGTTGTCCTGGAAGGACAAAACCTGCCCCATCACTCCCCAGGACCCAACTGTCGCATGTAGCCTCAGTCGGGTCACTGAGGCCTCATGACGGCTGCTGTGCACCATATGGGGAGTTTAGTGGGATGCCCCAAAATGCAGGAACAGGCCATTCTTAAGACACTACATCCTGCTGCCAGGAGGCCCCCCCACGACAAAAAGATGTCTGCTTTAATTATCTCTGCAATGCTGCAGTTCTCCTTCCCACCAAATGCCTGTCCAAAAGACTTAGTTTGTTACAAGGAGATCTATGCCCCAAAGAGTGCTAATTACAAAGAGATCATCAAATCAATTATGGAGAGACTCATTAAGGAACCCACCTTGTGGCAGAAGCAGCGCAACATTGGCCAGCCAAGTTCTCAGCCATCATGGTGTTTGCTGAGGACGAGTATCAGTGCTCTATTTACAGGGGGGTCATTATATGAGGTGAGCTTTTGTGCTGTGAAACACAGGATACAGAGTGCTGCTTATATGGGATCTTTGTTTTTATACAGTGCATAATACACCATTTATTTCCTCTGAAAATACTAAATTTTAACTGATTTAAATGATTGCAATATTTGATAAACTTTTCTGGGACTGATATAATAACAATGTTACTTTACTGATCCTGCATGAGGAAAGTCTCTTCTTGACTCTCTCATCTTTCTCTCCATGACACACTGATGCATGTGTAGGTGAGAGTGAGAGAGTGAGCTTGGCAATGAAGGGCAACCAGCTGCAGTTGCACCCATGAAGCTGGGGGTTAAGGGCCATGCTCAAGGACCCACAGACATGTGACTATTCTTCCAAGTCCAGGCTCAAACCAGTGACCTTTCAGTCACAGGCATGGAGGATTACCTTGCTGAGCCACACACTGCCCCATAATAAATATTGCAGACGTCAGTAGACATACAGCGTAGAGAGTAGAAGAAATGGGACGTTTTAATGGGTATCTATGCAAGTCATCAATCTGTGAATTTTAATAATAATAATAATAAAAAAATTTGAAATGTTAAATTCAGTCTAGGAAAATAACATTCAGGATGACTGAGAACCACACAGAAAACTTGATGATGGCATTGCTCTGCATTTTCTATTTTCACCCCAGGGCAGGGGTGTGTCTGTGTCTGTTATTCTTAATATATAGTCTGAATGGGATGGATGAATGTGGTGGGTGTCAAGATTAAATGTTAAGCTAAGAGTCACTGAGGATTCAGACCCGACTTCTGATCAGAGGGTCTAAATGGTCAGTAGTGAGCTGGATCCTGCCTCAACATCTTCATAACAGATATCCCATGCTGACATTCAAAGGCTAAACATAGACAGCATAGTCTCAGAACCAGAGACCTAATTGTGAAGGTGGAGCATCGGAGGCCATTAAGCAAAGTTCCCTCACCCCTGGAAATCCCTGAAACAACGTGTGACATCATCATCATTTTTTATGTACAGGACAAAGCCTCATAATAATCACAATATAGAGATGATAAATTACAATGCACAAAGGTTATTGTATCAGTTCACCAGCCTGCAAGGCCATTCCACACCCAATATCACAACCTGTGCACATTGCGCCCTGTCAACTGTGCCAGCAGGATTAGAGCAAATGAGGCTAAGAACAGATTGGCAAAAGAAGGGGAAAAGGAAAATAAGAAGAAAATCGGTTTAAAACATTTAAACATTAATTCGCAATTTAATTCAAGATTTTAAACCATCCTCTCTCTCTTCCCAGTAGACTTTGGCTACAGTGGGCCAAATGGTTGAGAAAAAAAATACAGAAACAAGTTAATACTTATTAATCACTGTAGTGTGTTCAGATTTTTTTGTCCTTTTAATGTATTAGTGGGGAACGTACAATTGCATCAGAAATTTACTCCTCATTTTAAGGGTACAAATTAATAAATAGAGTACTTATTCAGATATATCCTGATTATATGTCACTGTCTTACTCCTGGCCATGTGTGGCTCTCTGACAGTGAGTCTGCTTCCCATGTCAGGACATATTAGGACTGGTTCTCCCATCATACCATGACAAACCCACACTAGGTGCAACAATGTAGCAGAGCAAGTACCTTAAAAAAGGAACCTGCTGGGTCCCTCTGCCCTTGCACCCCCACAGCTAATTTTCTGCATATGCTAGGTCTCAACCCATGCCCCTTCTTTCCTAAATCAGTCATGCAGCATCAGATGCGTTGGGTGAGAGTAGGAGATGAACTGAAGGCAACTCTGCAAAGGTTCATGTTGTGATGTTTTCCAGTCGTCTACTGATATGAATTAATTATAGAAATGAAGTTTCTCAGTAGTTATCTGACATATAATTGCATAATTGTATATCATATCATAACATATAATTGTGTAAACACACCAGTGCCAAAGTCAGACAGGATATGATGCATTAAAATTTCTATGACATATTAATGGGTTAATGATATCATGAAGCAGGCAAAGCAGCTTCCATCACCCTGACACAACTAAATGCTTGTAAGTTAATACTAGACCTCTCTGTGACATTCAAAGCAATTACCAAATCCTCTAGGCCACCCTTTCTTACCTTTTTTTGGGGACTGCTATGTGCTGGTTTCACTCATAACTATCAGGCAGACCATTCCAAGTCTACACCACATTCAGGTAACAACCAGTGTTCTGTCCTCAGTCCCTTTCTCTTCTCTCGTTTCATTACCTCTCAATCATCCAGTCCAATGGCTTCTCCTATCACTACTAGGACTGCATTATATATTATTTCAGGGCTGCAACATATATTATGTGCATACGCAATAATCACATTGCATTTGTCAGCATTGCTTTATGTCTGCTAACAGAACTCCAGGCAAGATCACCAACTTATTTGACACAGTCTGTTGGTAGATAATAGTTTATAGGCTATAGCTTATTTTGGGTTAATTTAATCTTCTTTGTTGTTTTATAAATATTGCAATGTTATTTGCAGACATTTCACATACCACAGTGTGATACTGCAATGTGATATTGTGCAGCCCTAACCACTACTAGGCTGATGTCATCCAGATTTACTCGATCTTCTCCTCTGATGACACCACAGTCTCTGTTCAGATCTTTGCATGCCTGACTGACATTGCACAATAGATGAGGGACCATTACATCCAATCATCAATCTTTCCAAGTTTGAACATCAAGGTCTGCCAGGAACTTAGGGGTAACAACAAACGATCAGCTGTCCTTTGCTGACACAAAACAGCGCTCTTCTGATTGTACAGGTTTATCCTGCATAATATATTTCTTTCTCAGTATGCAGCCCAGTTCCTAGTGAATCTAGTCCAGGCACTTGTTACCTCATGAGTACAGTATTAAACCTCTATTAGAAGGTCTACCAGCTTGTGCTATCAGGCCACTGCAGATGATTCAAAACATTGCAGTATGTTTGATATTCATTCAGTCTAAATATTCTCATGTTACATCTCTCCTTGTTTCTCTTTACTAGTTCCATAGGGATGCTAGCATCAAATTCAAGGTGCTGGTGCTGGCTTACAGGTCCATCAATGAACATGCACCCATCTACATGAAAAGGCTCCCCAAAACCTCCTATCTCGCCCCCTTTGGTCAGCAAACCAACGCCAGTAGGAGCATACTCATCATCACTGCAGATGGTTCTCTTATGTGGGTCTTGTTTTGTTAGAAGTTATTATTTAGGTCCTGCTCCAATATTGCTCACACTTGTACCGAGGCATCTATGGCAAGCTCAGCCTGGCTGCTTAGTTCATTCCTTGACAGCACATATGTTCGCAATGGGCTATCACTGGGTGACTTAAAGTCATGTTAACTCCGATTACCCCGTCGAACAATTTAATCAGTTGTCATGGTAATAAACCTTTTACTGGACTAGTAAAAAAGGCAAATATCATCAGTCATTGAGCCAAGGGCATGGGGTTTTGGGGGGTGAGCACTTGTCAGTAATGATTAATCTGAATAGTGCATTACATGATTTAGTTCCAGGACTCATGGCTTTAATAGAAATAATAGTTATTATATTCAAATTAACACACTATCAGGGAATGAACAGCTTTGATTAGAGGCAAACAACAATGCACCATGCAGCGGCAGAAGAAATTGTATCCGTCAGTATCTCAACAGGCATTTGCTAATGTTCTGTCATTCACCAAGTGTCATTTCACAGTAGACTTACTGTCAAGTAACTGAAGCACCTTTTGCCACCAGGAAAAAAATGTGTTTTGTTATATTTTGTTTTATTAAAAGGTCAAAGACCATTAATGAATCCATTTTAAAACTGAATTAAGATTATACATATGGACTAAACCAAAATAGTATATTTGCAGAGGTGTAAAAAGTACTCAAAAATGTTACTCAAGTGAAAGGACAAGTAATGAGTGAAAATTTGTCTCAATTAAAAATAAAAGTATACAACCAGAATCACACTTGAGTAAAAGTAAAAAGTACTGCATTAAAATTTTACTTGAGTATTAAAAAAGTAAAAGCAAGAATGAAAACTAGAGATTCTTATTTACGTTTTTAATCTCTAAAAACATGAAGTGAATGAACCATATACAAGGTTTTATCCTGCTTTAGGACTGTTTAGATTTAACCATTTAATTATACGACAAGGCACACCTAATGCAGATATGCAACATGCTACTCAAATTTGTAAAACCTCTGGTTTAACTTAAGCAGAAGCTGATTTCGATAAGAATTCGTTAAGGTACAGCCACGGGTGCTCTTGACCCTGTGGCACATTTTGGACTACGTTTGCTACTGCTTCCTCCATTTTCTTCCACCGATTGAATGTTATAATTTCTCTAATTTCCCGGTTAAGGTGCTGTGCATTGTGGTGATTGATGCGACATGACGTCACTTTGAATGGATCAATGAACATGTCTGACTAATTTCATAGAATGTGAAAACGAATCTCATTGGCACAATGAATAACATTTTAATTAAACTGGGATTCAGAGCAATTCAACTGGTTTGTTAGCAAGAAAAAATAGAATGAAGTGATCTCCAAAAATGAGTATTTTAAAATGAGTAAAAAAGGAGTAAAAAGTACTTTTTTCTTTAAAAATGTAATTAAGTAAAAGTATTCATTTTTGTACTCAAGTAAAGTAAAAATCCCCAAAAATAATACTTAAGTACAGTAATTAAGTAAAATTACTCAAGTACTTTACACCTCTGTATACCTGTAGTATTGACAGTTCTACAAACTGAACTTGTCACCCAAGTATTCATAGCTGGCAGCACACAGCAAACCCTCTGCAATTCCATAACTGAGTACTTTTTTTTAACTGAGTAATATTTTTTTTACAAGGAATGCAATACTTCAGTCCCCCTGTGGTAATATGCACTTACTCATTAGATCAAATCCCAATTTTCAAAATATCAGCCTGTTTATTAATCCTATCACTATGTGAATAGTCTTTTCTCATGTGTGGTTCCCCAATAGTGAAATGACTTGCCGAAACACATCCCCCACCCTTCACTTTCAAGAAATGCCTCAAGACACTGTTCTCTGGGTGCCCCTACTAGCCTATTTGCACTCCTTGTTCCATGAATGTTCTTATTGGTGCCTTTTTTTTCAATGTTTTAGAAGATATTGTGTTAAGTTTGCTGCAGTGCTGCTTCCAACTGTATACGGACATTCATTGGAAGCTCACCCTTGCTGCACTTATGCCTAATCAACTTCTTGACAGCAGGTATGTTTGTAATATGCTATATGCCTCCCGTGTACATTGCTTTGGACGAAAGTGTCTGCAAAATTAAATTAATGTAAATGTTAATGAGGACATATACATTAAAGGGCTAACAGGACATTAAAGGGTTATGAATGCCGGTAAGTTGGAATCCCATTTACATCTATTAACATACATACTTTATGTATCAAAGACTATTAACGCTCTTCTGTAGCTAATGTGTCTTTGTACGTCCACAGTCTCATTTTGAAGAAAATATTACAGTTTGAAGAAGCATCTAATTATTTACATAATGTCTAAATATAACATACACATTTAAAATATAATAAATATAAGCCATAAAGGGCAGTACAGTAGCGTAATGCTTCAGGGTGGCAGATTTATGTCCAGAACAGAAACATAATTCAGTTTGACTAGTAACTTGTGTATGTGTATTAAGATACAAAATCTCAGGTGCTGGCTTATAGGAGACTGTGGCGACCTTACATAACTAAGTAGCTCTGTTTCCATAATCATGACAACTCAAGAAGACATTTAATAACACTTATTACTTGCTTAAGTTCTTCTTAATATGTGGTTATTTATATGATAAATGAAGCCTTATGTAAGACAGCTTACACTATTCACATTCACATCTCTCCAGCCTGCCTTCAATTTCCCCATGTCATCTAAACCCATCATTAAGGAACAGGAGTTTACGGGATAAGCAGGACTTTGTTGGTTTTTGATTTGCAAAACATTCCTCCAGATTAGCCTGACCAATCAGAATGCAGCAAATCAAGTAACCTGCATTAAATTATCCCATTAATATTATGGATGCCAGTGCCCTTTTAAAATATTACATAATTAATGAAAGTGGAACCTTCTTAACCATTTTTGTTGTAGAATGTACTGGTAAATGAAAATTGGATCGGAACAAAATAATGCAACGAGAAACTAACAGTGATAGGCTTTGCAAACACAATATGAGCATTTCCTGCTCAACTGTGCTTTGACAAAGTTACTTAACAGAAGCACTGACACACATACCAACATCAATTTGCTTGACACTTCACTTTTTGATCACTGTAGTCAAACGTGAGCAATATCTAGAAAAATTGGCTTTTAAAAAAATATTTCAATACTTTTTATTCATTGTCAAAGAAGTAAATGGGATTAAACAACTAAATTAATCAAAGAGATTAACTGTACTTCATTTAAAAAGTAGGTATCCTTCAATGCATACATATTCAGATATACTGATTACATGTGGTTTATTTATATTTATTTGCATGTTTCATGTAGTTTCTAAATATACAATCAAAATCCTATAGGGCTTCTTTTTACTGAGGTTTCTATTGTGTCATAAAAACACGCAATTAGCAAAGGCTGGCATATAATAACTATTATAATACAAAAGCTTACTTGAAAGAAAATCGCTCGTTGCATCACTCAAGCTGAATTGACATAACTATATTGAAGAAATTAAATTAAAACGTCTTCAATGAGATTTTCTGACAATTCCTACAGTGTTCACTGAAAACTACTATGGTAATAAAAAACAATGACCAATTGTAATGACGAAGTCAATTTATGCCATTTCATTTCAGGCCAGACTTTCAAAAATACAACTGGTTCTTTTTTCAAGGGGTATTTGTATTTAGAATAACCAATAAACCAAGATTAGGCACTGTTTAGTGATGTAAAGGAGATTAAGGAGTTTTCTTATTATTCAGGAGATACTCATCATAGGATTTAATCTGCCATCATGCTTGGAAAACAAGCCATTACAAAGAACTAAAACAGCCAAATGACTTTATAAATAAAAATAGAGCTTGAATGTTTCTTTGGTTACTGACATATCCTGCAGTATTGTTTTGGTTTCTTGCTGTGATTTTTTAGCCTCCCCCAAACAGTGTTTTCAATCAGGCACAGAGCAATCCAAAACCTGCCAATTCATAAATTAAATGTGGCGTACAATATTCATCACAGGTCACCAGTGGTGGTGGTGGGGGGGGGGGGCATGGTCTTTTGTGCAGTGACTGTTAACGGGCGTCTGTAATGACTGGTGGGCCAACATTAGGCTTACTCATGTGTGCATTCATTTTGGAATGAAAGCTTCCCTCCAAACAAAAAAAAGGCAACAGTTGGAGTGGTTGTGATATGCAAGGGGGGGTCAGCACTACAACGCCGGCCCCGCCAGCACTCCACACCCCAGGATCATTGCATCGCATTTTTGAATGCAGACAGGGGTGGTTCACAGGATAAACAGTTTTCTGTTCAGAACACTTGTGCATGGACACTCACAGTGCACACATATGGCCCTTTCAAAGCATCCCACTGGCACACTGAATAAGGGACTAATTGAATACCCTCCTTCCCCCATTGTTCGCACAAGGCATCACAATGCGGGTCACTGATTTGCTAACATACATATAGTTGTGGCCCCTAATGTGCGCATGAAGGTGTGTGTGCTTGAGAGACAGACAGAGGAAACAGATTGGCCCATATTTCAAGACTCATGATCGTTAATTGAGGTAATGAATAGAGAAGCTTTAGGAGGCCTATTGACCCAGCCTGGTAAATTGTAACAAAACTGCTTATTGCTAGACATAGAGGGGAAGTGCCTCTGACACGCGCTGGCCAAGGGCAGACCAGCTGGTGCCATATTGTCAACAGTGACAATGTAAGCTTAATTGGCCTTGCATCTTCTTTTTAAAGAGGGGAAGAAAGGAAAAGCAAATGGTTTACCTACTACCAAAACTGCCAAAAGGCCAGGGTCATTTAAGAACTATTGTTACCAGTTTGGGTTAGACAAATCAGGCCTTCATTTAGTTTTAAAAGTGTTTCAGGAGATGTTTTAGATGTTATATTGTGTAATGCTTTTGAAGTGGCTCTGTTTTCACTCAAATGATGCAACAAAACCACAAATTTTGAATGTGCATTAGAATTCAGGACTATTTAAGACTAATATCATATAATATTAGTCTTAAATATAATATAATATTTTTATGCGGAGCTGTCTATCGGCAGAAAGATGAGGGAAAGTAAAAAACAAATAGCACACAGTAAATAGATAACTAGTGTTGTTAGATTATATGTCTGTCCTTTCGGGAAATGGTTTTAGGTAATTATTTAGTTAATATTAATTATTGTGAATTACTGCATTATTATGAAACAGTCAAAGTAGATGCAAAACGCCCTTAAGGAAATCTGTCACTCAGGGGCTCCTGGAATTGCCATAACTCCCTTTAAATTACTGTAAATTACTTATTGAATTTGAGCACTCTAGGTCGAGGTTTTATGGATTTTATGGAAACGAATATGATCAGGCATAGCACAGGCGTCAATGTCGGATCAGTCACCATGAAAAAAAAATTCACCTCCATCCACTTCGTCAAATATTTCTTTGTAACGTCAACCCAACACAATGGAAATATAACACAATTAAGTATTAAACGCCTTGCTACGGAATAAGAGGCAGAAAACATAAGTAATATTTGCTATTAAGAAATGCTTCTTCATTACGTTTTTATTTTTGATAACGTTTCAGGCGCCATTGGTCTGATCAACATCATACAAAGATATTTTAACAGGAAATAAAAACAGGTTTGCTAAGTTTGCTCAGCAGACTGGAGTGAGACTTTCAATTCGAGACAAGTCTGCACACACAGACAGATACGCATGTATCACGATTTTATTACTTCGTAAATAAACTACAATTACGATTGAAGTAGCTAATTTCAGGTTTATAATGAAATAATATATATATTTCTCGTAAGATTTCTTGAGTCGGAAAATTTGAGCTAGGCCAGACACGAGAGACTGGGCAACCCTACTACTCAAAAAAACAACTGCACTGTAGAAAAACTGTTTTTACAATTTCCACGTGATCTTCCTTATGCGCAAGCCAACGTCATCAAACAGAGACGCCTTGTGTTGGCTGAGCTGTGAAGGAACATTTTGAAAAGTAGGTTCTTGCCGGCTGACAGAATACCCCAAGGCGGACGATGAACTGCAAAGTGCGGTGTAGAACCGTGATCTAAAAATAGGTAATTATAATGATTTAAATATTCAGTTCGTTTACGCTACTGGAATGTTTAAACATTTGCACAGACTTTGTATATTTGTTTAAGATGTGATGGACCGGTGGTTATATTTCAGTCTTATTTGGTGACATCTAAATAATAAATAGTAGACATAATAACAATATGTATTAATTTTTAGAAATCAGAAATTTTTACTATTCTACTAACTGCTTTTCTGTTCCGAGTACTGTGGTATGTGACATAGCCGGTTGGATAAGTTGTTTTGCAAGGTATTTGCTGAAGCTTTCAGTACAGTGCTTGTTTCAGTATTACGGCTTGACTATTACACGTCGTCAAGGGATACATTTTTAAGAAACAGAAAAGTGAAATTACTTTATCAGTTGAATATTTTGTCATGGAACCGTTGCTTAATTAATCGATTTCAACTTTCAAAAAACTTCTTGGGCGCACACTGTTGCTTTTTTCATATGAGTATCGCTGCGAGGCCCCCTACAGGCATCTTTGGACGGTGTGGCCATTTTAACTTTACAGACGGATATACTGCGTCCAATATGCCAATAATTTAATAATAGACAGAGTCGACTAGACATTAAAATATACCTAAAATACCCGACAGACTAATGTTATTCACCTGACTTGTATAACTGGTAAAGTTATGGAGGCTTTAATCAAAGAGAAAATAGTAGATTACCTGGACTCAAATAACATTTTGAGGGATAGCCAGCATGGATTTAGGAGAGGTAGATCCTGTTTGACAAA
>JAABNX020000070.1:17231946-17245470 GCA_015163995.2 Mormyrus lacerda
CCCATGGTAGTGTGCACTACAGAAGGAAGTGCACACTATGCACTACATCTCAGTGCACTGACGCAAGTGCGCGATTTTGGACACACCCATAGTGTTTATTGTGCCATAATGTACTGCCATAACAGATATAGGGAAAGAAAATTACATTTTGGAGCTCACAAGTGTGACTCAGTTGTCACAAGGGACAAGCCATTGCAGATTGATGTACAAGTTTACGTATATCTTAACTTGGATTTTAGAGTGCTACAAATTATTAGTTAATAGTTGTATTAGATCTTAAATGACCCCCTTAGGAAGTAATTAAATGTAGAGTAGCTTTAAAACCTGAAACTAGTGAAACAGTCGAAATTCAATTATTTGGTGTCCTTATATTTTAATTTTACCCCACACAGGTGTTTCTGCATGGATCACTGTCAACTTTTTAATAGGTAGGAATGTTATCCTCGATACACTTTCACCTATTGCATTATACCAATGAGTGATCCTAGACAGGGTTGCAGTGAATTGCTAGCCTGTCCAAGGATGGAGTACATACCAGGGTGTTCCCGGGATGGGATTCCAGTACATGACAGAATGCGCAATCACATATGAAGGGCCAATTTCCGCACTACATTTAAGTAAACCATACATTCCTGGACCATGACAGGAAACCCACACGACCATCTGGAGATTAAGAAAATGACACACACAGACACACACACGACAGGGTGAGGTCATTATGCTGCCATGTAAATGAGTTCCACAGTGCATTTAGACATATAACTAATGTGAGACCTCCTGCCACTCCTGAGAGGGAGGGGGATTATGAAAGATAGGATACACTGATTCTCAGCAGTGTGGAAGGCTGAATTTCCATTGTGTAGTCAGGCCCTTTCTAACTGCAGGGAGTCTCCATGGCTCAGGACAGCCTACTGTAGGCATGCTGGACCTGGGAGGGGGCTCCACCCAGATCACCTTCTCAACACAGGATGAGGTGAGATGCAAGGGTGGATCTGCTGTAGCCCCTTTAAATGCATGCAGGCCTTATAGATTAATCCACAAATGCTTCCTTAATCCCAGTGGCTGGTAGCTAAATTAATGTTTAGTGGGAGAAGGGATTCTTGTTCTTAAACTGGGTCAGGTCTTGTTGATTCAGGATTGAGGGCCAATTTTCCGGACCATTACTTTCAAAACACTTGAAATTTGCTTTTAATATCCTGTTATTTACTGATTATAGGATGAAATCTCAAAAGGAGATTGTGCCACAGTTTGTGTAAATCACATACATGAATATTACCAGCCACAACTGAGGGACTGATTAAAGGTTCTGAAAATGGTATTAAATGGCTAAGTTAGACAATTCAGGAAGACTACTGTTGTCTTCATTATGCTGTTAGGAACAAAACCTACTGAGGTAAAAGATTGCGGTCATGTTCAAGGTAATGTCTGGCTGTTCTCTCTAATAATGCCCTTTAAATGATCTTTTTTTAGAAAACCATTCAGACCTCTCCTTTTGATGACATCACTTCATTTCAGATGTTCAACAGCACCCATACGCTCTATGCACACAGGTAGACTGAATTTTCAGGGGTGGGAGGTAGATGTGGGACTCCAGCTGAAGCCTAGTTTGCAGTATCATACCCTTTGAAAATTGCATATAAATGTAATGGCCACTTAAGGTCAAACTGTATCCTTACCCTGCAAAGCAGGTGGTGTCACAGTGGTGCCTCTTCCTCTATTCCAAACAGCTATTTAGGGCTGGGACTCATGTCAGCAAGACTTGCCATCCTGGGCGGAATTGAAGGAGAGCCTTGTAAGTAATTATTAATTCAACCAACTTTGTTAAAGAAGTCCATAAACAAGTCATTATCTAGTATTTTAATAACATAGTGGAAAGTAAATTTCTTTGATGGCAGCTAGTGGTGCACCAGTATGTAAATTTTAAGCAATATCAATAACCAAAATGTTTTTGTATCATATTGCCAATACGAATAACCGGCTAACATCTGAGTGACTTGCCTAGCGGGTGAGTTGACCCTTTGCGGAATAGTGGAATGACATAACATTGTTTTTCTTTCTGCTAGTCAGGCAGCTACATGGTACTTAAGCTCACCAAGTAGACTCACAGCACTTACCATGAAGTTAAAGTAATAAGATTTCATTTAGTTTTGATTTTGCTGCAAAACATTTATGCTATCCTTTATTCACAAACTACACGATGCATAATGATCAGCCGTGTTTCATTCAACACCAAAACACTTCATTTACACAAACATTTACAACACTGTCATTGAATGATACTTTTTGCTGAAATGCTGCACATTCTCTATTTGAACAATAGATGGCAACCAAGAGCTGGTTAGTCCATGTCTGTCTCCTCAGTTTACTGGCCAGTGGGAACATGCTGAAGTACAATACATAGTCAAAGGACAGAAAGCAGGTACTGTACGTGATTCTTATTACGCTTATCGAAAAAAAAATTCTACACAATTTTTAGATTGTTTTAAAACGGGCATTCTTATAAATCTAGTTTAGCTGTTAACTTGGTTTACTGTCCAGATGAATTTACTTTTCTAGAAAGATTTTTAGACTATTGTGGACAAGGATCATTTTGCTTCAACACAGCCAATAATCACACTGTATACCGCTTGTAGTGTGGCTTTAAGAAAATTGAGTTTATATGTAAACATATTTTTAAAATGACTACTGTTTGCAGGTGAACCCATGTATGAGTCCTGCTATAAGAAGGTGGAGAAGGTGTTGTACAACAAAATTAAAAAAGCAGAAGAGGTCAAAAATATGGATTTCTATGCCTTTTCCTACTATTACGATAGAGCAGTCGACATTTCAGCAATCGGTAGGAACCCTGCTTGTTTATCTAGGAAAGAAAAATCTTGAGCTGCAGAGTAACACTTCTGTTAGCTTGAAATATGCATTCATTCCATTCATGATAAAAATGGTTTTGTGCTATTTGCAAATGTTAAATGTTTCTCCCTTTTTGGCTCAGATGAAAAGACAGGTGGGACGATAGAAGTAAATAACTATATAGATTCTGCCAAAAGAGGTATGAGAACATCCCCTAAAAACACAAAACATTTCTGAAAAACTCAAACATTTGACATGCTTGATAGCCCATCTCTTCTTGACCTAGTATGCAGTAACATGGAAATCACTCCAGGGGAACATCCTTTTCTCTGCTTGGACCTCACCTATTTATCACTCCTGCTGCAAGAGCTGGGTTTCCCAAAGGAGAAAGTGTTAAAGGTAAGTATTTAAACACTATTTTTACCTCAATCAGATGCCAACCTACCATACCTGGCATGAAACAAGTCTGCCGCCCACAAAACTGTGTAACTTGTTGCAGGAGCATCGTGTTGAAATGTTGGTCGAAAAAATTAGGTTGAACTAAATGACCATGATGTGTATTTACAGCTGGCGAGGAAGATAAATGGTGCAGAGACCAGCTGGGCACTGGGAGCCACTTTCCATTACCTCGAGTCCTTGCGTAGGCAATAAATCAGCCTTCATTGTCAATGCTGAGTCGATGACTCATCTTCCTCGGCCACAGTGCGTGTTGAACTGACTTGGGAGTCTTCACAGCAGCCGTTGGCTTTGTTGGAATGCTAAAGTGATGTCTTTCTCCATAGAGGAATGTCCTTTCTTTGGGCATTGTTTAATTGTGAAAGTCTGAATGTGTGCTGTGCTTTGTATACCTGATGCATTTTTGTAACACAGCAAATATTATTTGAATAAGCATGACTACATAGATTTCACGAATGCGATTAGCTGAAGGTACGATATAGGTTTTTTTTGTTTTTTTTTTTAATAGTCCAGGGGTGTGGTCTGCTTTCTGCAAGTTGGTACTTTGAATACAGTATTGGAAATAAGGCATTGTCATATTATGGATTCCGAAGGAAGTAGTCTGCCGGTGCATATTCTTTCTCCTAGGATCCTGGTGTCTTTATTATTCATGATCTGTTCTAAACCTATACCGACATATTGGAATGTGATGTAAGACAGGAATACCCTGCAGCCATTCTGTCTTTCTGGCCAAAATTCATTTTGTTGCTGCTCCTGAAGGAACAGAGAAAACAGTGCAGTATAACATACTTATCTAGAGCAGACATCCCACCTAAGACATTGATTTCAAGAAGGTGGATGTAAGAAAACCAGCTGGGAGTTGTTTGGGGGTGGCGGCAACATTTGCAGAGCTTCTTGCCTGTTCCACTGTTGAATAGCAGACTGACTTTTGATCATTTATAAAATTCTCTGTGGATAAATTTCTGGGACATAGCACGTTATTAGCTGGTGTGAGGGAGCTGCTGTCAATTTCCCGGAGACTCAGGAGAGGTGGGATGCTTGCTGAAGGGTGAATGGTGTTGGCATTATATTGTGACCTGTAAATCACAGAGAATGTCATATATTGTCTGAACTAGGGATGGTTATTTGGCTTACCTCATGAACAAGAGCCAGCTCTTTCCATTCCCACATAACTTTTTGGAACCCCATTCCCTTTTAAATAGAATACTCCATATTTATCAGCAATATTGTTGTTTTAAAAATTCATGTAAACGGATTGTGTGTTCAAATAAATTGAACACTAAGTACACACAACTAAAATGGTATCGTACAATAGTGAACCCATTTCAATGTGGTTCTTTATTGAAGACCACATTGACATGTCTTCACAAGCAGCAAAACATGCTGCCTGCACATGCATGAGGGATTCTCAACAGGAATACCTCACCATTCATATGAAATTTGGCTTGAAATATATATTCTCAAACCAGTCAGTCATTGTAGGACCATTTCGAGCCTAATTCAGACTTTTTTGTAAGAAAATAAATAAATTACTGTTGGGACCAATGAGCCAGCCTTAGGAACTGGCTCAGTCACAAACTATTATGGATGGGCAACCACTAATTTACTTTTCGATCCAGTACCACCCCAGCTAATGTTGGCAGAACTTTATCCAATGTTATGTGAAGGTGTTAAAGTTGGCAAGGAATGTTCTTACTGTAACATTAATGAAGCGTTATTTGCTTGTTTTACATTTTAACAAATCTGCCAAAGTCAACACAATAAATATTTTAATGCAATTTATGTTGAATAAAATTTAACTAAATATTTTATGAAAATGCCATAAGCATATACTGCAAACACACCATCCAGCCTTGAACCTGTGACCTTTGAGGTGTGAAACCACAGTACTACCCACTGCTCTACTACGCCCTTTATTTTTATATTATTATTCTTACTTGTAGTAATGAGATATCATTCTAGGGACACCAGGAAAACTGTATACTCTGAACGTTTCCATACTCTAAGTGTAACTTTCAGTAAACATTTCTGGAACGCTATTGTTAGTAGAGGAATATTGCTATCGCTGATACTATATATTCGTCAATGGCCCAACCCTGATGGTAAAGTTTGTCCGATGGGGACAGTGCTGACGATAAAATCAGCCGTTAGATCCATCGTTCCATTTCCGTACTCACTAGTGCCTGATCCCTTGAACGTGTCCCCCTTTCTGTCCCTTATTGGCAGCCCTGCCTGGTAGTATCGTAACCTGCTTCCTGAAATAAACATTTCATTTACCAGATTAAAGAAATTATTTTAATGTTAGAATCAATTAGCAAAATGGAATATTCAATGCAGAAAGTGTTGATTTTAGTATCGATCTGCTCATCCTTATTAATCCAGCTATGTGATACAGGTACCCCAGTTTAAATGGACTAACTTCACTCACATTTAGCCCAGACCACATTAAATTCAACAAGTTGACCAATCATATCTTGTCTTTACACGCAGTCATCCGACAAACTGTTCCAGATGGAGTGTTGCAGACACACACTCAGACATGAACAAATATATATGATTTTAGGATTAAAACTGTTTGGCTGATAAACTTTATTCACTTTACCTGTGGGAAAAAAACGCCAGCAGATTTACAGTTAGTGGAAGCTAATTGGTCCCCTAACAGTTTTTAAAAGTTAGTGGAAACAATCCATTAACAAAAGTTGTCACTAATTACCTGTTAGCAGATTATCAGAACCCTGTCCACCACTAGATGAAAGCCATTGTAAAGCTTTCCTCTCCCTTTCACTCGGCAACACAATAGAAGTATTCAAATGCATTTTCCACCTTGAATCAACAAGATTGCCGTTTCAGAGCCAAAATAAACTTCATTTGAGAGGAACTTAATTTGGCTAAGGACCAAGTGTCAACAACAGGTCCAGTTTATTAAATCAGTGTACTTTCTTTACCATTAAATTTTAATATAAAATTGTACCTCAAACTTCCCAAAAGAGCAGCGACTGAAAAATCTGTACATTCTGGTTAATGAAGTTATTTCCAACTTTATTTTCAAAACACTCACAAAAGTGCCCTGTTAAAAGAATAAATAGTTTCCATACATACAAAGCTACAAAACAGCAGCTGGCTGACGGGTGTGACTAGGCAGTCTTCACAGGAAAGCATCACACCACTCCTTCAGACACTGGGTACATGAGGCCGCCTGTCTGGAGTTTGCACCACATGTGTCCTTCAGCCACTCGGCGAAGAGTTCTACATCCTTCTTCAGCACCAAGAACTGACCCAGAACCACATATGCCTGCATTGAGTGGGGAAGCGGAAGCCACGCTGAATTAATTCTACTTTAAAACCGCTAACAGTGCTATACTGTTGTCACAACAAATGACGCAGCTCTAACTTGTTCAACATGTTTGAAGAATTATAGTACTGCATTACCATGGTAACTTGGTGTAGTAAAAGCTACTTACCTGCAAATATGGGTGTGGCTATTTAGAATTTAATGGCACTTTTCCAATGGCATACAGGATCCAGACCTTACCGGCAAGATATGCTACTTATGGCGTGATTACAGCTCGTTTCAATTTTCCACTGTAAAAGTGTCGGCTTGGTAAAGGCGTTCCCGGGATTGGAGCACGACAGTGACATAAAACCAGAGAGACACTCACATGGTTGTTTCACGTTTGTTTCTCAATATGTACTTATATTCTCATGTACCCATTTTACAGCAATTTCCCTTTGTCAATGTCCACTTCCAATACTAATAAGACATACAGAGGACAGCAAAGATCCCTGAATGCCATTCTTGCCCTGCCCTAGTTATCAAGGGTCCATCACTGGACCAATGCACCAATGACATATTTACTGGACAAGACAGGCCAGTGTCCACCTATAGGCCAATGGCTGAAGAGAATGATACCATTTTGAAGAAGTCGCTCCATCCTCTGTGTAAAACAATGCAAATAATTTTCATGATAATTTTATACAAACAAAACTATTATTCTTCTATTCTTTTGCATAGTGGTCTTTTACATGTGTAAGCTACCAAAAGCCTGAATCTCCTTCAGGATTATCTGGAATATGATTTTTGAAATCATTGGACATTAGTTTTGAAAAATAACCAAAATAAGGACCCATATTGAAATAAAAGCATGCATATACATCAAATTAAAATGGCAACAGGTATTTCCACTACAGCCTGACATCTTTAATCCCTTCAAACTAAAATTCTGAATGTCACTGCAACTTCCTGAACAAAGTTTAAAAACTAATTGTTTGATTGCTGCACAAAATAAAGTCATAATAAAACATGTTTATCAGTCCAAACAAAGGCTGGCATAGTGGCTAATCCATCATCTCTTTAAAATAAAAATTCTGCATGTCACTGCAACTTCCGAAATACAAACAATTAAGAATACTAATAGTATGTCACATGACATACCCAGCACTTGACTACCCAATCACAGTTTCACATTTCAGCTATGCGACAGTATAAATTTATAACATATGGGTAACTGGTATGCTGGACGAACAGGTACACTGTCCAGCACTACTCTGAAGACCGCAAGAATATATGTTTGCAAGGGAATATCACACGAATGTAAATGCAAAAATATACAATGATCAGTAAACACACTAACATAAAATATATCACTGGAGCAGGATCCACACTGATTTCAACAGCCAAAAACTGCAGTATGAAGGATTGCTTTAACTTTGCCAATATGGTGGTCAAACTGTTGTATTTGCAGTCAAATGATAGCAATTCTAGCAAAATATACATCATTGGGTTGCATTCTCGCCAAACCAGAACAATCCCATAATTCATTGTGCCCCAAGCTCATTCTTGGGAGGAAATTAAGCAAAACCGGTTTAGCCAAGACCACAAGTAGGATCTTTGCATTTCTGGTATTGAGAAACACCCCATGATTTACAATGAGCTAATTTCTGCTAGCATGTCTGTGAGAATCACTATATTACGTTGGCACTGATCACTTATAGCATTAGCTTAAAACTTCATCTCTAGTACTATTTAGGTAGGGGGTTATCAGAAAAGCATAAAAACATTATGAAAATACTAATTTTCTATATCTCCATACATAGTGACACTGATCAGCTGCTGATAGTTTTCCTTGCACAAAATAAAGTTGAAAGCATAAGGAAAAATGATTGGTTATCTCTCTCAACCAAATTGTAGAGAAGGTTGATCCAAGAAACAAAAGGTAAAACCAAAACACCTGATTGGTTGGTGCTGCCTCTTCTAGTTGCTAGGATCCAATATCTCTACAATCTGATTGGTTCAGAGTGATAACCAATCATTTTTCGATTTGCCCTCAGAAGATTTTTGGGTGTTTCTCGGTACCAAAAACGCAAACATTGTACTTGTCTTGGAAAGACCAGTATTGCTTACTTGTCTTCGAATAACAAACTTGGGGCATTCGCTGTACTTCTGTTCTTGAGTATTAGAACTGGTCTTCGGCAATGGAAGATTATGTAAAACAGGTACAAAAGTACAGTAAAAGTAGGCATATTGAAAAGCACCCTTTCTGCAATTCCCATGAGCCGCTGCACCAATAACACTGCATTTCGACCAATCAGATGGTGGTGAGGCAGCTTTAGTAAGCAGGGGCAACTCGCATTATCTACAATTATGTTTGACTGTTGAACTCGCATAATCCCTCGCAGAATAGTTCGGGTACAGCTTGGTTCTTGGGGGTTGTGGAAAAGTGCCGTAAGATTTATAATATAAAGCTAAAACAATAAGATCTTGAAAATATGTTGGATTACAAAAGAACGAGAACAGCGTTGCATATGAAAAACACCCAGCATACTTTATCAAATCCCAGTTCCTCGAGTTTCTTTCCCAGAACATCTCCAATACCGGCCAAAGCGGTGACTGGCTTATCCGCCATGGGCTCCGCTACAAAGTCTCGGTGCTTTTGGGAGGTAGTCAGCATGACTAAATAATAATAAAAAAAAAGGAAACAAAACACAACTTATATCAACGTGTCTTCTAATGCCAAATTATTACAACACGTCTGTTGATTTTGGAAGTCAAAGCTCATACCCCCAAAGACTAAAATCAGCTGCTGATCTGGTGAATGCCAAATCTTTTTAATCGCTTCCAAAACATCAGATGTCAAATTAAACTACACAAGAAAATCGTCGGGAACCACCTGTCCGTTACTGTACTAAAGCTGACCACCGAACACATCCTTACCTGCAAGTGGATGGTACGAAATAACCGTTGGAGCAAACACCTGAAGGGCCTGACTGCAGTAACATCTTATTAGGATGAGTCATGTGACTCAGGACACCTGCACCCTTCGAAATACTTTTAAGCTCATGTAGACGTAATCAACTGCTTTGGTATTAAACTTTAAAACCGTCAAGAAATGCCAGTTGCGGTGAATCGGGTGAGATGATGAAAATGCACTTCTATATTTTTTAATGGCGATATTATGAAAAGTCAGGTGAAACGTGAACGGAGACGCAGAGCTTCTAATGATCCGCCCCTGAACACCATGTAAATTTACATTATGGTAATAATCAATCTGAGCAAACATCGCCATTCGTGTCCAGCATCGCGGTTAATTGCATTTAAAGTCTCTGACTTTAAATGGCAGACTATTTCGGTGGTCACCTAAAGGAAAAACCTTCCCACTATCGCAAATGTTAGATGACTGAATGGACGCTTTATACTTTTTATGTCGTTTCAAATTCGAAGTATACTCACTGGCTGAGTGTAAACACGTGGGCACTCCACATCAAAATACGAAATATGGATTATTTTCTAACCGGAGTCATAGGTGAGACACGATGCGACGCCATCAATAGACCTGTGATTGGCCTATGCTGACCACCCTAATCAAAATTTTCGGCGGGGCACCACTGCCTAGCCTATAGTTGACTTCTACTTAACATCGTAACAGAAATGTTTACTTAAACCATCTTTATAAATATTCCGGAAGATGTTTCTGGTGAGATTTTAAGATGGTGAAAAAAATAGTGTATTGCGCCAATCGGCATTCATCTTTTTATGTTTAAAGTGAGAAACTAGTTATGCAACCAGGGCTTTAGCATTTTGAACGCACATCACGAACTCCAATTTCAGTATCACTATTCGTAATTTGGGCAACTCTCGCACTTTTTTAGCCTCTTCTTCATACACACATCAATTTAATTACAAGGTCTGAATGTCTCCCCATTTCCTATACATAAGTGTTTTCTGTAACGCGAACGAGAAAAGCTAGGGACGAAGTAAAATCTCTTTTTAATGTTAGAACAAGAAAAAACATTTACATGTAAAGATATAAAAGCCTTTGAGCAGCATATGCAAAGTACGATAACAAATAACCAACCACCAGCACCAGGTACCGCTTTAAAAAGTCCACGTAGAGGTATCAGGAATCTTGCGTCAGGCGCAGTCCGGTTTGCAGTCCAATGAGGAAGTGAGTGAAAGGCCTTTCAGCTCCTCTCCTGACTTACGCGGCCTGCGGGGGTGTGCTTTCAGCTCGCCCTTGTTGCAAAGTCGCTTGTAGGTGTGCAACAGTTGCAAGTCTGCCTTGCGCTTAACTATCCACAAGACCAAAAAAAAGCTAAAATACAGTCGATCGAAGAGTTATTATTTAGAAAGATGGCTACACCACTGACCGACTACGAGAGGAGAAAACAAATTAGTGTTAGGGGGATCGCGGGGCTGGGGGATGTCGCCGAGATCAAGAAGAGCTTCAACAGGCATCTTCATTTCACACTTGTCAAGGATCGCAATGTGGCGACCCCCCGGGATTACTATTTCGCGCTGGCTCACACCGTTAGAGACCACCTGGTTGGACGATGGATTCGCACTCAGCAGTATTACTATGAAAAAGATCCCAAGGTAATGTGGTATTATTTCGCAACTGAGGAAATGAGTCCAGGTAAATCAGTGAAATAATTTGCAAAGTTGACAACAAGTGAGTTAAACTGATAATATTTCCGTTTAGGATGTTTGGAAAATTATACGTATATAAACGCTAAGACACAATATTACTCAGTTTGCAGTACACTTAAGATGGCTAAATAAACAGATTCTTTCTGGGTACGCCGATGTTTGACAGTATTGAAGAGTGTTTTTAAAGTATTTTTCCCCACAATAAAAACGCAATGTCGTAACAAAAACACTTGCATTTATAAACAAATTCGTCATTAAGCATACTTTTTTGCCAAAAATATTTTTTTTTGTTTTATGCAGGAAATAGGTGGATGCACATCTTAAAACTGTAACTGGCCATCTGAATATGTAGCACCCACAGCCTCCGTTATCAGTCTATCATTTAAATTAACATAAGCTGCTTATCATCTTTGAGTGCCAAATTCTGTGCATGTAAAGGGGACCGTCTATGTTTGATGGAATGGACATTGTTAAAGGAAGGTAAAGGGAACTGACCATAGTTATCTGTAGACTTGTTTGATGTTACCTGGTTAAATATGCCTGCTTGACACGGACAGCTAGATAGAGAATTTTATTCTGTGGAAAATGAAATACTGTGAAGACTGCAGGGAAGGTGCAAGAAGCTGTTTGTTAATATCCGGATCAAGCCAACTTCCTGAATGCGTGTTTTGCAGTGGCTTGTGTAGCAGCCTGTCAGCTTGTATCACTTGTTGATTCTGGAGCAGTTAAACAGGCTTGGATGTTGCCCATTTCCATGCAGGGGTAGCTCCATCAAAACTGAATCTACTCATATTGTGCCAGGATACCACCCCTTCCCAGCTGAGACTCACGTCTTGGGCTCATTTTGCTGCACAGTTTACAACTGTTATGCAGAGGAATTGGGTAACAGAGTTACTGAGAAATCATGCCCACGTTGTTACCTAACAGCAGAGCCTGCTTCTCTCATCCCTTCAGAGCTCCTTTATTTTAAGCTCATATTTTTAGGATTCCTTTACTGACCACCCTGTTTAGATTTCTGCAATTTAGTTGATTCTTCCTTGTTTGGCTTTTTAAAATTTTATATGTTTGATTGTAGCACCAAAAATCGAAGGGAGATTTTCTGTAGTCGGGACAGGCTGCACTTTAGCTCAACAAGGAGGTGTGGTGAATTCCCTGAGAGAGTTTCCTGGTTTCCTGCTTTGGCAGCTGTGCTTATTGTACATGCTGCAGCTGAAGAAAGCTGGGTCAAGTAACAGGAATGTGAAAGGCAATCCTCGATTTACAGACATACTGATCTACTTGTTGTTATTTTATATATATATTAATTAAAATAATGTGTTGACTCAGGAAAAACTTGGCAGTTGTTGAGCTGGGAGGGTGAGGGTCTAGCCTGTCCCATTAACAGCCCCCTGTCTTACCCAGCTGGTGCACTACCTGCATCACTACTGGCTGTTATGTCTGTAACAGTGCCAGTCCTGTCTAATCGAGTGCCTGCATCACACCAGCTGAGATGTCTGCTTTAATTATGTGAAACTGCATTTTTATAGAGCATGATGGTTATCATTCTAGATTAGCATGGCCATGTCATTCATATTTTTACTGGGTCTAATATATAGTGTTTAATGTGTGATATGTAAAATGTGAATCTGAACACATCTTAACATGATAAATTTAGCCCATGATGGTCAGAAGCGCTTAAACAGCAATCAGAATGACAATATTGCTTAAATGTTAAATAGCCAAAAAACATAAAGGATGAATAAGTTATGCAGAGCCAATTAGGGCTCTGTGTTGATGGGCTTGTCGGCAAAAGAGGACATTTCTACAGAAGCTAGGAACTGTTTTATTATGTCACATGGATGCGGCTTTAAAAGCCCAAGAGAGGGAGCCCTGACAGCTGGGGGTAAGTAGCATTTTGGGGAATATCACTCTGAAATGCCAATTGTTCAAAGTTTTTGTTGTCTAACAACAGACCTGCATCTTTTCTTCTTCACCCCCAGCGTGTCCATTACCTGTCTCTGGAGTTCTACATGGGCCGGACGCTGCAGAACACTATGGTTAACCTGGGTCTGCAGAATGCATGCGACGAAGCCATCTACCAGGTAGCCCCCAGCAGCCTTGGTCACGTGTGAACAGCTCACATCAGTCGGGGCAGCCTGACATCCTACTGAACCCATCCTCTGTTTTCTGTTTGCAGAGCCTCACCATACGCCCCATGGGGCAGAATGTACTAGAACCAGGTGTAGAGAAAGAACATTTAAAAGACGCAGCTCTCACATAAAAACACATGTGTGATGTTATAATGTTTTGGTGACAGGAGC
>JAABNX020000070.1:17245570-17277056 GCA_015163995.2 Mormyrus lacerda
AGAGAAAGAACATTTAAAAGACGCAGCTCTCACATAAAAACACATGTGTGATGTTATAATGTTTTGGTGACAGGAGCGGAGAGTCTGAGCTAGGTGCAGTGTAAACACTGTGCTACCTTTAGCGCTTAGCGTACATGGAGCATGTGCAAAGCCGTGTCACTCTATAGCTCTGTCATGGTGGTGCCGCCATCTGTGCCACATACTGATTACCCCCCCCCCCCCCGGCTTACAAATGAGCTTGGCCCCCTTTCGTTTGTAAATTTCTTATGTTCACACACCACAGAAACTTACTGTTCTGGACTGTGCTGTGTTTCAATCTCCCAGCTAGGACTGGACCTGGAAGAGCTGCAGGAGATCGAGGAGGATGCCGGCTTGGGCAACGGTGGACTGGGGCGTCTGGCAGGTGAGGGGCTCATTGGGCTCATCTGATTAAAAAGCCACGGGAGCAGCAGGCTGGTGTAGTCATGTGCAGATGCTATCACCTTGCCCCAGTTTCCTTCCTTTCAGAAATATTGCGGAAATGTAGCCATCGTACTTTAGCTAATGATCAAATACCTGCATGGGACTCTGGAGTCGAAGCTCCTTGCTAGGAATTAAATTCTCCCCTTTTGAGTGGTCTGACAGCCATTCACCTTAAACACTTAGTTCATCCATTAAACCTTTGTCCTTTTACCTCAGCTTGCTTCCTGGACTCTTTGGCCACCTTGGGCCTGGCAGCTTACGGTTATGGGATCCGGTATGAGTTTGGCATCTTCAACCAGAAGATCACTAATGGCTGGCAGGTGAGCCGGGAGGTGCTCTGTATCACTTCACCTCCCTCGCTCTCTGTAGTAGTACCAACAAGTGTGCTTCCCATCCACACAGGTGGAGGAAGCAGATGATTGGCTGCGCTATGGCAACCCTTGGGAGAAGGCCCGCCCTGAGTACATGCTGCCTGTCCATTTCTATGGCCGAGTGGAACACACTAGCAGTGGGGCCAAATGGGTAGACACTCAGGTAAGTTCTGTTTAGAACACAGACCAGACTATGCCGCTGTACTGTTGGAAGTGTTTTAGAAAAGCCTAAGATGTCTGTGATGCATGTCTCTGTCCGTCTGTGCTGCAGGTCGTGCTGGCCATGCCTTACGACACACCAGTGCCTGGTTTCAAGAACAACACCGTAAACACCATGAGGTTGTGGTCAGCAAAGGCTCCCAATGACTTCAACCTGCAGGAATGTACGTCCCCAGCCTTCATTAGTCATTGGTTACCCTGCTGCACTAATGAGCTTCAATTGGACTTTCGATACATATATGGGGTATTCCATTAACTGGACAAATTTCAGATGAGGCATTATGTTAATGCAGGAGTCATACAGTTATGCGCTGGACTTGAGAAGAGACTGATGTTCTTGCATAAATACATGGATACCCTATTACTGAGGGCAGGAGCTGAATTTCAGTTTTCGGGGTTAAGTAGACCCCACAGAGGCCCTAGCATATGATTATGCAGATTTGAAATTACTTAAATGTTGACCAGCTCTCTGCTGACTCACAGGCCATGCAGGCCCATCAAACAATGATCCCACCCCACACTCTTCCCCGTGTTTGCTTCCATAGACGGACGGGGTCCAGTGAGGGGTGAGTGCAGGCATTGCTGAATCTGTGTGTGGCAGGCACAGGCTTCACCCATCCCAGCCTTGACTGGCATCCATCTCAGTCCATTTCATTCCATTTCATTCTGTCTCTTAAGCCTCCATTACAAACTGGGATTCATAGCTGTTAGGATCCAGCCCACTGTTTTACTTTGTGTACCTCACAGCGGGAACTAGTTTTTGGCCTGATGCAAGTCAAACCATTCTTGATGGTTTGACTTGCACCTGTAGTCGTGGTGGGTAGAACGTCTCATCTCTGTCTAATCAGAATAGGAACTGCAATTGTTCTAGAATGTAACCGTGGTGATTTTGCGCATACAAATAAATAACAGGGTAGTTATATGAGAAGCCGGACACAGGACAGTTATTCTTGAACACACAGATGAAAAGTACTCTCATATTAGACCTGAAGCCTTCTTAAAATGCCTGATGCTTTGTGTAGGCCTAGTTTGAAATAACACAGAAAATCTCTGTTAATGTGAGAGATACTGTTGTGGTGTATGATGAAGGCTGGCCCCTGATTCACTGCCATCCTCTGCTGAGCCAGTGACCAGCAGAAGGTGCTGTATGAATTCTGTTGGTGTCTCAGTGTGATTCTGGTTCCTGTCGATGTAGCTCTGGGTGTCGCCAGGAGAGTCACATCACTGCAAAAGTCTCGTCTGGGAAATGTACACTCATTGGTGCCGGCTGGAATACAAAGTGGGGGGCCTCGATGTGGCCCAGTGCTGGGGGGGGGGCGTCAGATGGCATCTGGCCAGGGTTACCCAGGAAACGCCATGGTGTAGCTCAAACCATTGGCTCTTGCCCATCCCCCACCGACAGGGCTCAGCACTCTGATGTAATCGTCGGGGGCAGCCACGAGACATTCCCTCCAAACTTTGCTCTGGCTGCTTTTATTTTGCTTCATTCTTTAGCTTTAAGTTATTAGTCAATATATTACTTCAACAGGTAATGAAATAAACAAAACACTGTCCATTGGCAGATCAGTAATGTGACATTTGTCCCAATTTGGCCTGTGTCTTTCCTACAGGTAGTCATGTGACACCACGTGTATTTGTGTGGTCCATCTGACTGTGTTCTCTATGTCTCTTTCATTCGCAGTCAACGTGGGTGATTACATTCAAGCCGTACTGGACAGGAACCTGGCAGAGAACATTTCCAGAGTCCTTTACCCCAATGACAATGTGAGTCATGCACACAAAGTCGATGGTGGGGTTGGACTTTACCCCGTGGGGTTTAGTCCCCTGTATCAGCAGGCAGATGTTTCCCACTCTGAGCTCTGTCCTCTCAGGATAAGCAGGGCTCACACCGCTAGCCGATGGCTGATTTCTACCCTTACGGCCTTGTCAGCGATTCAGCTGTGGCTGCTTAGCAAAAACAGTACCTGTGTTGCTTTTCAAACAGTTAAAAAAGCAATCAGGTTCTCCATAAAAACACATTCACACCCAGCACCTGAGAATTCCTGCATGGCCGTCTCGAGATGAGCCATCATATATTCAGTGGTTAGAGCTCTCCAGTCAATTCACATGGCCCGGGCAGCAGGGGCGCCGCTGAGGATGTGCCGTGCTGTACGCAGCCCACAGCCTGGCAGACTCACAGGCCCTAATAAGGAGATCACACAAGCGATGTGGGACGAGCCAGGCGTCACCATTCTGCAGGCAGCAGGCGGGAGCCCCATCGTGCTATGTACTGCTGGGCCCACAAGCGCCACACTTCCTGGATACGTGAACCGCTTCCAGTCTATAAATATACATACTTATGGAGCTCGTGTTCCTTCACTGGGGTCTTTATCAAGTGGAGCAGCAGCCTCCTTCTTGTCTCTTAAAGTGACAAGCTGCCCTAGGAGGTAGAACGCAAAAGAGCATCATCGTCCAGGAACTTCAGTACTGCAAGTAAGCGTATTCAGTTACAGGATTCATAGTGCATGAATAACACAATCCTCAGTGGAACTGCACACTCATGTTCAGTGTTTGCTGATTACCCAAGAGGAAAAATCACCAGCAAACAAACTGTAGTATCACGACACCCTTTGCCCCCCCCCCCCCAAAAAAAAAACTATATAACAGTACCATCATCAATTTGGACTGAAATGCTGCTATTTCAGGCTGGTGTAGCTGTAGGTGTAGTTAGTTGGGCCAGTCCTCCCGTGCCTGTGTCATTTTCCTCTTTGCTGAGGACACAGTGTATGCCCAAGAGGATAAAGTGAAACCACAAAAATTACAACCATGTGAGTAACGGGTCACTGAACTCTGGTCCAGCGTGGTGATGATGTTACATGTGGGTAGTACAGGCCTCTAACACTGACCTTAGGACTGAGCAGTGACTATGGCTGTCCCTCTAACTGTAACGGTGACAGTTTTTCGAGGGGAAGGAGCTGCGTCTCAAGCAGGAGTACTTCGTGGTGGCCGCCACTCTGCAGGACATCATCCGTCGCTTCAAGTCCTCCAAGTTTGGCTGCCGTGACCCCATCAGGACCTCCTTTGAGACCTTCCACGAGAAGGTGGGGGGCCGCTCCTTTCCATTCTGTGCCTCCTTATAGCCAGATAATGTTTGCCTCAGGGAAAGGTGAATCTTTTCAAGGTGGAAGCCACTAGCTTTCTGGTCTCTTAATAGAGAGGTCAGTCAGAGCCCATTACAAATATTGATTCCACCTAATATGTATACTAAGCATATCAGTGAGTACTTCTATAAGCATTATAGTTCTTCAAGATGACTGGTCTGCACTTTACGGTGCTTCTGTGCCCTGTGAAACAGACCATACCCACTTCATGGTCACACTTCTGCTTATTACAATGCAGTGAGGCCTCTAACAAAGAGGTGTTACTTTTATTTTGAAGAAGTAACTATGAATTCCGTTACAGGGTCACTGCTCTGAATTCACACTCTGTTCAGTTGACACACACTGTCATTTTTCTAGGTGGCAATCCAGCTCAATGACACTCATCCTGCCCTTGCCGTTCCCGAGCTCATGAGGATCCTGGTGGATGTGGAAAAGCACGACTGGACCAAGGTGTGGGCTGTTTCAGGGGCTCCCAGGATGGGACAGCCAGAATAAGTGTTTAGCCAAGTCTTGGAACAGTTACAGCCCCAGACTTAACAACCTGCTGCCTGAAACCCCATCCTCAAGATATGAGGGTCATTGTGGGTCTGTAATTAATTTACCGTACTGACTTTGATCTGATGTGTCTGCTGGAATGGTAATATGAGTTGCAGTTTGATCTGACTGCTCCATTAACGACAGGGAACAGCATGCATGTTTTCCCTGTTTTTCCAACAAACAGAGGTTCTTGTTAGTGCTTAATTGCAGTGTAAGCTGTCTTGAGCAGGGTGAGGCAATGCTGGTACTTCTGCTCTACCAAGCGGGCTGGGGTCTCCTTCCACCGCATGGCTGATGCCTTCATCTCCCCGTAGGCCTGGGAGGTGACGGTGAAGACATGTGCGTACACCAACCACACCGTGCTGCCTGAGGCCCTTGAGCGCTGGCCTGTTCACATGTTTGAGAAGCTGTTGCCACGACACCTGGAGATTATCTATGAGATCAACCACCAGCACCTAAAGGTTAGTTCTGGTCCAATCCAGACAGCAAACCAGCAGCTGGCTTGTGCTGCACAGCACCACACCAAATTCAATGTGCATCCATCACTGAGATTGTCTTCAGCAATAGGTTGGGATTCTAGTTTCTTCCAGCACTGCTGCTTGTGACACCGCCGTTTCCTGCCCTATATACCTCACTGCCATTTCTGCATCCCCACAGAGGATTGAGGCCTTGTACCCAGGTGATACTGACCGTCTACGTCGAATGTCCCTGATCGAGGAGGGTGACCCTAAGCGGATCAACATGGCACACCTATGTGTGGTGGGCTCGCACGCCGTCAACGGAGTCGCCCGCATCCACTCGGACATCGTCAAGAGCACTGTGTAAGTGTCTTGTGTGTTGACAACTACAGCACCCCCAACAGACTGTTGCGCTGCTTTGATTCAATCACACAGTATGGATTCGCATCTGAAAATTATGCAAGTGTTGATGTTGCAAAAGGTGCCATAAATGTGAATGGTAAAATCCATCATTTGATTACTCGGTGATACTGTTATATTCTTTTAAATTATGGGAAAGGGCTATAGCAATTATATTTATCCTTCTGCTTAGAAATAAAAAATTATAATAATTATGAAAAATGTGTTCCAGTGAAATATTCACGATATATACAGTCACTAACCACAGACAGCAGTATATGCTGTATTTAAGCTGGATTAGTTGGTTTTTCTCTGCTGTTATCTTATTTTTGGGTTTTGCTCAATAAGAACTTCAAGTATTTTTGGGTACCTGTTTAAAAACAACCTACCACTTGTTGGAAAGATTTAAGGACTTCTGCGACATTGAGCCAGAGAAGTTTCAGAATAAGACCAACGGGATAACGCCACGCCGGTGGCTGCTGCTCTGCAACCCGGGCCTGGCTGACATCATTGCTGAGGTAATGGTCTAACCACTGCAGATCTTTCATTGGGGGAGTCCCACCTGGACATGGATTCTGTGGCTGTGCTACATTTTCCATATTTATTTGAGTGTTTTGGTGCAACAATTATATCTTATTGTGACTTTAATGGTCAGATGTGAAAAATGTTTCACTTGAAAAAAACTTTTAAAAAAGATTCTTTGTAACCTTGAAAGAAAGTTTGCAGTCTGTCTATATCCTGGCTGCAGATCTGTGCTGCCTCATTCCACAGTAAAGCCTTCCATGTGTTTTGTTGCAGAAAATTGGGGAGGAGTTTTTGACTGATCTTTCTCAGCTGAAGAAGCTGTTGGACTTTTTAAACAACGATGGCTTCATCCGTGACGTGGCCAAAGTGAAGCAGGTGGGAATGGGCCGGAGGATACATGTTGGTTCTGATTTCTGAATTTTATTGTAATTAAACTGTCAGAGTGTAAAGAGCACAATGTGTGCTGAGTTATGATGGTAAATTACAGAATTTCAAAATAAATGATCAGGACAAATATATCAGACCTAGGGGGGCTATGTCAAAAAATGTTTCAATACGCCTGGTCCAGAACAACAACTGTCACTGCAGGAGAACAAGCAGAAGCTTGCGGCCTACCTGGAGGATGAGTACCATGTAAAGATCAACCCCGAGTCCATCTTCGACATCCAGGTCAAGCGGATCCACGAGTATAAGAGACAGCTTCTCAATTGTCTCCACATTATCACCCTCTACAACCGTAAGGGCAGCCTGTTGCCACTTCCAACTGTAAATGCAGCTCATTGACAGCAGGGGGCAGCCTTCCATCCTAATGTTAACCTGTTACTCATGACGTTAGGCAGCCAGTCACCCTTTGGTCCAGATCAGGGGTCTTCTACCAGTTTATATTCACATGATCTTGGTGTAGCTAAAACATGTGACTCCTTGTATGAACCACATAAGGTTTATGATGAATGGCACTGCATAATCCCCAGTCCTCATATATGTTGTTCTTCTGACATCACATTTTTAAAAAAGTCTTTTTAAAGCTTCTTCATTGAAACTATCTGATGAGACTTTTTTTGTTGCCTGGTTTTTACGTAGGAATAAAGAAGGACCCCAAGAAGCACTTTGTCCCCAGGACTGTGATGATTGGAGGAAAGGTGTGGTGTTCTTTAGCAGAAAAGTTTGTTAATGTCAGTTAACAAGTGCAGATTTGGCAGAAATCATTACCTGATTGTGATTGACATTTATGTAAGGGATAAATTATGTAAAGTTTCTTACTTATACTATGGGTAATGAAGAAAAAAATAATGATAGAATAAATTTGTCGCTGTTAATTCTTCAGAAGAAAATTATTTCAATTAGAATTTAATGACGTTCTAATGTGCCCTTAAAAACCGTTTAAAACACCTGTCAGATTACTGGCACAGCATAGAAAGACATGCTGGGCACAACCAAGTGTATAATTGAGGGGGTCGCACATTTTTGTTTTCCTTAACAAACTGAAATAAATTGAAAATAAATATGAAATAGAAGGAGCAGACCCATTGAGAGGCCTCAAAAAAAGAAGACATTTAACATTTTCTGCGGTATATTGGGTGGGACAGATTGGTGTTTTCTCAGTATGGTGCCCCCCAGCAATGCATGGTTTTCTTATGGGCCAATAAGAAAATTGTATTTGTCAGATCTGTGGTAGAAACATAACTGATGTATAAACTACTGAGATTTGAAGCACTTGGCTAGTAGAGGGATGAATCCAATATCCTCTAACTGCTCTGTTCCCTCATGTCACCCCCCTGCAGGCTGCCCCTGGTTATCACATGGCCAAAATGATCATCAAGCTCATCACATCTGTGGGCCAGGTCATCAACAATGACCCTGTGGTGGGGGACAGACTCAAAGTCATCTTTTTGGAGAACTATAGGGTCTCTCTGGCTGAGAAGGGTGAGGGATTCTCTGGACTCAAGATCATTGTTGCAGTTGATGTATAATGGCCTAAACTTAGATAACCATCCATCACGCCCTTCCCCCCCCCCATCCAGTGATCCCAGCAGCTGATCTGTCAGAGCAGATCTCCACAGCTGGCACAGAGGCCTCAGGCACGGGAAACATGAAGTTCATGCTCAACGGTGCCCTCACTATCGGAACCATGGATGGTGCCAATGTGGAGATGGCTGAGGAGGCTGGCGAGGAGAACCTCTTCATCTTTGGCATGAGGGTGGAGGATGTGCTGGCCATGGACAAGAAGGGGTGAGGAGTGCAGTGGTTCTGCTGGGATGGAGTAGCAGAAAGACTCCAACATGGCTAATCCAGCCTCTGTAAAGCTACTGGCCAAACAGGTTGCTGCTGTGACATGATTGAAATCAAATAGAGTAACAATCTGTAGTGGCTAAGTTCTGCTTCACGCTTTTGAGCAGGTACAACGCTAAGGAGTACTATGACCGCATCCCTGAGCTGCGACAGGTGATTGACCAGATCCAGAGTGGGTACTTCAACCCCAAGGAGCCTGAGCTCTTCAAGGACATAGTCAACATGCTGCTGAATCATGACCGGTAAGCACTTGGCTAAATGCAGCCGGAAGAAAAAACTAAAGAGCCAAGCAAGCACCATCAAGTGGTTGTCTGAGGTACTGTGTGTAAAGCCATGTGAGGGAATGATAAACAGAATCAAAATTGTAGAATTTTGATACTAGAGTGATGTCAAAGTCCACATTACAAAGCAAGAGGGTTACACGACTGTGATGTGTGCCCTGCAGTTTTGAAAAACCCAATGCAATTTGATCAGTGTGCAATGTTTGTGGTCTTACCAGCTTCAAGGTGTTTGCTGACTATGAAGACTATATCAGATGTCAAGATAAAGTCAGCGCACTCTACAAGGTGAGCTGTCGGAGAAACCACATGAGTATGAATATGAAGCATAATAAGACAAAAATATGACAAAGCTGCATTTACCCATATTAAAAAAGGTGACAAGAAATTGTTTTCTATGATTTAGTGCAATAATAGAGAACTGAATACTTGGTAAAAAGGCGCCCTCTTGTGGACATATGCAAAATGCATGTAATCAGGCCTTTACTAGTGTCTTCTTCAATAATTAAGACTATGAGTACTGTTTGAACACTACTATTGGCTCAAGAATGAATTATTACAGTTTAATAGTTGTTTATAGAGAGAATTATGTAGATGTGGGTATATGTAATGATAGAACAATAGCGCTCTAGTTTTCAGCCATTTCCCAATGTGTTAATGATATGGAGTGTCTATGTTCTCCATCGATCTCAGAATCCTAAAGAGTGGACTAAGAAGGTAATCCACAACATTGCTGGGTCGGGCAAGTTCTCTAGTGACCGCACCATCACAGAGTATGCCCGGGAGATATGGGGGGTGGAGCCTTCGGATGTGAAGATCCCACCACCCAATGAGCCCCGTGACTGAGGCCTGGCCCCTGCCCCTCTGGGAGGGGTGAGCTGCATGGCTAATTCCAGAACATCAGCCTGCGAGGGGAAGCAGCCAAAATGCCCTTCACTTTGTGCCCTGATACCTCTTCAGTCAATCTTCACAGGGAACATAAAACGTGCACTTAGTTACATTTTTTTCCCTGTGTTCCCTTTTTAGAAAAATATTAGCTTAAGTTTCACCAGGAGGAGAGTTTATTACAAGAGTTTTATCGTTATTTACTGAGGACCATTTCGTAATTTACTTTATGTTAAGAAGATAGGAATTTTACAATTATTAATTGACCTCATATCCTGTATTACTGAACAAGGGTTTAGAGTGCTTTTGTGTTCTTATGCGGTTTAAGGTTCCTGGTTAGTGTTAATTCAGGGGCAGATAAAAGGAAAAATGAGGGGAATGAAGGCAAGTGCTGGGGGACTGAGGGCCCTAATTAGCCCACTGCCACAAAAACCTTAAATGAGACTTCTGAACTATGCCGCAGCTGAATGTAATAGTGATTCCATGGCCAGAGTAGAACGTAGGATTCACTTCATAGTTTTGCATCTGATATGACTGAATATAAAGTGGTTTCTTTATTTTTCCTTGGTAGCAGCTTTTTCACCATTACCCATGAGTACTGTACCATTTTTACGCTTATTCTTGGCAATCATGTTAATGAATAATGATAAATAAAAATGTAGTGTATCAAAGAGAGCCTGTGGTGTTGTTCAGACAAGGTGGGGCGTGTGTGCCTGTGCGTGGGGGGATAATATATCGCAGTAAGAATGGGACACTATAGAAAACCATCATCATCGTGACTGCCAGCCACTACAGACAGCTGTCAGACTGGAGTGGGTGGCTTTCCCACTTCACGCCCACTCCAGGTATCTGCTGAGATGCCCATCAGGAATGGTAGTAGGCCTCAGCCCGGGGGGACCAAACATTTACGCTCGCTGTAACTCAGTTACTTTCTTATACGGGAAGGGGCGCCTGTTGGTCGACCTGTTCACATTTACCATAAATTGCCAAATGCCTGATGGACTAGGGAGCCTGTCATTAGGGACTGTTCATTATGAAAGTTGGATATAAATGTTCATTTGTTTCAAACTGAGACGGTAAGCATCACTTTTCATTTTTAATTGTTATTTAAAAACATACATACTCTTCTGTCCAGTCATTTTTAGCAGCTTACAAAAATGAACAAACATAGTTTAAAACCTGTCATACTAGTAGGATGCTTTAGCAAGTCAGCTCAATAGGAGGCTTGCTGTGAACTTAACCAGACAGTTAGGGAACAATGCAGAAGTGAGTGGTTGTGCAAGCAGCAGGTCACCCTTGGCGACGCGGTGCTTACGAAAGGCAGTTCTGTCAACACGCTTGCAGCACGTGGCAGCTGTGCCCTTCTGACCTGAGTGTGTTGACACAACAGCATTGCAAGCAAAACGCCACCATTAAGCGGCATCAGCATGTTGTACAGTGTGAGAAGCTATACAGGTGCATCCAATGCGATTTCCCCGGCCCCCGTACTCCACATATTTGTGTTGGCCCAGGTGACGAACGTCTTTGGTGAAGTCGAAAGATGGACATCTATCAGGTAAGGATGGGGAAATGTACTTCCTATTTGGCCGAGTATCAGACTTCATATTCAGATCCAGCACGACGCCCCCAGGACAGGCAGCCACCAATGGCCACAACCAAGGAGAACTTGCACGGCGATTCTGTCCATGTGCAAAGAGGACGGCCATTCTTGAAAAAGGAAATGACACATGAAACAATGATGGGGTGGCTAGGGCTCCTGTCGGAGGGAAAGTTCTAGTGATATTTGAAGTTGGCTGTGTCTTTGGACAGAACGGGAGTTAACACCTACACCACCCACCTCCATCAAATAGTTTCACCAGCCCAACAACCATTATTCAATCATACTAAACTACTCAACCTCCTACATTCATGAGTAGCATAATTAACCACAAAGACTATAGTAAAAACACACTGACAGGATACAGTCTCCTCCGGGTCATGATGTGTCCAACAAGGTGCGATTTGGCATCCAATGAATGGAGAGCCTGGCACTCCAACAAGACCAATGTATATCCTCCAACAGTGGTCATGTTTCTAAACCTCACTAAAAATACCTAAAAGAGCATTCCTGACTGATTACTCATGAATATACTTTAAGAACAGGTCTGTGTGCCAGGGGAAGGGGTTGGCATCCTATAACAAAGGAACAGCCCTGCACAAAGTTTCTCTTTCACTTGCGTGGCCGCTTCCAAAGAGGTACCAACCTGAGAAACTAGCTGCACCTTCCGGTCAAACGTTCAGGGGACATCTGCATGCACAATTGCTATCTAATGGTGCAATTTTGCCATGCAGATCCACACCAAATTCATCTTACAAAGCTTGATAGAGCTGCAGGACTCATCAGATAACTGGATGAGATGGTTCTGTAGAGACACAGTTCAGTGATGTAGGTACATCTTGCTAAAACCACTGAGGTACAGTAGTCTGCTCAAGCAGCAGCAGCGGTAGCCAACGTGGTCCTATCTCCTGCTGCACTACCGATGCTGGATGCAAGTACCGCGAGATACGCCAAAGATCATCATTCACATTGAGCAGTGACAGGACACTATGAAAGGGCATAAATACTCATTTTGGTATGAAAGGTCCTGCATTCCAGAGGAGGTAGGCTGTTTGGAGATTCTTCTGAGAATGACCCTCAGCTGACTGATTACTTCTCTGAATCCTTTATCAGATGTTATACATTAAGGGGATTAGCATCTGACGCGACTTGATTGGCTAACCCACCTGCGGGTGGCATGCGCCTCTTTGATCGCATTATCCTTTCATTTCTCCGGCCTGTCTGATGATCCCACGGCCGTTTCCAATGACATGCAATTAAATAACAGCCGGGCCAATGCTGCCGCTTCAGATAGGACAAGGAAACAGCAACCGGGTTCAAACGAGGTTGAATGTGGCACCCCGTTTGGCAGTTGAATGAACAGCACAAAAAGAAGTGTTCCACTTACACTTCAGAGTTTTGTCTAAGACATCCCCCTTTCAAATGTCCTTCTAGGAACTTCTCTGACTAGGTGGGTGTTCTGTAGTACTAGCTAACACCAGTTAGTATCAGCCGGTTTCCTTAAAACAAGTAAAATTGAACCACATTGCTGTGTTTGGTTTCACTCGAGCTGCAGGGACATTGACCCTCCTGTCGAATCACACAGGTCTGGCCACTGGGTGGCTTCTTCGACAAGCCTGCCGCGTGGAACAGCGCCATCGGGGCTGGACATACAAACGAACTTGCCGTCTGTCTAGCCTACCGAGCATGACGGCTTCCCCCGGAACCTGGCTGAAAGGGCTGAGCGGCTCCAGACCTTGCTGCCATCGTTTTACCACTGAGGTGACTAAGCAGAAAGCTCCCAATACTAATTAATGATCTGACAGACACAGACGGACAGCACGGGCATGTGGGTGGGGGGGGAGCCTCAATCTGGTATTACTGCACCTTCCATGAACCTCAGAAGAGCTGATGTACTGCTCCCCACCACACCCCCTGGCCCAGCCCATTTCAGATGGATGGGACGTACCACAACGGTACTGCAGCACTGCCTTGGCTGCCTATAAATAGCGGCCAGCGAGCGGCGACCTTGCAGGCAGCCAGCGGGAGTGGAATCGGATTCAGATAACAGGAGTAGCTTGCTTCCTGTTCGATTTCACAAAAACTGATCCTCTGCAGGGGTCCTCTGAACAGAGAGAAGACAACCATGCAGGGGGCGGGGGGGTGCTGACACTGCAAAGAAGCTACAAAGCCACCCCCCCAAGCAGAGGTTACCTTGAGAACCAGACCAATCTAGTACCTAATTAGGCCGACTGCACCGTTACCGTAACATAAAAATTTCCATTAAACTGAAATATAAATACACCCCACCCCCCCAAAAAAAACCTAGAAAACGATCCACCCACCAAGCAAAACGGAGGCCACATGATTCATTACTCAAAAGTTCAGTGTAACACAGTCAGCCTGCCCTGCCTGGATCATCAACTCATTAAAATCAGATCATTTAACAGTGAAGGGACAAAAAGAAATATAGAACTAAGTCTGTATGACTATCAAGCTGCTCCTCAGATGAATACAACACTCACTTGCAGAACCCCAAACCTGCAGATGATGCATGTTGCTGTCAGAGGCCTGTGATTGCAGGTCTCCCCAGTTCGCTGCATATTTCTTTTTACTTCATGTTTTGTCCCCCCCCACCACCCACCACCCCAAAGTCTATAAATCATGACAAGCAGCTCCTTACTCTGCCATAGCTGTTCGTAACCGGATTGCATTTAGTTTCTCAAAGGAATGCTAAACAAAAGGAATGTGGCATCCTCAGTCAGTCAGTCTGTATGCCTGTCCATCTGACTGTGTTTGTCTGTGTGTGTGCATCTGTCTGTGCGTGTGTGTGTGCGTCTGTCTGTGCGTGTGTGTGCGCGTCTGTCTGTGCGTGTGTGTGCGCGTCTGTCTGTGCGTGTGTGTGCGCGTCTGTCTGTGCGTGTGTGTGTGTCTATGCGTGCACGTTTGTCTGTCTGTCTGTGTGGAGATGGAGGCCAGGAGCCCTTTATTCTGCTCAGCTACACATATGGAAGGGCTGTGCCTAAGAAGTCACTGTGGAGAAAAAGAGATAAAAACTGAGTTCAACACTGTTCATATAAAACACAGAGCGGCACTAAAACACTGACACACACACACACCTAGAGCAGCATACCTCAAGATGTGTGGCAGTTCTGGGCTTCTGTAGATGAACTTGTGCTTGAAGCCAAGGCTCATGGGAAAGGGGACAAACTGCACCTTGTGCCCATTCAGGCTTGTGGATTGGGCTGCAATGTTGTACAGCTAGGGGGAAGGATAGTGGAATTATGCGACTGGCACATTTTGGGTGAAGTTCCCCGCTGAACAATGGGAGCTGTGTTTATGGGGACGTCAGTGACAGTGTTCTTTAAAAGCAGCGGATTTGGGCAGCAGATAAAGAAGCTTGATGTGTTCATGCGCACACGCGTACGCACGCAAACAGGTTTGTAATTATATCTTTGTAGGAACCTTCAGTTCATTTCTTTTGGGAAAACTCTAATCCCAAAAATACAATCTTAACTCTACCCAGCCCTAACCTTAATCATAAGTAACCAAACAAAATATGAGACTTTGACCTGAAAAATGGTCCTCACAATGTCAAAATAACAGGTTTTTATTACATTGTGGGGAACATTTGGTCCCCATACTGTTATATAAATATAATCCACGCACACATGTATTCAGATCTTAGTGGGAACTCTCCATTCATTTATATGGGCATAACCTTAATCCTAACTACACAACAACCTTAAGTCTAGGTACGTTTGATGGGTCGTGAGATGGAGAGTTGTCATAGCGATCCAAGCACCAACCTTCTTGCCCAGGTGGAAGGGTACAACACCATCATCTTCTGCATGGAGAATGAGCACTGGACAGGAGATGTGGAGCATGCTGGAGGGAACAAGATCACATGCCTGTTAGCCCAGGGGTGACCTCTGAAGACACGGTCAGCACATGGTTCAAACACTAAGGAGGGGCGGTAATGTCCCTTAGGGCCTCCCCAGAATCAGCCTGCTACTTGGTGCAGTAGTTATGATTGTGTGTGTGTGTGTGTGTGTGTGTGTTAGGTAGTCCACTGGCCTAAGAGCAGTCCTTCTGTCTAGTGTGCTTATCATAAACGCACAGAGACAGACAATGGTGGAGAATAAGGAGGCCAACCTACTTTTCATCGCTGGCAAACCGAATATCGTTGGCTGTTATGGCGTCTAGGAAGAACCAGTCGAAGCCGGGCAGGAATCTGTAAACCTGGCATGAGAAAAGAAGATACCTTAAGACACAAACTCGGCATGACCTGTTCTAGCTGAGGGTCAGGTAAGCAGGACCCCGGACACACAGGCTTATATAACACAGAGGATTGCTTGCTGGCTCAGCGAGAAGGCCATTCCGGTGTGGCAGACAGACGGTTTGAGAAGGCTTGCCATGGAGAAAGGATGGCTTTTGGCCTCCTCTCGTATGTTGGTGAACGGAGACTCCAAGATCATGGCGTCCGGCGGGGTCCCTGAAACAGACAAAACGGCCATTCGGTCACCAGCAGCGAAAAATCCGATGCGGTGAAACCTCCAGCTGTCCACCCTGCCCGAAAGATCACAGATCCCCCTTGATAACAGCCAGGATTCATTCTAAAGATCTGGGTTCATGGGAGGCCTAAAGTTGGCAGCGTGAAAAATTCAACTCCGGGGAACTCAAGACGATACCGGAGATGAGCCTCACCGGCTAACTTTGTTCCACTGCTTCTGCATCAGTGTCTGGTTACATTGGCCCTTCTTCGAACCCGTTTGTAAGTGACCTTACGGCTGACCTATGTGCTGTGCCACACCCACGAGGCCAAACAACGGAGGACTTGCTCACCTTTGTCAATTTCAAAAGAAACATGAAAGTTTAACGACCATAATTTCACAGCCTACTGCGTGATCGTTGGGTTGGAAAATAGCAGAGACACTAATGCTGGTTACAGTGATCCTGCCCTTGCATTTGAACATACTGTCCTTGCCAAAAGCCCCCACCCCCCATAGAGCTGGTCTGTAACCTGAGGTATGACAGGCAGTACATGGTACCATAAAGGGGTAGTTATCTTAACCTGACCCACAAAGACTCTGACAAGGGACCCAATCTAGCTCCAGTAACATACCACTGCTCTATTTTTGCAACATGGTTAAAAAATTTCCGCTGGAATGTTTTATTGAGTGGTTGACCTCCAATCTTCAAGAAGATCCACATAGGCCCTGAATCCATGTCACATCTCAGACATACACTCATGCCACACACTTACCTTTGTCACACAGACGACGGACCAGGTTTGTCGCAACCCTGGAAAAGAAAAACGGACACACCACATTGGTCAAATTAGTCAGCCTTGCTGTGACATAGGATCAGCCCCCCCTGCCCACTCACCCCGTGCCCAGTGAGTGGCCCCAGATATAAAGCGGCTTCTCCCCAATCTTCTTCTTCAACCACTGATAGAGGAAGAGCGCGTCTGCCGTCATGCCTTTCTCCGATGGGGTGCCCTCCGAGTCACCCCACCCTGAAAGAACAAAGACAGTGTCGCTAATACGATGTTAACACCCTCCCCCTCGCCGAAGGGCCTGACAACGCTGAACACATGCCGTCTCCTTCACACACATGGGCGATCACAGTCACCCATGTCACTCTAAAATATAACAATGGTGCTCTTACCTCTATAGTCGAACGTAACCACATGAAAGCCCAATGAGCTGAGGACCTTGGGGGGGGAGGCAGAAAACGTTTTCTTTACACTTTATTATAATGTACTTAAATAGGACCACCCGCCGAGCAAAGCAATTATCAGAAGATTAGACAAACATGTACCTTGTACAACTGGACTCTGTGGTCTCCCCCCCTGCAAGAGGCAGAAGCAATGTGTGAACAGGAAATGTAGGAAAATAACAGGAGCGTCTCTCAGAAGATGCTTTCCCACCACAGGAACCTTTTTTAGGAACTAGGAGCTTCTGTTGCATTCCCACCACAGAAGCTTGATCTGACTGTAGTTCACCTGAATCAGTTCCTGAACCTTTTTTTTAGTACCTACTTCAGAGTAGGTGCTTTTCACTGGGGTGGGGCTTATAGTGATAAACTTTGCTGATTGGTTGACAAGCACCGGCATTAACTTGGAAGTTATGTGGAAGTACGGGGAAAAGACACAGAAATAGTGGTAAAAAAAATTGAGCAGATGGATTTTTTTGTATTCAGTTACATTTACTGCATTAATGAATACTTTTCCGCTTGAGTCTCTGAATTTCTGCATCGGAAAATTTAACCAATATTCTTCTGTCTAATATTGCTAGTGCTGACAGGGAAATTTGCCAGTGCTTATTAGTGGAATAAGTTATGTTGTTTTATGTTCTGTGTTTATATTTTTGCCATGTTTATTTCCTGTAGTACAGTGAGAAAGTGACACACTAAAGTGGCCAGAAGATACAGAAGGCTCCTGTTGAGTTGGCCAAGGAACTCGGAACAAGGAACCAGGTTCCTGGACTTTGGTGTGAAAGCGACCTGAGTGAAACAGGGGGTGCGCAGGGCTGGGTGTCAACGCACACGAGGCTGAGGCGGCCGAGTCTGGGAATTTCAAAAAGCAGATCGAGTGTGAGCCAAGAGTGGAGTAAAGGTGTATGTGTGGGAGGGGGCGCTACCAAGGGGACAATGGAGTGTATCAAAAAAAAAATGACCAGCACCCCCAGCTGCCTGAAAATGAGTGCTGGAAACATCAACAGGCCTGCAGCAGATCAAGTGTGGTGGGGGAGGGGCTGGGCCTGGCTGGGCCTACCTGGTCCCAGCATTGCCATGCAGGTACAGGATGACTGGGTGCGAGGACTGGAAGGTGCCCTCAAACCACTGCAAGTCTTGCCCCTGTGCGTCCTTCCAGAGGTGGGCGGGGACCGTGTGCCTAGTGGAGGGTATTTTCAGCCATGAGGTGCGTTTACAACATTTCAGTACATCGTTAACTGAACAGAGTAATAAGATGAAACACATTGAGACCATCAGAATCCTCATGCCATCCTAATCTGACTCTGTGTCCCCGTCCATGGTGTAGGACCCCTGATGGTCGAAGAGTGCCGCAGAGTCTTTCGTTGGAGCCCGTCCTTCCCATAACCATGGGTATCACACATGGCCGTAACCCCAGGAGACCTCGCGTACCCCTGAAAGCAGCGGCCCCTTGTAGGCTGTGAGCTGTGTGCCAGTTCGCCCTGACTCTTCCAGAACTCCCACAACCCCTGGTCCACTCACCACACGCCGATATTGACCCTGTCCTCGGGCTGCAGGTAGAAGTTACAGGTGTGGTTCAGGCCCTGGTCCTGCGGCCTCTTCAGGTCGATGAAATAGGGCACCCGTACTGCAGGGAAAAGGCGCCGTGGTGACCAGCACCAGCCGGCACACAGTCAGACCGCCATCTAAGTATCTGCTTACAAAACTATTTCTGAAACCTTAATTGAACATCAGGCCAAGTGCTTTATCCATTGTAACATCAGAAAAACATATGACAAGAGCACTGGAAAGGAACAAAGGAGATTAGCTTCCAAGGGCTGTCTGACTGCTGAAAATGACCTCTGGCCGGTCAGGAGGCAACGTGACACTGAAGAAGCAAGAGGAACTCTGCAAGGGGAAGTTAGATAAACAGGGGCTCATGTGACTGGCAGGCTTCCCCCAGAATTCAGTGGTGGTGCATTATAAATAAGCCCATCGCCTTGACTGCATCCTCACCTCACTGAGCATGCTCATCAAGGGCCGCCCTTCAGCTCCTGAACACCTGTGTTTTAGGTCACTGCAGTAATTACCAGTCCCTGTGGAGGCAGGGCAGCGCACCCCTCAGTGAGAAACGGCACCCCCCTCCGCCCCATGGTTCTCTGGAATCGGTCACTACGGTGCCCTGGCTGAGATGATCCCGACAACGCACCCATAACGTGATGCCAGACTGTAGGCGCAGCTGCCATTGCTACAGTGATATCATTGTGGTCAGCTTTTTAATATTCAAAGACAATGCAGAGAACATTTCTACCCCCTGTCCAGCTAAACAATTTTTATTTCTGTCTGGGACAGCCGAGCATCCAGCAAGGGGGAGCCTCCCCTGGGGCTGGGGCCTTTCTTATGACACCAGACGAAGGTTAATTATATGTTTATCTGCGTTACCGGAAACACACTTTTGTTTCAAGGTTACTTTTTCAAAAACAGACACAGTCAATGGCACATCATTTTTCATAAATGGCAAAATGTAATTGGGACAGTGTGATACTCTCTGGGTTAGGATGTGTGCCGGAGATCAGAAGGTCGCTGGTTCAAATCCCATGGTTGGCACAGTCAGCGCTGGGCCCCTGAGCAAGACCTGAAAACCCCAATTGTGCCAGGCTGACCTTGCTTTCTTAATTGTACATCACTTTGGATAGAAGTGTCGGCTAAATAAGCATGGTCTGGCCATCACCGCCAAAACATAAACCCATAGACAGACAACTACAAATCAGAACAGAGAGGGCAATGTAAATGTCTCAGATGTTTGTAAAGATCCTGTAAAACAGGTCCTGCTGCTCCTGCTTTGTCTGACTCACTATCCAAAGCAAACCGGTCTTTGGGCTGACGGATAAAGCCCACTTTTATCATGCAATTTGAGATGCTACCACCATCCCAACCATCCGAAGCCAAAGCTAAGAGGAATGGGGAGCCATCAGTGCTCAGGCTCTCAGCGAGCAGAGCAGCATGTGACACTTTCCCAGGACATTTAGACATTAGAGGAACAGCCCAAGTCATTTTCACTTGTTGTCTGTACGTAAACAAATCACAGAATCAAATGTTGCATGACTGAGCCGAGTGACCAGCAAAGATTGCTGGCTGCTGAACGGGAGGTCAGCAAAATGCTGGGATTCTGGCTGCTTGTTACTAAAAGTTTGTTCGTTCCAAGCTCAAACCCCAGCAGACTCCATTCTGACAGTTACACCCTCCACTGACCAACCAAAGTCAGCATCAGTTGGGGGGCAGGGCCAGAGAGAACCTCAGGGCCGTGTGGCATTTCCACTCCTCACATGTCCCCTTATTCTCTCTCATTTTTGTGAACTTGAAACTACCCATGTGACCTCATGCTGACGAAGGGATAGCCGCATGCATCAGATACATGGGTTCAGCTCAGCATCCTAGAGACCAGGGCTGAGAGCTGGGTTGCATGCAGCCCACAGGAAAAGGCCGGTAGATGGATGACTGTGGCATGAACTGCTCATTTGTAGAGACGGCCAATCAGCTGTGCTTGGACTTGATTTCCGGCATTAAGTTCAACAAATGAGAGTTAATTAAAAAAGGAAATGAAACACTAGACCATCTCCGGGTAGTGCTTAAAAGAAGCGTTTGTTCCTCATCAGGACACGGATGTGTGACATGAAATTTACTTACCGAAATTTAAGAAGACTAGTTTTGCCTGAATGGATGGGCAGAGCTTGACGAGGATGGGGATGGCCAAGTATATGAAGAGCAGCCAGAGAAGGATCTGCTTCAGCCGGGGGATCATGCCGGACCTGGAACATACAGACAGACACACAGCAGTTCAGGGGCCAGCCGGCTTCTGATGTGATGCACACACTCCACCAGTAAACCATTGATTCTTCTACTTATTCAAATGGTGCCAGCATGTCTGAAAAAGGCTCATGGAACTACGATTCAGTTCAGTGTCATTGCCTCCTGACACAGTGAGTCTGGCAGAGGCGTGGCACGTGGAAAGGATGACGAGCTGCTTTGACAATGACTGGAGGCCCCGGCCAGATGCCAAGGTTCAATCCTGATGATGAGCACCCTCCCACTTCGTGGCCCGGCTGACTGATGCCCTGCCCCCCTGGAGAATGTCTGAGAACGAGGCTAGGGAGCCTCCTTCTCCTAAGAAACAGGTATCCACCGATCATCCTTGCCGTGTGAGATAATAGATGCTGAATGGGGAAGCCGATTGCCTCTCCGTGTTTCATTACCATATGGCTGTGTATGGGATTCTTACTTTTCCTGCATGTGGAAATAGAAATGGCCCACCTTGCCCACCCAGAGTGCTGTCCTACAGCCCATGTGCTCCCTGAGGGACATTTTAGCTCAATTCAACATGTTTATCAACAATTAAAGCATTCGAACTGCAAATCACCTTTGTCTGAAGAGAGAAAAAACACAATGTTCTCTCATACAGTACACTCAGACCTGTGGACCCACAGAAAGAGTCTGAATGCAGCCCAACCTGAAGAGGTTTTATGGCAGATCTGCTTCAAACAAAAGAAGGCCAAGGAGAAGCCATTTTGTTTATGTATTGACATACTAACCAGAAACAAGCAGGCAGGACATCAAAACTAAAGGTAACACGTTAGTAGTCAGTTACGACTATTACATTTTTTGTCTCCCCATTCAAAACATCCAAGAATTCCAGTTTACTTGGAGATTAATTAATTTCTTGTTCAGCCCACAGTTGAAAACAACAATTCAAAAGCAATAGACATAAACAAGAATGTAAAAGGAATGTAAATAAGCATGTGAGAAATGTTTCAAAAACTGTCAAGTGCTTGCTAGTGTCTTTGTCATTAATGACATTTAAGTGATGTCATTTAACAATGTTTTCCCCAGTGTTTTCGGGGTTGTTTGGTAACAGCCACTGACTGCTGTATGAGCCAAATAAACCTTTTTTAGATGACACAACCGCAAACAGTTGGGTTTGGCCCAAGGATTAAGTGACTAAGTGATTTTGATTGGTAAAAAACATGTTTCCTTCATTACATGAATTGTTACATGTAACACAAATTAACTAGCGTAGTGGATTAAAACAATGAGACCACGGCAGTCGCTGGAGCCCATCAGCCAGCAGAGCAGATTGGATTGGGGGGGTGGGGGCAGGTGCAGATACACGGTTGAAGTGTTTCTGCAACCCACCGTCAGCATCTTTGTGGAGCAGCTTGATCACCCTGACAACCGGAGCATGTCATGCGTACCTGCCGCCAGCTGGCAGGGCTCATCCGATGCCAGAGCGTGGCGCCAGCAAGAGCCATGGCCAGACAGTCATAGCCACAACCACCACACGACTTTTAACTTTTTAGCTGCTCTGTGCATAGCTGACATACCGCCACGCCATTGGCCAGAGCTGTGCAGGCCCATTAAGATCCCACAAATCAGAGACCACACCAGAAACACACCTTGACTATTCTGCTGATCACCTAAAGGTGAGCTGTTCATTCCTGCACAGAATCTCTTAGATAAAGAAATGTGCTGACCAAAGGATACATTTTGCAATGTGAATTCCTGGGGATTTTTGCAGCTGCTTTGTACAAAGCTGTCTTAACCCTAAAACACTATGTATGACTCAGGGTATCTGTGGCAAAGAGCACTGGGCCTCATTCACCAACCGTTCTTACGAACAAAGATTCTGACATTCACCAATGTTTTCTTATCTGAATTTGTTCTTAGCCAAGAACAGATTCTACGCACACTCAAGACCATTTGGACGCACATTTCAGTAATGTTAGTTTGTTCAAAATAATTGGTTATAGCAGTTTTATTCATTCTACAGTTCATAAAATTATAGTATTTTAATAATTTCATTCATTCATTTTCCTAATTTTAATTTTAATTTAATTTAAAGTAATATATAAAACATAATTTTAAAGTGTAAAAATTATTTTCATGGTAGTAACGGCGATCATGTGGATTATAAATAGGTCAGAATCTGCATAAAGAAGTAAATGGTCAAAGGTCAACGTAAAACGACACAGTGAACTGTAATCAGGATCTCACCAGCTTCAGCTCCCTGCTACCTAGTGGCAGAGGAGACCCTGAGGGTCAGACAACAGCACTTCAGGGGAGCTCCATCTTCAGCATTACATCATTTCCTACATTGATGACTTTTGGTGTGCAAATTGAAACATTTGTCAAGATGACCTTAATCACTGAGCACTGTGGGAAAACTTAAGTGTTACTAAGGAAAGTGTTTATCCTCTCCTCCTTAATAACCCAGTCACCCAGAACAGAACAAGGAAAAGCACGAAAGCGATGGGCAGCTGCGAACGAGAGATCAGAGCGACACACCCTCCAATTGGACGGGAACAACTCTTCCACCTCCTGTAGGGCAGCATAGATCAAGGACAAAATCCTGAGCCAACAGGACACCATGGCGCCGCTCACTGTTAACGGTCACCATGCAGTTTCTGACCCAGGGTCTGCTACCTAGTTATTGACTGAATGAACGCTCCAGTGCCAGGGCCCCGATGCAGATTTTAAAATTCTGATGGCCCATAATATCAGTTACTATAATTGTATAAGGTTAAAAAAAAATCACATGTATAAGGTTAAAAATCACAAAATAGCTTTAAATAGTGCTTTGCTGACTGGTGTAATTTGTCAAGCTCGAACAAACAGCAGAAACTCAGAACTTTAAAATTTTAATATGAAACAAGCCAGCTTTACAAGTTAAACTGAAAACAAGTAAATAAGAATGTTGAGCTCTCAAAGAGCAAATGTTGTACTTAACAAAAGCACCTTACAAATAAATCGTGTTTATACTAAAAAAAAATAATAATAATAATTTCAGCTAGTTTTATTGGCAACTGAGTGGTGGATTGCAGGACGCAAGGACTAAGTGGCTAGTGTTCAACACACTGTGACACTGAGGTGTCACTAAACGCACCAGGGCTCCGCCCCCATTTTGCCTCACTAGAATGTAGACTGGAGGCATAATTTCTCAGGGGTAAATTGAAGTCTGTGTGGAGGGGGGACCCATATCACCTTAAGACAGAGACATCAGCAAGGACTTTAGGGGACTGATATCCCATAAGAATCTATCAAAATTATGCTTGAGGGAGGTTGGCATCATGCCAGGCAGGTTGAACAATAGCTGAAATGTCACCTTGCTGATGACAAGTCGTTTTCCCACAGGGGGCTGTGTGTAACAACCTGTGACAATTCAGCACTGTGCCAGTGGTTCCTCTACTTCAAGCTCCCCAGAGGATGGGTGATCATCATGCGGGTGCGACACGCGAATGAGCGTGACAGACTCCAGGGCCTGGAGTTCTGAGAAGGATGCCCATGAAAGTTAATGGCCTTTATCTTTAAAGTCTTTCCTCTGCATTAGGCTTCAACATCCTCATTTGCAAAAGGTGTCACTGTGAACCTAGAAATAGTGTGATGGCCAAGGATGTCCATTCAGATGGCCACTGCAGCAACACAGCCAAAGGCATCATGGCTCATAAAGCCTGTTACTAAAAGGCACCAAATAAGCCTGTCAGGCTGGACTTATCCTGACACAAGCAAGTGTGACTCAGACACGCTACGGAAGACTCACCACAGACACAACGTCAAACATTCGCTGGGGTTTCAGTTCTGCTTAAGAGGAGACTGCACCCCCAAGGCGATCATTAGCATGGGGAACTGCTAAAATCCTTTCTTCCAAAGCATCTGTGCATTTAAAGGGACATTTCTCACATGAATGCTGAAAAGGCAACATATACAAATGTCCAGCCTGTTAGATCAGAGGACCCAACCTGAATATCCCCTAGGCAAAGCCGCCCTCCTGGGCTTCAGGGAATCACCCTTGACCTCAATCTCCATAGGTTCAACAGTACTAACACAGCATCATTCCTCCACATCTTGGAGAAGATAATGCATCCTGTAATCATCAGCCAACAATGAAACCAGACACATATTTTAGTCAACCATCCAGTCAGTGTGATGCCTTGGGGAAAAAAAACGACAAGATTTTAGCTGGGCATTACAGCGCAAAGCTGACACCAGGAGAAGCAATATTTCTATACTCATCCCCAGCTTCATTACACTCCCGTCAGTGGTAACCTCATTCTGTCTCCAGCTCTCAGGAGTCCCGTGCTGTGCCTTGCCGCTCTTCCTGTGGGATTACTCCCCCCCCCCCACTGCCTGAGATCAGCTTTTCGAGGTGACCGTGTAAAATCCCAATAGCCAGAAGGCTGCAGTGCCCTAATAAGGGTCAGCATTTAAGGTCAGACACACATGCTAATTAAGACTGGGCTCAAGTCTTAATTACGATTGTGCTGGAGAACTTGCTATGCACCCTGACTGGGAAGTGCAAGGTGGTACATTCAAAGAACAGATGCTAAGGTTGGGCCAGTAACATAACCACTGAGTAACTTTTCCTCTTATCAGGAATGCTATTGGGGGTTTATGTCCTGGCAGAGCTCTGCTTTATGACAATATAGTACAGCAGTGCCTTTTGGTCAGGCGTGCTTGTCTATGGCACCAAACTCATCACACAAAAACACCAGGGAGCTCTGATCTGCTGGAGATTCATTGCTGCGAGTCACAGAGCTTGAATGGGCCCTCAACCCGTGCTGAAGCACTTCAGCTTTTGCCTTAATTGCGATCAATTCCATGGCCTACTCAAGTTACCTTGGCTCTCCTGGTCCTGCATCAACCTCCACAGCAGAGCACCAGCTGGAGACCATGTTTTGAATTGCCTAACCCCCACTCAGTTTTTAGCTTTCTCTTATGACTAGTGGCTGCTGCTGGCTAAAAAAAGATAAGGTAAGAAGTCAACTGCTTTTACTAAGATTTACAGACGTTTATCTCGAGTATGTGATTGGTGTCAGCAATCTCCAGCACATTTCTTACATATGTTTTTGTCCTGTCCATCATTGTTTTTTTTATTGGACTGACATCTTTAAAACACTCACACAGAGGTACTTGGAGAAGAATTAGAACCAAATGTCTCAATGTTTCCGTTTAGTGTCACTCCTCTTCTACCCTCGTTTCTTGCTTCTAAAAAGAGTGTGATTGCTATTGTCATGCTACTTGCTAGATAGCTAATTCTAATCAGAAGCTACCTGCACCTCCTTTTTATTCTTGTTGGATTAAAGATTTTATGCTATATCAGATTGGAAGAAAATAAGTTTACAGTTAGTGGTTCATTAAATAAGTTTAGGAAGATCTGGGGCTCCCTTTCTGCATTATCTCCCGGTATGAGGAACACTGGTTAGAATGGTGGTGCTAGTAGTTGCCGATTGCCTCAATCAGACATTCTTTTTGTTTTGTTTTTATCCCCCTGTCCTCGTAGTTCATGTGATACATCGTATATTGTGGTTTATTACTTATTATCCCAAGGCTTTAAGTTATAATTCATGTGAATTAGTCTGTTGTGTCATATTCCTAATCCTTTTTACTTTTAACCTTGTAACTGTATATTGTGTAAAATTTAACAGGAGGGGAGGCAAAGAAAATGGGTATTAGCTAATGGCATGCAACAAATAAATTGATAGATGAATGGTTGGCTGGATGGATGGACAGATAATGACAAATTATTATTTAAATTACTTGTTTCATAATTTAATCTCAAAAATAAAAAAAGGTACTACCTCCTCTATCTTAGTGGTTCTGACAATCATTTGGGAAGGTAGAGTGGCTACCCAGGATCTTACGCAAGCTGCCACTACCTCTGTCATGTCATTTCTGTAGTTCCACAGCTTCCCCCAGTCATGCCACTGACAAAGACCCAAAGGCATTTTTCAGTGTCTGTAGATCTTAGCTGAGGAACATAACTTATGTTCATGGGGCCCATTTGAACGTGCTCCAGGTCTCACAGTAACTGGAAGTACTGAAAATGTCTTCATATTGCATCCCATTACAAAATGCTCAATAAAAATAAAAGTACAGTGTTTAGCTTATACAGTAAAAAATGAGAAATGGAAAATCACTCTTCAGAAGAAGGTGCTTACTGTACATACAAGTACTGTACCATACATATCCACGAAGATCCTCTGTTCACTAGATTTAAAAAAAACAATACTTTTTCCAGGTGGGACTGTACCAGCATCACACTGACAAAAAAATCGTGAAACATATCTACAGAAGACTTTTAATGACCAGCCCTAATCACAGCTCTCAATATACATAGTGAACCTACGTTATACCTGTCAAATAATATCTTCTCCTAACGTGAAGGCTACAGTACTGAAAGGATCAATGTTATTCTGAATATGCTCATGATAGACCAATGTTCAAATAATGACCTGGATGAGTCCACCAAAACACTCAACAAGGCGTAGGTAATATTCTTATCCCACTCCACCCCGATAAAAACGTGCTAATATCAGAAATCTTATCTTGGGTGTATTTAATGACGAGTGCTTTTTCCCTTATTAGATAAGACCATGCTATACAAATTACAATCGCAACGAAGACGCTCGTGTATCCCGTTTCCAATAATTTCGATTCAGTTTAAATGAACGCTGTAGACACTTTTGGATTTACATGGTGCTTATTGCAAATGCAAAAAAAAAAAACACAAAACAAAAAAAAACGCTATAACTGCAACAAGAAACTGTATTTAAAGGTACAATACTTATACCCCCAGCCAGAGTCGTTGGACCGCCAAAATACGTGGGTACTTCAGAACGAGGCAGCATTTTATATATTGCGAAAGGATTTATCTGCTTCTTTCATTGACGATATCATTAAACATTGCGCGAATAACCGGTTGATAATGCAATGACACATTTCGTATTCGTCAGGAAGAGCAAATGAACTTCTAAAGATAGAAAGGCAGAAAATGCGTAAAACACTTTTCTACAGCATCATTTAAAGACCCAAATCCCGTAATAGCATGGTTTCAATGAAATGTGCTATTCCGTATCTAAATATATGGGGCAAGTTTTACACGACGCAATAGCCAGCAGAAGTTAATTGCATTAACCCGTGGATATCGTGAGCGATTTTCTCTCCATTCTAGGTCCAGCCGCCTTACCTTCTTCTCCTCCCCATCTCCTTCTGCGAATCCAGATCCGCCGGGTCGAAGGCAGCTTCGGGTCTCTGGTCGCCTTCTCCTTTCTTTTGACAGTATTTCAGACCCCGACTTGTGTCCAGTAGCGTGTTAGTAAGGGAGCTGTCATGGTCCGCGGCAACAGAAGAATTCCGCTTTCGCATCCCTGCAATATTAAGGCGCAACTAAGAAGCGAAAAGACACTATAAATTCAACAGAGATAATTATCTATTTTTTAGAAAAAAAAACCGTACACGCAGCACACACAACTGCGATTGTATGGTACGTGGGCGAGCGTTGAATAGTGCAGTAAGTGTTACGGGGGCAGCCGCGATGCTGCTGTTTCCTCCAGCAGCGCAGCTGATACTCAGCACTTCGCTACATCGTTTCACAGGAATCCCGGTATCTGCAGAGACCAGCTGATCGTTACGACCTTTAGCCCAAGTCTGCGCTTCGGCCAATCAGAGCCGAGTCACCGCCATCTTTGTGAGGGGCACAAGCAGCACTGCGGGGCTTCGGCTCGTAGGAAGTTACTGTGCTGTTTCCGCGAATTTTACTCCGCAGTATATTATTGAGTGTTTGTTAGTTATATAGGTACAATAGAATAAGACATCAATAAAAACCCACTGTAGTACAAAAAAGTACTGCGTGGTTGCGAACTGTTTTGCTAAGTAGATGTGAAAATTGCAGTAATTATACATTCTATCAACATTCTGTAATCCCAATGATAAACCGACTGAATATCAGAGAAATATCTTCATACTGTGCTATTTTTCCTCTGTGTTGTCCTACGATAGTTCGTACCCTACCTTAGCGATCGCTATCCATAAATACACACAAGTCTTACCTTGTAATCAGTCGATAAAGCAGATGAACTCTCTGTGTAACTATATTACATTTAACTTAAAACAATATTTTAGAGAAACAATATATTACCCGTCAGTATGGCGGTTAAGACATCGGCTGATAACTGCTATTAATCGCGGTCATCAGTCCGTCACGAGTAATCGCTTCATTTTAGGGTTTTGGAATAACGCGGAGAGTTTGACAGACTGTTTCTATCATTAACACACCTACTTTGCAAACGGTTCGGGACGTTTATGCGGTTTGTCTTGAAGCAGGATCCGTAGTTTCCGTAAACGTTGTGTATTAGAAATTTGCCGCGAAGTTGTGTGGTATTTACATTTACACTGTTAGAGAAGTTATTTCTGCTATTACTCTCCTTGAGAGAATAAATAGTTATTTACCTTTCGAAAGGCAGCCCTTTTCCGTTGAGGTTTTTAAATCGACGAGTTTCTAATATGTTTTGTGAAAAGGGAGTTGAACTGATCAAGGAGCTTCACCTCCTTGGAGATGGGCAGTTATCTGCCTTCAATGTGAGTTTATCGTGCTTTACCGATGCGTCGGGGGTGTATCATGATTCTCGAATACTAGGTTAAAATTTCGCTGAATACATTGACTTTTTAATATCTGCTGTGATTCCTCCGACTTCCCACACAGGAAGATGGAATTCGACAGGTACTTGATGAAATGAAGGCGTTATATGAACAAAATCAGAGTGATGTGTAAGTGTTAATTCGCTTTTATTTTTGCGTATTGTTTTATGGATAATGTCTGTCATATTGATTATTATACGCTGCATACTTTGTCACGTTATTGACATTGTTCTTATTTATGTCATTAGGAATGAAGCAAAGTCAGAAGGCAAAAGTGAATTGATTCCAACTATTAAGTTCCGGCACACCTGTCTGCTAAGAAACCAGCGCTGTGTCGCAGCCTATCTGTAGGTATTATGCCAATGGTCACTACATCTCATTTCTTCAAATTTAAGAATAACTTCATACTTGACCACCTCACATTTATCTGAAGAAATTCCAGGGGACGACATGCTTCTGAATAGGAAAGGTACAAATTTTCTGGTCTCTACTGTCATTAGTTTTCTCAAAAAAATATTTCTGTTTCTAGAATTGTGTATTGATGGGCCATTTTAAAATTGCGATATTTAGGAAAATAGCCAGGCCTTTCAAAATTTAGAGTAAATATCTGGTACTATGATTTATGAATATGATTTGTGATGATGTTTTCTTTATTTCTACATTATTTTTATTTTAAATATTTCTCTATTTGTGTACTGTGGCCTCTAAGTGTGTATTCTAACACTTGTAAAAAGTAATGCTTTCATATACTAGTTAAAATGTGAGAGCCCCCAATAATATGGTTAATCATCATCTCAAATTTTGGATATAATTATTGTAACACTTGCTTTTCCCACAAAAAATATGATGTCAGTTGGATGAAAATGTGTTTTTTGTTATGTTCATATTTAAGCTTTATTATCCCTGGAAGTATTAATCTGATTAGAACTACTTCAGGCAGTGTATTGCATCTTTAATGTATATTAATTATACACTGCATTCTTTGTCACGTTATTGACATTGTTCATATTTATGTCATTAGGAATGAAGCAAAGTCAGAAGGCAAATGTGATTTTTTTCAGGCAGTGTATTGTACGTATGTGAAGGTATTTGTAAAATAGCATTCACCTACCTTTAAAATTGTGGTTTCTACATGTCTTCACATCTGCTGTCAGAGGTCGCAGTGTAATTTTTTTAGGAATCTCAAACACCAGCATTTTATATTAAATGAGCTGAAACTTCATAATTTAAAGAACCTACCTCAAGTATTTCTCTAAATATTTCAGTTTGTAAATGGACCCTCAATACACAACGCTAGAAAAAGGCCTGAAGACACCCCACCTCCTAAAAAGAAATTGAGAAAACTACTAACAATAGAGACCTTACATTTTGTATTTTCCCTATTAGGAAGTACATCATCCCCTGGAATTAACTTATGTTGAATGTATTTTACTTTTTAATGTGACTGCCTTGTCCTTTTTTGCCATAACATACTCCCAACCTCCATCCCCAGCTATGACAGACTCCTACGCATCCGAGCACTAAGGTGGGAGTATGGAAGTGTGTTGCCAGCATCCATCCGGTTCCACATGTGTGCAGAGGAGGTGAGAATCAGTTCCATTAAGCAGCATTGAAGGTGTTGTTCCTTCCACCCAGTTGTATAGTAATGGGAGTGCAGTATGAAGCAAGGATTCTTACCTCCTGAATAAATGCTGTGCTGATCATTGGTACTACATTGTGTGGGTGTGTGTGTATAATATATACACTTATAATGTAAATGTATGTGTGTATGTATAAACTGGTGATGTGCTCCACATCCTTCCCAGTTGGAATGGTTCAACCAGTACAAGAAGTCCCTGGCCATGTATATGAGGTCATTAGGTGGAGAGGAAGGCCTTGACATCACTCAGGACATGAAGCCACCCAAGAGTTTGTATATAGAGGTGAGAACACATAGTGTATCATTGCTAGTTTCTGTAGCTAGTAGTGTGGGGGTGGGGGCGGCAAGCAAGGGTGCCTGTAAAGCCGGGAGGAAACTGCGAGTGTGTCTCTGTATTAGAGGGGTAATCAACAAACTGGTGTTTGTGGCCATTTTCCCTTGAAAGCACCCCTGCTTTTCCCTCACCGTGTGACATCATTCCTGTGGCAGATGTGAGGTTAGTGTGGGGCACAGCACAACCAGCCTGTCAGCACCTGCTCTAGT
>JAABNX020000070.1:17296194-17355930 GCA_015163995.2 Mormyrus lacerda
TTTCATGAGTTTTTTTTTTTATTAATTCTGTTGAAGCATGGTTGAAAAGCAATGTCTGACTTTTATTAGTTAAATTTTATAGAATTTTTATTTATTATTACTTTTGTCAGATTAAAGTTATTTCTGTGACCATTGTGAGTTTTTCTTTTATTGACTGAAGGGTACCAACAATTTTGTCCACGTGTGTGCAAAGTACTGAATTAGCATCTGCTATTAACATAAACATAAATATTAATTTCTGCACAAACATAAATATTCATTTAAAAACATGAATATTATTTAAAAAGCAGCCCGTCCACATAAGTGAACTACACGAAACAAAAACCTTACACTTATTAACAAAGATTAATCATTTAAATGACAGCCCCTCCATGGCACATCCCATTCATGCTTCAATATGACAGTATAATACAGTTTCCGATTACTGCTAAAGTATATAAGGGGAGTACCACAGCCACAAGAAAACTGTCCTGCTTCAAAAACATGAGACAGGGAGCATGACAACACCAGGCACAGAGTGACGGCGGGACTGACACCCTGACCAATGGAGGTGGAGCGCAACAGAGCTACTGATGAGCTACCTTTACTAACAATGACAATAATACATAATAACAGCAAGAAACACACACACGCGCTTCACCTCCACACTCTCCAGAGAGGTAGACCTTCTGAGCCCTGTCCCCTGGACACCTGAGATGGAGGCCTTATCCTGGTCCGTTTTGAAGGACGGTGTTTCCTCAGAGTTGACTGTCAGCTCTGAAATGGGTCTGTCGGGCCTGGAGCGGCGCCCGTACCGCTTGGCACCCTTGACAAATTTAGGCTTCACTTCCTCGGGCACAGCTGACAAAAGAGGTAGACATGCAGAGTTCACAGCCACTCCACCCTAATAAACATCCACATTTGAACAGCTGTACCTAATAAACACAAATTACTAATGACAAACAACACAATAGCTATAAATTAAGCAGTCATTTACTTGTTCATTAGTTTCACAGTAGCTATTAGTAGTGACTGTATCAGTTTGTGTTATGGATTTAATGGAAGGGTGTAAATTTGGGAGCTTGTTCAGCCAGTTCTCTTTTGTTTGGTCATTTAGGTTAAACCAGTGGTTCTCAATCCTGTTCCTGGCACCCCACCTGCCAGAATGTTTTTGTTACAACCCTATCCTAATCATGCATATATGGTCCTTAATAGGCTAAAGCTGGTTACAGACCGAACTACGCAAAGAGTAGGCGTGGTTTTCAAAACTCTCTCCTGTCATTTTGGCTTGCGATGATGTATATTTCGCATTAAAATAGATTCTACGCTTGAGTGATATAGCACTGGGAACTCAGACACGGACAATACAAGTTTCTCCTCCATTTCGTTTTCGGTTCGGTGCCTTTCTATTGATCGCGTGACAATGCATCACAGCGTGCAGCGGTCAAAAAAGTTCATCTTTGACCATAGCGCTTGCACAAGCTCTGTGAGCGGCGCATACCACGTAGCGCAGCGTAGTGCTCGCAGCGTTCGGTCTGAAACTGGCTTTAGCCTATTAAGGACCATATAAGACTGATTAAGGTAGGGTTGGAACGAAAACATTCTGGCAGCTGGGGCCTTTTCTCTGCTGAGATTCACCAGCTTAGCAAACACCATTAAAATTCCGCTGCATGTGTCAATGTCACAGAACAGGACAGCAAGATGAGCCGGTTGAACATCTCAGTTCAAGCAAGTCATTGATGCCCATGACTATTTCATGCGTAGCTCGACACAGGAAATTCCTCCTTGCCCCGTGCATGGAGGCTGCCCCCACCAAACAGAAAATCTGAGGTAACAGTTACACTATCACACCTCAACTGTCAATGTGTAGGAAAGGCTGCAAATGATTATCTGTATGTGCAAATCTGCAGATATAGACATTCAGTGATATAAGCAGGAGTTCTGCTCAATTCCCTTATGATATATACATTTAACTTAGTACCAGGTCCAGAACAAAATCACTAAGAGTACATCTGAATTTATTTACATTGATTAGCGGGGAGGCACAATCCCTGCAAGCATATCAGAATCATGGACTGATTAGGCACTTTCACACCACAGGAACCAGTACCTTTTTCCTGAACCAGGAACTTTTGTCATGTATGCTGGCCATATTAAATAATGAAATATAAACATGTTACGACTCATATGAATAAAATATAATAGAAGTCTGTGTCCCCTTTTTGACTGCAACTGCTCCCGCCCCAGTAACTAAAAATTGCTTAATAAAACTACTTGGTCATTCTCCATTTCTTTGGAGTGCCGGAGTAGTTTTGCATTATGCGTGAAGTTTAACCTGCAAACTTTTTGTGTCTCTAATGTTCAGTTGCCATAAAAATCCCAGTTCTACTGTATAGTGTGAAAGCTACACACATAAGTGGCCAGGAGTCTCTAATCAAAACGAGGGGCCAGGTTCTTGAACTTTGGTGTGAAAGCACCTATTCACCCCCACCTGAGGGGGCACATTATTAATTCGTCGCTGCTGTGAATCCTTTGGCACCCTTACAAAACCAGGTTTGCTCCCTGTCCCTGAGATTCACAAACACAGCTTTGTCAAATGACACCATAACCTCATACACCCTTTCCATGCCCTACCGTAGGGTCAGCAACCTCAGCGCTGGCTGTAATGGTCAGGGACACACTGTAACGTTTCGATACGCTTGAATTTCGCGTGCAGTTTACAAACCGGGTTCCAGGTAGCTGGTGTCCTCCTCCGAGGTGCTGATGTCCAGGGAGCATGATAGCACTGCCACAAATCCCTCCTTGAACTCCTCAAAGTTCACCTGGAACAACATCCAAAAGAGGGATCAGGGTAAAAATGGAGATCACATGTGAGAGCGGTTCCCTCACCGGCATGACCAAGAGGTCCTGCGACTATAGTACCCACAGAACCAGAAAACAGGGCTCTGTCACGCAAACTAACATGGACATGATGACCAGGACGCAGGTGATGCGCTCATACCCGTCCAAGGTGGTTTGGGCCCAGCAGGGTGGCCAGCAGCAGTGGGACATGGGTCTCCAGCCGTAGTCTGTGGCACAGAGCCATCAGCTCCTCCTTGTCGAGACGGCCTGTGCCACTGGTGTCACAGCTATCAAACTCCTCCTTCAGCTGGGTGACGTAGCGGCTCTGTTCCTCGTCCTCCATCTCCCAGTCAGCCGCTCTAACACTCCTGCACCGGAAGGTGACAGAGGAGCCATGGGAGGAGGAGGGTTATGGTGAAGACATGCACTCATCATAATGAACAGACTGTCAGCATAAAATCAGGAAGATAAACGCCTTGAAAAGGTACACAAACGCACTGATAATAATCTATCCTCAATCAAACACAATTAGGCTCAACAGTTCCAAAGAAATGGTCAGTAAAGGACAAAAGCCACCACAAAAATGGTTTCATCTTTGACAAGGTTGCGGGTTAGGGGACTATATCTCAGCAGAGAACAAACCTTGCGATTAAAGAAACCCAATGATGATGTGCAGGTTTTACTTTAGTTGTTATGTCAGGGTCAACAAAACATTGACTGTCCTGATAAGTAGGCCAATTCATGATACACAAGGAAAAAGCTATTTAAAAAAAATCCAAAGACACTTCTTATTGGTCCATGAGGTGGTTCAAACGGTCTATTATTATTAGGTTCTCTGAGTCTAGAAGTTACTATTCATACAGCTTCATTATAAACTGAACAGAGAGACACGTTTAGACACCAAAAATTGTGTAACAAAATGATGTAATACATATGGCGATTGAAAAAAATAAGATGACTCAGCAATCTGTCTGAAATTAATACTGTATAAACATGTGCTCAGCAGATGCAACCATAGCTTCATTCTTTTGATTTAAAAGCCATTTCATGCTATCTTATTTTTACGGTGAGTATCTAAAGGATTTTACCAACAGCGGTAATCATAAAGGCGGGACTCTGGGCGTCGTCGGTGGTTGCCTAACTTTCCCTCTCCGCGTTAGCCGTGGTGTTGCTGCTTTCACATTCCTGCAAGAAAACAAAAACTGTTTTCCGGCATGTCATGTTATATATATATATGCGGATCTTTATACGTCTCAGAGGGGGCTAATTCCCAGTTACATGCAAAAACGACAGCCTGTTGTAGAAACACTGAACCATGTGTCCCACCCAGGCTGAAACCTAGAACGGGAAGTTAAAACTGAAAGAAAGCAACTTTTCCCCCGAACCGACATTTCTCCCGATCGGCCCCCGACTCCTCTACAATTTCCCCAAAGCATTAAATACGGCTGCCTGGCCTTGGGTCTTGAGTTTCTTAAATGTGTACAAGACGGTTGCAGTTACAGGTATACGAAAATACGGTCACATACAATTGTCTCCGCAACACGTTTTAGGAACAGGCAAAACAATATATTCCTTTAACCATAAGTTTGGCGGTAGCATACAAGGTGGAGTGCATTACTTGCTATGGAAACCGCTACAGCCTATACCATAAGCATCTTGTTTTATTATACAAACGACAAACCGTAAGTAGTCGGTTATATATGCATAAAGCTGCAATGCTGTGTACCAAGTCAAATGGGAAACAAACCGATATTACCACTAGTTCCTTTCAAGCAAGCGTGACACGAGTACGCTTCACCATGGAAACCGGTATGCAGCCGATTGTGAAACAAAAAGGGTAAATTAAGGAATAGTGGAAATATTTATCCAAAATACACACAGATCCGAAAACCTAACTTTCGGTATCAGGTTATTACACTTATTACATGTAACAAAAACGTATATATAGAGACAGTGCAATTGAAAGGAGTTACAATGTGGTTACAGTAAACCGCTTGCATCCCAGCGCCAAGACACGCCGCACCTCCGCGAAATTTAACTTGCTATAGGCCTACCCGAAATGAGGACGATTTTCCATCTTGGGTCGTTATCGTGAGAGATCTGGGAGGTTTGGCCGCCTCGTCATTGTGTACGGTAACGTTACTCAAACCAGTTTCAAGAAAAGATCGATGCAGTGTATTCAGTCGTATAATTTCTCTGTCCGATGAAATGGAGGATGACGCTCTTCCAGTGATGTTAGGGATCGAAAGCATTCCGGGGAGGCGCTCGCAGGGCCTGCTGGCCAGGCGGCCGAGTGTGGTCAGCCTGCCGAAACAAAACAACCGATAGACTGTTTCGTTGCAAACATGCAGCTTTTCCTGTTGTGATATGACTACAAATGGACATAATAACAATACACTTATGTGTAACTGTACAATGTTACTACTACAACATTGTCCGTTTGCTTTCAGTCATTGTATTTTATTTTCGGTGGCGTTAGATAGATGCAACACGAATTCTGGAAAAGTTGGGATGTTATTTAAATTTGAATGAAATGAAAACTAAAAGACTTAAGTCACATGAGCCTACTTTATTCACAACAAAACATGCATAACAAATGTTTAAACAAAAATTTTACAATTTCATGCACAAAATTTTAAATTTGATGCTTGCTACAAGTTTCAAAATAGTTGGGACAGAGGCATGTTTACCATGGTGTAGCATCTCCTCTTTTTTTCAAAACAGTTTGAAGACTTCTGGGCATTAAGGTTATGAGTTTCTGGAGTTTTGGTGTTGGAGATCGGTGTCATTCTTGCCTGAGATTTCCAGCAGCTGAAGAATTTGTGGTCATCTTTGGCAGGCCAATTCAGCACCTGGACTCTTCTACAATAAAGCCATGCTGTTTTAGTAGCCGCAGTATGTGGTTTTGCATTGTACTGCTGAAATACACAAGGCCTTCTCTGAAATAGACATCTGGAGGGGAGCATATGTTGCTCTAAAACCTTTATATACCTTTCAGCATTCATAGTTCCTTCCAAAACATGCAAGTTGCCCATACCATATACACCCCCATACCAGAGATGCTGGCTTTTGAACTGAACACTGATAACATACTGGAAAGTCTCCCTCCTCTTTAGCCCGAAGTGTTCGTGATTATCAATAAGAATGTGAAATTTAGAATTTGGTGATCAGTGGTCATTGTTAACACACCGAATTTGGCTACATCTGATCATAGAATACTTTCCCACTTTGAAATAGTCCATTTTAAATGAGTCTGGACCCACAGGACACAACAGCGATTCTAGACCATGTTCAAATATGGCTTCCTTTTTGCATGATAGAGTTTTAGTTGGCATCTGCAGATAGCACAGCGGATTGTGTTTATTGACTGGTTCCTGGGCCCATTTAGTAATGCCCTTAACACAATCTTGCAGATAAGTCATGCAGTGCCGTCTGAGGGCCCAAAGACCACAGGCTTCCAGTAATGATCTTCGACCTTGTCCCTTACGTGCAGAGATATCTCCAGTTTCTCTGAGTCTTTTTATTATGTTATGCACCGTAGATGATTTGCAAAGCCTTTGCAATTTGATGTTGAGGAACATCCATCCATCCATCCATCCATCTAATTCCACAATCTTTTTAAGCACTCTTTCAGATTGGAGAGACTCTACCTTTTTAAGACATCCCTAGCTAATCATGTTACAGACCTGATATCAATTAACTTACTTTGTTGCTAGATGTTCTACCAGCTGAATCTTTTTAAACTTTCTTGCTTTTTCAGCCATTTGTTGCCCCCGTGCCAACTTTTTTGGGACCTGTAGCAGGCATCAAATTTTAAATGAGCTCATTTAGTGGATAAAGGTGTGCAATTTCCCAGATTGAACATATGTTCTGTTGTGAATAAAATATTGGCTCATGTAATTTGAAAGTCTTTTAGTTTTCATTTTACTCAAATTTAAAGAACGTATTAATCATTTTTTAATTTACTCACTTAAATACTTTAACGCATACCATGCGTTAACCACGAAGCACTTTTCACCAATTTTCCCGTTTTTTTGTCCGTATTAAAATAGATGTAATTCTGCAAATGACTGTTTTACGGTACAATGAACGTGTTCTATATATAGATTCCATTTAGCCATAAAACCAATAGGTGGCACCAGCACGCCGCAAAAGACCTCCAGCACGACCGAAACGACAATGTTGTATTTCATTCAGGGAGTCCAGGGGCTTTCAAATTAATGATGTGAAGACAACAATTAATTTGAAAACCAGTTTTTTTCCCCTTAATTTTGTCATTTTATTTGTCAAGAACAGTGTGCTGGTGTTTTGTAAATCGTCCTATCCATCCAGGAACCCTCTGTTCAACAGAGTTTAATAAACTGCATATAAATAAGTATTTCCACGATTATTCTTTGTCTTTTTATAGGCCTAGGCCTACTTTTGTATATCATTCAGTCACGTAGTTGGTGCATGGGTGGATGTGACTTTCTGCAACAGTAAAAAGCAGAGAAATAAAAAACATAAGTTCTGAATTTTTATCTTATTCTACAACGGGAGAATGGTACAGCCTTTATTAATGTTCAGCCACCAATAATTACTGTATAATTTGCTTTGGATTGAATTACTGAACGACAGTATTAGGCCTACTGCCCTTCTCAGATATATAAGCAGCAATCTAATCTATTAACCCCATTTTTGCACAATAACTGCAGATTACGAAATCCCCAGTAAAAAAAAAAATCTGATGTTTTTACACAAGAAGGAGTGGCAGGCTAGGCATAAGTGAAGCGCTGCGGATTATATAAATTCCTCTCCGAGTCCCCTGGAAGCGAAATAGCCAGAGAATCCAACGTAATCACGAGTCACTTCCTTTTCGTGCGCATCACATCATTGGAAGCTCGCTGTAAGCGCTGTAGTGGGAGGCTGCTGGCGAAGTCATACAAGCTTGATTTTTACGTGCGTGACGCTGCTATCGGAAACGTAACAGCACTGTACATTTTGTGCTTTAACCGCTGTTGAAAATATCGGTAAGTGTAAGTCATAATGAAATCCGGGGGAAGAAGTATTGGTTTCGGAAGAAACAGAGATTAGCCGCCTTAAAACTAACTAATGAGGCAGTGTTTGATTGATCTTCAACCCAGGCTTCTGAGCTCAAACAATCGGTGTCTTATTGCTCGGTGAGTGATGTGTAATAATACTTAGTCTTTCAGTTATATGCATCGTTTTTTTTGTTTCCTACGTGATATGTTTTTTTGATGCGATATTTACTGATTTAATGCATGTTAAATTTCATTTTAAGGCAAAGCGTCACTAACAGTTACCGATGGAAACGCGATGTTTGCTTATCGAGTCATTTGATGCAATCAGTTAAATACAAAGTTTCGATTTTTTTTTTTTAGATCAAAGTGAACGATGGGGGGCCAGGTTTCTATCGAAGGCGATGTCCACGTTGTTGTTGTTGGCGGTGGTTTTGGGGGCATAGCCGCAGGACAGCACCTGAAGTCCATGGGGATCCCCTTCACGCTCATCGATGTGCGAGACGCTTTCCACCACAACATAGCGGCTCTACGAGCTTCGGTCCACAGCGGTAAGGGGATCCAGCTGAAGCTCTGTGACGTAAATTAAGTGCTACTTATGGTATTTCTTGTCATTTGGGAGAATGTCGTTTTTTCCGATACTGAAATGGCTGGGGTTGACCAGTTTATTGTGGTTTCGTTAGGTCTTGCCCAGCAGACATTCATTCCCTATTCCGGAACTTTTGGAAGTAGCTTCCGTCAGGGACTGGTGACACAAGTGAACACCGATACTCGCGTAGTCGTTCTGGATGGAGAACAGGTGAAGACGTGCATGGGGGTACTCCTATAAATTTGGAGAGGGGAGTAGGCACATATACAGTACTCACAAAAAGTTAGGGATATTCAGCTTTTGGGTGAAATTTCAGGATGAACCTAAAATGCACTATAACCTTTACAGGTGAACTTCATGTGACCTTCCCTAAACTTTTGAATGCACATGTCCAGCTTCAGTGTTTCAGTACTTTTTATACAACTTGCTCTTCTCTAACAAGGAGCTTAACGGCAAAATTCACAACAGGTGTTTGATCCATGAACTGACCAATACATTTCCTGATTCAATTAGAATTGGTATTCAAACAGTCCTCATTTCATTGGGCAGTGTGTGGCTCATTGGGCTAAGCCTGTGTGCTTGTAATCACAAGCTCGCTGGTTCATACCCAGCACGTCTGTGGGTCCTTGAGCAAGGCCCTTAACCCCCAGCTCCCTGGGTGCTGCCATGGGTGGCTGCCCTTTGCGGACAGCTTGCTTACAAAAAAAGCAAGTTGAGGGAGGCATAAAAGACAATTTATAAATAATGCTCTTAATGGTTAGGGAAGCGCACTTGTAATTGAAAGATTACAGGTTGTGTGCTGTGGTGTGTCAGCAATGACAATCACTAAATTCCAATTCATCATGCTGTTCACATTTTGACATCATGAGACCAAGATGACACAACTAACAATTGAGCAACAGTACCTTGCCATTGCAAGGTTTCAAACAGGATGTTCTCCGATGGAAGTGGCCACTGATTTTTGAGTATCACGGTGTGTCATCAGCTGGTTGCAACACAGAGACTGGAAGAGTCACAGAAAGGCATAGAAGTGGATGTTCTTTGGCCACATTGCACAACGATGACCGCTTCATTGTGAACAGTGCCCTGCGGAACCGGATGATGAATGCCCGTTGTATTAAAATGATGTGAAAGGGATATAGGGCTCTTGAAGGAACAAACAGGCACATTTAGGTTCACTCAAAAACACTTTAAGGGATACAAAATAACCTTGCATTAACATCAATACTAAGCTATCATACCGAAAGCAATGTAAAATAACCTTGTACTGCAAGGGATATAGAATAGTATATATCATACGAACAAATTTATATAGAAAAGAAGCAATAAAATACAGAAAATATGAATTATCATGAGCAGTGATATTCAATCCCTATAATCAAATGCATAAGCAGCTGCAAAAGGCGAGTCCTGAGAAATAATAATTGAACCCTTTATTGTCCCTGTGGGGAAATTCTTTTTACACCTCCCTCAACTTGCTCTTTGTATAGCAAGCTGTCCACAAAGGGCAGCCACCTGTTGGGGCACCCAGGGAGCAGAGGGTTAAGGACCCACAGACATGCTGAGGGTTTGAACCTGCGACCTCGTGATTACAGGTACACAGGCTTAACCCACTGAGCCACATGCTGCCCTCCATGCTGGGAGGAGCGTGCTCTATCCCACGGCTGAGTTCCGGTCAGTACTGGGATCTCTCCCTTCCGTTATACTAAATTTAGTGCTGTGTGCGGGAAAGAGATGAGCTGTCCAGGCTCACCCCCCCCCTCAGGCAATGTGTTCTCAACTTCCCCCTTTTGTCCGAGTAAGCTGCTTGTGAAATGTATTAGAAATAATAAGATAATTGGTCGCTGCGCGATGCCTCCCCTTGCCCTGAGGATGAGATAAGCATCCCACATACCGACCCGACCCTCTCTCCTGAAACCAAGATAAGCATTCCATTTTTTGAGAGAGACAAGTTATTTGTGAAGAATAAGTGGTACAGGTTATCGGTAAAAATAACATGTTTGTGCAGTTCAATAATATTCTGGGTGAATCATGGGTGATGTATCTGAATTTCAGGATGATTAGTCCATAGACGATCAGAATTAATCCAGAATCACAATTTACAGTAAAATAATAAATTCCATGCCACGTGGGCGACATAATCTTCCGCGAATTCATCCTAATACACCCCACGACTCCAGGCACATTTAAGGGAGGTGAGAGGCACCCAAGTGTCACGTTAGACCATTCGAAACCGTTTACATCAGCGTGGTCTGTGTGCTAGACAACCAAGGTTGCAAGGGTACCTGACCACACCACCAGGCAGAGGCGTCATTGTCTTGCATGGGCCAGGGAGCATTTAAGCTGGACTAGGGACCAGTGGGCCTTAGTGCTGTTCTCTGATGAAAGTCAGTTCACGTTGAGCAAAAATGCTCAACATTGAAAAATGTTGGAGACGTCAAGGAGAGCACTATGCATCAGCCACTGTTGTCACCAGACGAGCCTTTGGTGGTGGTACAGTGTGTCAATACACTGCTCTACACTTTGTGAATGGTACAAAGACAAGCCCATACTACCTGAATAACATCATTAATCCAGTCATTGTGCCCCTGCATGAACAACACAGGCCTAATTTCATCTTCATGGATGACAATGCTCCAGCTCATCGTGGTCGCATCATTGGGGAAAGGCTGCTGGAGACTGGGGTACCTCGAATGGAGTGGCTTGCACTTTCTCCAGACCTGAATTCCATATAAACCCTATGGGATCAGCTGAGTCGCCATGTAGAGGCTCGTAACTCTGTACCCCAGAACCTCAATGACCTGCTGATGGCCCACTCTTCAAGAAGAGTAGGATGCCTCAGCAGACAATAAGTCAACTTGTGAACAGCATGAGACGTCAAGTTAAAAAACTGTAATTGATGCTGAAGGGCACATGACACGTTATTGAGACATTGACATTTTTTGATGTAGTACACTCGCCACTCTTGTTGGCTCGTTTCAATAAATTTTTTGAGATGAGGAAATTACCATTACATGCTTCTACTTAAATGCCCTACTTTCATGATATAATATCTCTGTAGTGTGAACTTTTTTACGTTTTCCATAAATTTCACCTAAAAGCCAAATATCTCTGAGTTTGTAGTGTAAAGAAATGCATTCTGTGATATATTTTGGGGGAACATCAGGTATAGGGGTTGGGTGACTCCAGTAGCAGCTGTTAAAATGACATATTTGCTCCACTGCAAAGACACAAAAATTCCATTTAATGCTTTCTAAATGACAGCAAATTCCATTCACCCACTTGATCCTGTGCACTGGTACTGATGGTCCCTTTCCCGGGAGCGCCACTGCAGAGCCGTCCTACCACAAGGCCATTCAGAAGTATGAGGACCTGATCAAGGAAGTGAGTCTTCTTGTGGCTCAGTATGCTGGCACTTTGTGAGATTTAACCTCAAGAAACAGAGAGCATAAGGTGTTTAGCGGTGAAGGTGTGTGATCTTGCTTTGTCCTAAAAAGTGCAAAGGGTGACAGGCTTGTTCTGGTAACTGTTTAATGATCTTATGTGTCAGATTCAGGCTGCAGACTCCGTGCTGGTGGTTGGGGGCGGGTGTACGGGTTTGGAGATGGCTGCCGAAGTCAAGACTGAATATCCCGATAAAAAGGTAAGAGTCATACTGAAAACGATGCCTTTCTGATGATACTGAGTCAAATTACTGTTAGGTATTTTTGTAGTAACTCTTAAGCCAGCAATTTCATTATGCGGCTCAACCAAAAGTTGTTTGCATATCAGCCATCTGGTTTGCCCATCAGTACACTGAGTTTTTCTGCAGTTGGTCAGCCTCTGGTCTTTGGTTGAGGCCACTAGAGCAGATTTCTTCATGTGGAACTCGAACTGTTGCCAGAAACTCCTTCTGTGTCTGTTGAAAGGATGGACCAGTGACATCCACCACGTCCAAAATAAAAAACGATTGAGACAAGGGGACCCAAAGTCATGAAAGTAATATATATTATATATGTAGCCGGCTCTAGGTACAGACAAAATAGGCAGTTGCCAAGGGCCCTTGAATTACCTGTACTGCAGAGGAAGGAACTGAACATCGATTTTCTTGGTAGGGGGGCCTCTCGGGTAAAGCTTTGCTAGGGCCCCTGGAAATGTAACGCCGACCCTGCCTGCAGTTTCTGTCAGTCATCACCAAGTTTTTCGAAACTTTAGCTGGATATGTGTTGTCATAGCAACACATCCAAATCCTCAAACCTGCTTGGAGCAGGTTTGTTTTTTGTAAACAAGGATTAGCTTACACACATAATCAGGGTCTGTGCACAGAATTCATTCAGTCATGGCTTCGCCATTCATGAATGAGTGACCAATTGATATTGGCGCGCAAATTATAAGAAGAGAATTTCATATAGAGAGGGTTTCGCACAATCGGCAAGATCCTTTATTGCTCCCAGAGGAAATTCTTTTTGAAAGATACCGCTTCAGCTGAGGGGGAATATTGTATCTCCAAGATTTATTAGCACCTTATATTCAAAGTAAAACTAGGTTAAGTCGGGCTCTCACAACCACACAAACAGCATACATTGCTTTAGAATTTTATGCAAGCGGCACTTTTTTGTATACTGTAGGCGATGCGGAAAGCTGCTAGAGTCAGAATTGTGGCTTGATACTTTCAATAATGACGACAGTTGGTTACACACAGTTCACGTTTATTACAAAGACACTACTGCCCTTCAGACTATAAGGAGGAAAACATAGTTGAGTATTCACTGAGTTTTATTTATATTTAATTTGTCGGCCACTTTTTGCCAGCCATCTTTTCTGTTTGGGCTGCTTTTGATGTGTTTTTTTGCCATTTTGTTGAAGCCGATGAGAGACTTGCCGATCAGGTTTTCTAGACTCGATGTATAAGGGCTGCATTTGAAAAACCGACCTAACAGGATGAGTTTCACCGTCATTAACTTATTCAAGATGAGGCTTCGGATCTTGGAAGATTTAAGTGACATACGAAGAATACCCCTCTGTACTCTACCAAGTGTCAAAGTAATGTGACAAATAAAGTGATTTGCTGATTTGTTAACTGACGCTGCTCTGCCATTGCGATGTGCCCTCAGGTGGTTCTGATCCACTCCCAAATGGATCTGGGTGACGCAAAGCTGCTACCTTCTGTCAGACAGCAGGCCAAGGAAGTTCTGTTGGAGAAAGGAGTGGAGCTGATACTGGGTAACTGAGCTGCTGGGGCGGTTGGCTAGCTCCATTTGGGTGCTGATGCTAAGGCTAACTTTTAATGGTATGAGACTGAAACTAGAAATTGTAAACTGGATGGAGGTAAATAGGAAAACAGTTGAAGAGGCATGTGAATTGTTCAAAAGCACATTCTTGGAAGTGCAAGAGGACTTCATACCTGTTTCCAGAAAAACTAAATATAGGAAACTGCAACCAAGGTGATTTACTAAGGAAATTAAGTATAAAGTAAGGAGGAAAAGGGCTCTGTTCCACAAATGGAAAATAAGTAATGATTTCAAAATAGGAAATTTCGCAGAAGTATCTAAGTCTACAGGTTGAGTTAAAAATAACATTAGACTCGCCAAGAGGAATGTAGAAATGAAGATTGCATTGGAGATGAAGGATGACATTAAAAGTTTCTTCCAATATTTTAACTCCAAATGAGCTCAAAGGTGAAATCACTAATTTGCAGGGTAGAAAGGGCCTTATAATTGAAAATGAAATTGATATAGTAAATGGGTTTAATGATTATTTTACACGGGTGTTCACAGTAGAGAACACAAGTAACCTGCCACCATTTAGTACAAATACAGCGTCATCTATGACCAATATAAGTATAACTGAGTCCGTTGTGGTACAAAGTCTAGCTAGGCTCAAAATAATTCGCAGGGAATTTAATAATAATTCGCAGGGAATTTAATAATAATTTATTAGCCAACCTTTAACTTTAATATTCCAGAAATCGTTTTCTTCTGGTGTGGTACCTTCTGGTTGGAGGCATGCTAATATAACGCCCATATTCAAAAAAGGGGATAGAAGTAATCCAGCAAACTATAGGAAAATCAGTGTAACTTGCATAACTGGAAAAGTAACGGAAGCTATAATTGAAGTGAAAATGGTAGATTACCTGGATACAAATAACATTCTGAGGGATAACCAACATGGATTTAGGAGAGGTAGATCCTGTTTAACTAATTTACTTGAGTTCTTTGAGGAAGCTACAAGAGAGATTAATCACAAAAAGGCCTACGATGTGATATACTTAGATTTCCAGAAGGCCTTTGATGTTGTTCCCCACAAACGGCTCTTGCTTAAGCTCAAAGCTGCAGGGATTTTAGGAACTGTGGCATCTTGGATCGAAAACTGATTAACAGACAGGAAGCAGCATGTACTTATTAGAGGCACAATGTCACACTGGGTCTGCGTTCATAGTGGGGTACCGCAGGATTCAATTTTAGAACTACTATTGTTCCTAATTTACATTAATGATATTGGCACCAATACATACAGTAAACTGGTTTATTTTGCAGACGACACCAAGGTGGGTGGTGTAGCAGATACTGATCTAGCAGCAGAGGTGCTACAACAGGATCTAGATTTAATTAGCGAGTGGGCCGATACCTGGGAGATGAAATTTAGCATAGATAAATATAAGGTAATCCATGAAATATAAAATACAGATTTTTTTATGGGTTCCTCTGAAATAAAGGAAGCTGATTATGAGAAAGATCTCGGTGTGTATGTTGATGCTTCCATGTCCCACTCTCGCCAGTGTGGGGAAGCAGTAAAAAAGGTCAATAGAATGTTGGGTTATATCTCTAGGTGTGTGGAGTTTAAGTCAAGGGAGGTGATGCTACAATTATATGATTCCTTGGCAAGTCCCCACCTAGAATATTATGTGCAGGTTTGGTCACCATACCTTTAAAAGGACATGGCTGTCTTGGAAAGGGTGCAATGTAGGGCTACAAGAATGATTCCTGGTCTTAGAGGAATGTCTTATGAGGAGAGGTTAGCTGAGCTGAATATGTTTAGTCTTGAGCAAAGGAGACTAAGGGGGGACATAATCCAGGTATATAAAATTCTAACAGGTCTGGATGTTGTTCAGCCAAATGGCTATTTCAGTATTAGTTTAAATACTAGAACTCATGGCCATAAGTGGAAATTCATTTTAAAATGAATTTGAGGAAGCACTTCTTTACACAGCATGTACTGTAGTTAGAGTATGGAATAGTCTTCCTTCTAGTGTAGCGCAAGCTAAAACCCTGGGTTCCTTTAAATGAGAGCTAGATAAGATTTTAACAACTGTCCTATTAGTTAAGTTCTACCGAAATGAGCCTGATGGGCCGAATGGCCTCCTCTTGTTTGTAAATGTATGTTCTTATGTAGGACAACCAGTATGTTTGTTGCTAGATTTATTTTTTTACTGAAACACAAATCAGCTCCCAGAATGTGAAACTTGCTTATGTTTGTTCACAGGAACCATAATATGATTTTAAAAAGCATGATTAACTTTTTGCTTGCCTTTGAAATACTATTCTGTGCAGTCACCTGTGTCAGTTAAAACAAAAAGCAACTTGTAATTTTGTAGTTTTGTTTATGAATGAACACATCAGTATCTTATCTCTTTATGTTCTGGGCTCAGGAGAGAAAGTGTTGAACCTTTCTGACCTGCAATTGAACAAAACCCAGAAGGATATGAAAATCCTGACTGACAAAGGGACTGTGCTCGCAAGTGACATTGTCATTTGCTGCACGGGGAGCAAGATCAACACCAAAGCTTACAGATCGACACTGGGTAAGCAGTCGGATACGTGTATTTGTGATGGACCTTCAGTATGGCATTTGACAGATTTTCTCAGAAAGGATGAAGTATAGACTCTGTAGTTAATTAAGACAATAGATGATGTTTCTAACTGCTGACCCGGTTCAGGTTCCGGGGGAACTTGATACCTAATTTTAGGAAAGACAAGGGCCCTGTGTACAGTGACACTTGTCAGAGAATCCATTGCTTATATGTAGTCGCATGTAAGAGGCAATTCAGACACCATGTCATCTAACTGTGTGCCTGTCCATTGTAAGAAGAAATCAGACATAGGGGATGGCTGTGTAAACTCCACACACAAGCCAGTAGCCCAAGAGGTGCCACCATGCTGCCCTGTGGCACAAATCACTACATGAAAACTCAAAATGTCAGTGTCACATTTTCTCTTTCGACATGACTGGCTGTTACCAGTGCCTTTAGAGTTATCTTAGGAATGTAATCATGTCAGTTGAGTTATCTGTGCCCTTATCTAGTCCAGGGGTCAACCTTTTTGAAACAGAGCTACTTCATGGGTTCTGAGCCGTACAACGGGCTACCAGTTTGAAACTCCCTTCTAAACTTCATGCATAATAAACATGTTTTAAATGCTTTTTTTTTTTTAAAAAAATACAAACTATTTTCAGATCTATATAACTGCAAATGTGATTTTGTCCTGCTGCTATTCTTCTTTAAGTTTTAGATGCTGCTCACTGGTGAGTTGTGCTATTCTTAAAGCAGGTCTGTGGGTAACTCATGTGGTCCTAAGGGGCATCCTGGTGCCCGTGGGTACCATGTTGGTGATCTCTGATCCAGTCAGTCTTATTGAAAAATGCCTCCCCTCCAGGTGAGTTTATGACAGAAAACGGGACCCTCAGAGTTAACGAGCACCTGCAGCTGACAGGCTTCAGCAACCTCTATGTGATAGGAGACTGTGCAGACATCGATGAGTCCAAGATGGCATACCACGCGGGCCTGCACGCGCGTGTGGCTGTCAACAACATTGTCAACAGCCTGACTGGCAAGCCGCTCACTACCTACCAGCCAGGTGATTCCTGATTTTCCGGTCCCACAATTATCTTTTATCAGCTTTAACAAACCATACACAAATTCTACCAGTCCACAGATGCTTGTATTGATTCAATACCAAACTATTACAATACTGAATGCTGGATGTGATTTTGACAGGCAGCATGACTATGCTGCTGGCCATGGGCCACAACGATGGTGTCGGCCAAATCTACGGCTTCTGGCTGCCCCGCTTCCTGGTGGCCCTATTCAAGAGTAAAGGCCTACTGCTGTGGAAGAGCTGGTATGATATGGGCCAGAAGGCCCCTACAGCCTGACAGCGGTCAGGCTCACGTGCTGCAGTCCTTTAATCATGGAAATCCAGGATGTCTACAACAGGGGTCTCACACTCAAGGTACATGGGGCCTACATGACCATTGAAGGAGATGAGACTGAACACGGCCATCGACTGCCTGGATCTGCATTTACTGAAGTTCATCATAGAGAATAGAAGCACATATTTTTGTGAGAAACTAAAACATTAGCTGCTTGAAAATTCTAGCAAGAAAGATAGTAACTTTCAGAAATTGTGCAATCATGTCGGTTTCTGTATGCATTTTAAACTTTGAAGTCAAGGCTGCATTGTAAGTCTAAGCTCCGTCTGGAATATACTCATTGGTATTAAAGGTATGAGTAAAATGTTCTAAGTACTGATATACAAACTGCAATCATTTCATCAAGTTCTATATTGAAAACCACAAATACAATTAGCTGCATTTCTCACTTCGCATAAACATGAAAATAACAGCCAGTACCCATGAAAACCATATCTTGTAGTTGTTCAACTACTGAACTTAATACAGATAATGCTGTCTCATTGTAGTTATGCTGGAAAATCCAAAAAGGAAACTGGTCTGACCCGTTTCAAGAATACATTTAGCAAAATTAATATTCAGCTAGCTGCAGCAAAACTTCCCTCTCCACTACACCACTGACAACATAGTGCTTTTACAAGAGGCAGTAACACTAAAAAGCTTCAAATTTACATTAACATGCTAATAGTTTGTTAAACAATCCATGACACCCCCCCCCCCGTTCTGAAGTTCCAGCATCATGTATTGAACTAAATATTAACTTACTTGGCATTTGCTATAAAGTAGTGGGTGGTCAAAGATATGACCACACCAGACTTGGTACCCTTAAAAGGCTGAGAAATCTCCAGTGCTGTAACTGCCTCCTGCCATGTTTTACTGACAAAACTCACCCATGTTACATCCTACAGACTGCTGCACCTTTGGTTGATGCTGGAGAACTTTTTCAAAGCATGGTAATGAACTAGTTTTGAATTTTAATTCATAAAACTAATACTAAGGGTCAAGAATTTTAAACATGAAACTAGTAACCATTTCTTCTCTAGTATAAAGTAAAGGTTGATTTGAGGGCCAGATTTAAAAAAAAAAAAAAAAAAAAAAAAAAAAAACATATTGCAGAACGTATGAAACTCACAGGGTGGATGTAGCCCAGTAGTTTGAGACCCCTGAGCTACAGGATTAAGAGATTCTTAGCTCTTCACCACCTTGTGGAGAAAATCTATGTACATTGCCAAAGTTGTAAGACCAGTAGATTTGAGCGAACACTTCATACATAAATAGAAAAATAAATTTATTTAATAAAAATTTACAAAGATGGACAATTAACAGCACAGTTGCTTGCTATTCAGGCCATACCATGAACATACCAAAGGCACAATTTCACACAATTTCAGAAGGTTACATAATCTTAGGAATGTCAATATTCATGTTTGTACCTTTTTACAGTTGATAAATGCAGGACAACACCAAGTTATATTTACATCAGTTAACAGAATGGACCATGTGGAACAGTTTGCTATGTTTTACTGTACAACTACTGGCAGAAAACGGCATGATCCCATGGTCAATGGCAGTGAAACAAATACATTAAATAAGACAGGGTTTGTTACAGTGTCTGGCTTAAGCCAAAAAGCATCAAACCGGTTTTACGCCAATGATCCCACCACTGTCTTAAAGTCTAGCAATGCTTACTTTTGATTGATCATGCTCAGACACTGGGCCATCGTAACAGATATATCCTTCATCAGCAACTTATAGCTTCAAACCATATGCTGACTCCTGCAGTACATCTTCAGGAACTGGGTCTGAGATACACATTCCCCCAGGAAACTGTTGCACTTTATCCGAACAGATAAGAATCCATGCATGCAGCCCAAATCATGGTGAACTTTTGCCAACAGTACATCTATAATCATAAGGTGAAGTGTGGAGTCACTGCAATTGAACTTCAACACATTCAAATCAGAAACCCAGGGGAGGGGCTTCTCTGCCCCATTAGCCAGACCGCCATTACTATAGCCAGATGACCGGTAACCAACTACAGCACAACTTGAAGCCCACGGTGCCCATCCCTCATGCAACTTTAAACCAGGGCCACACATAAGGGAACTGAGAAGCTGCTTACTGTGTGTTTGCAACAAGGGGCAATCTCATTTCAAATAGATTTAGCCATGAAGACTGTCAAAAGGTACATTTTGCCCCTCCACATCTTCAATAGCACACAACAGTGAGGACTTCAAGACGTCAATCCATAACCGCAAAAGGAAAAAAAAAAAAAAAAAGCCCACTTCACCAGCCTTAAAGACCCTGTGCTACCATCAACATAGCCATGAAGACCAACTCCAGCCAGGTCATCTAAGTTCACAATTTAGACTTTTTACGTGACCATTAAAAGGACTTGATGGGATACAATGTAAATGCCCTCCTGATTAACTGGTTGAAAATTAGATTAAAAACTCACCTATAACTAAAGTTGAGTCAAATTCAGACAGTTCTGAGCTGCTTGCCTCTTAGGAAAGTCCACAAACTACACTTATAGAAGTCTGCAGTGCTACACTTGCAGACTCCAAGCAGATGGGAAACTTGCCAAGTTCAGCCCAGCTGCAGTTAGCCTAGTCTGCCTTTGAGCATTTCCCACCTCTGCACTTGAGGTAAGACTGGTAGAAAAAGGAAGAGAAAAGGAGCAGATAGCTGAGGTACATGAGGGAGGCCCACACAATGTTGTTCAGGTAGGAGGGGCAGTGATCCACCTGCATCCAGCGATAGACCAAGCAGCTGACAGTCAGTCCCATAACCATCTGCATAATCTGGGCAGCAGTGATGACCATGGCGCAGGGCCGGGGCACATGCAGACCAGCCGCCCGTATTGCGTAGTAGCTGTACATGAGGGCGTGCACCAGGAAATTCATGGTCATGAACCAGCCCCCACCTGCCACCTGGTCCTTATAGGAGTACCATGAGTAGAGGAGGACAGTGATGTGGTGGTACCAGTGCAGGAAGAGAAGGCGCTGCTTACGCAGGATGATGAACATGGTGTCTCCTGCAAAGAACAGAGGGCTTGTGGAACAACAGACAAGAATTTCATGACATCAAGTCATTCCATATTCATTATCCCTTTTAACAAAGGACATATTCCAGCTAAGAAAGGAGTGCTTCCGCAATCAATATTTAGCTGCTCAGAATTAAACCACTGGGATTGGCAATGAGGCCAAAATATCATCAATATTTTGGTTAGAATCCAATATAATTTCTCTCTCAAACTTTACCAACCAGATTAAATGGTTAAACATTTAAAACTACTGAATCTCTTTTCCTTGCAGGAAACTCCGCTTGTAGCCTTAATAGTACATGAAATACCATACATATAAAACTCATAAGTTCTTTTTAAATACTGAAGTTGAGAACAAAATGAACGTTTATAACTTGGGCCCATTCTTCCTCAGCCATAATTTATTCGACAGTGTAGCTGACCCGCCTACAGACTGAGTGCAACATTTGGCAGTCAAGCGGAATCGTTAAGCATGGAGATGTTATGCAGGCTGAAATTGCTGTCATACTGGTCCATTTGTTGTAGTACTGTAGCAGCCCCTGAGCACAGGCATAACATGATAGGAACCCAATGCTTTGTAACATTGTTATAGTATTAGTGCTCTATCACAATACCTGCGATAAACTCAGATGCTGATTGTGAAGCCAGTTCCAAACAGTGATAAGTTACATCCCTCGTCACTAAACAACCTGATGCAAAGCAGAATTGTTACTGTACTTCCACTTCTGTAGTTGTGCTTGCTCAGTCTGATCTCCATCCACATACCCAACTCTGGTGCCTTGCTCAGGACAAATGCATATGCCCAGAACTTGCTCACAGGTCCGCTGTAGAAGCTCTGGTCACAGACAGATTGCTTAAAACCATGGGTGGTGAGGATGTGCAGCATGTACCATCCAGTCCGCACAGCCCCAATGATACTGTGGCAAGTCGAGATTCCAAAGTCAGTACATTACAAGTACAGCATAACTTAAGACAGGATCTCCTCTCAGAGCAAATTTCTCATGAGACACTGGACTGTTCTACAGAACTCAATCCATGGTTTGAGTCTACATGGGAATAAAGTAGAAAAGAGACATGGCTAACATACACCCATTTGCTTTTACACGTGTCAAATTAAGCTGATCAGCACGCTGCCCCCTACAGAAACCAATAGCCTTAAAAATACAGGACCCAAAACTATGCAGGACAGGGGACCCTGCAGCAGGGTTACTGCGGTGTTCCTCAGTGATATTCTGTGCTCAGATTACTTTAATAGGATATTGCTGTAATCCTCAGTTAACTACTCTTAGCCTTGTTGAACCACTTCAGCCTACAGGCTATTCAGGCACTGTATTCAACTTGCACCCCAAGAAGCAGATTCACTCTGGCACCCTCAGCATTCATGCTACTTAATCTCCCATTTAACATTAATGACTCATCTAAAGAGCCTGAAAAGTAAAGTAGTTTCACCCAGGTTGACCAATCACACATTTCCATGTTAATTAGCATGTTTTGGAAGACATAAGGACTGAGTGGGCATTCACATACTTTGTAATTGTGGTCATATTATGAGTCACCAACAACCAAATCAGTAGCCGGTGGCGCTCACCTGAAGACAGCCAAGGCGAGGGACCAGAGCACAAGGGGTTGCCGAAGCTCCAGCTTCTGCCTGCCCCTCATGAAGTGCCGTCCAGCAAAGACGAGTGTGGCATACAGGCCACAGAACACGAACGACTGGCTCCTGCCAAACAACCTGCATCAGCCACTTAAGGTCAAGAGTCGCTGCTATAAACATTTAAGCTAGGGAACAGCACAGTTAAGTTTGGAACAAAAACTGACACCTTCATAAACATCCTCAGAAACCACTTGTATTGTACCAAAAGTCCTTTGTTACAGGGCCATTACAGCATAGACACAGAAAAGGTGGAGATGTAACAGCAGGAGTGGAAGACCTCTTCCGCTGCACAATGAATGAGCACGAGGTAGTCAAAGTGCCAGCACCTTCTTACCATTACAGACAGGGCTTTGTTTATATCTCAAGAGCAACATGAAGCAGCCATTTAACACAGTCTACTGGGGGGAGGATTGGTTTGATCCAGCAGGTTGTCTGATGAACCACCTGATCGCGTGCAGAAAGCAACTCATCAGGTAGGATAGAAAACTTGCTGGATACTGGCACTCCAGGATCAGGGTTGCCTACTCTTGGGACTCTTTGAATTGCAAGGAGCCCTAGTGAAAGCGGCTGCTCAAACAGTTTGATGATGGCATCTTTCTCTGTGACTAGGCCTACGTGCATTTCAGGTTTGTTAGAGCTTCTCCTGAATCAGTAATGCAGACAGAGAGAGAGAAAAAAAAAAAGTTTCCTTAGTCAGAGTTTGAGAATCACTATAACCAGTGGACAAACCTAGGATTATTCCAGTTTGAGGGCAACCGGAAAATTGGCCACTTTTGCTTCCCATTCTTTAAAAAACAACATGAAGCTTGGTTGCCTTTCTGATTAATGACATTTAAAGCTTTACTAAATATGCAAGATTAAAAAGCAGACGCACACCCCTATGAAGTGGATGGAGGGGAAAAGAATAAACAGCCCCCTAACACACAAACATACTTATCGTGTGCTCCTGGACACGACGGGCAAGGCTGGCCCTATCCAACGTAGTAGCATACCTTTAAATTGTTGGTTTTTTTTTTTTAACTCACCAGTTTTCCTGCATCCATTCAATAGCTTTTCGTTCATCAAACTGCCGCTCGAAGTCGTATTCGATTACATTCATTTTTAATTTATTATTATTATTATTTACTTGTTTTATTTTATGTAAAAAAAAAAACCCTCTAGCTGAAACACTACCGTAATCCACGGCGCAGATGAGAAGTAATGCTAAAACTCCCTAGATCCAAAAAAAAAAACACTCCCACTAACAGGGCGGCCACTCTTTTAAGCCAATAGAGGTGATTAAAACGTGTTTGAAGTCTGAGTTTCAATTGTCGATTGTCTTAATGACCAGAGCTTCGATCGGACTCAAGAAATAAAATGATGCCTATTTAAAATATAGCCAGTAAGGATTATGCAGTTTTTACCCGTCACCCGTCTGATGTGCAACCAATGTACCTAAACACGTTATTTTAAATTTGAATATTAATCATTTGATTGTATTAACCCGAAACACTGATTAGGATAAGCAATTGTGTCAAAATTAGTGGGTTTTACTAGCTTTTGACGTTTTCCATAAGGTAAACTTGTGACATTTGCCTACTGTTTATTTGCATTCTCAAGCAGATGATTTCACATTAATTCAAGCGTGATTTCCCGGTGTGTACAGGGAGTTTAACGCGTGTCCAAGTAGGAGATCTTCAAGATTAGTATCTGGTAACTTTGCCTGCTCTCTTTCAACAGTACTGATAAGCTATTTCAGGCTTATTGGAACATAATGCTCCCAGTTCTCATAAATGGCTGCATATCCGGCTTCTTGATTCCAAGATGTCCCATGCGTATTCAAATCAAATATTAAGTTATCTATCTACTGCATTCATTGTAGGCTAAGTGACTGTTGTATATCTTGGTTTTGAGAGATAAATGTGTTTCAGGATAAAGAGGATTTTTTGATGCAAATCAACACTTCTCATGGTGACCAGGCACAAAGACTGCTGTGAATAGCTGAAAAGGTACAGCCAGCTTGGGCATAATCATCTGCAAAGAGCTTTTCTGTCTTTTGTGTTGTGCACTTTACCCTGTTTTGCCTCTTTAATTTGTTAAAGTGTTCTCAGATGCTCTCCAAAATGGGAAAAACCATTGTTAAGTATAAGTTAGGGATATAGATTTTGTGGGATTTTTTTGTACTCCTGAAAGGATGTTTTTTTTAGAATTTAGAGATTAATTGTCATTGTTGACACACAATAACAAAATGTTTTCTCTGCATTTAACCCATATGTGACATAGCAACTAATTCAGTGCCTGGAGAGCGGTACCTTGCTCAGGGTACCTCAGAGGTGCTGGTCAGGGATTCGAACTGAAAATACAGTAATCATAACGCCATTGGACCCTTGAGAAAAGTCCACCCAGCGGCTTCGGGACGCTAGACACAGTCTGACCTTGCTCTTTTCACCGCAGGCTTTCCTTACTTGAACACAACTCTGGCTTCTAAGTACATGAATAAATTAAAAAATGATAACACAATCAGTTTTTCAACCTAAAGAAAGCATCACCCACATAACAGTGAGGTGCTGCCATCTAGTTATAAAGAGGAAGATTTTATAAGAAACCTCACCGACCATTTTCCGTAGTGTTTTGCAGCACTAAGATCTCATGATCACGATCTGTTAATGATGTAAATTCTGCCAAATGCTCTAAGGTTACCGGCACCCACCGCTGCAGTCAGACTTGAAACTGGTGCTATCTGCAGCCTTCATATAGGCTCACCATCTGCATGGTGAAAGACAAGGGTCAGGTACAGCAACAGCTGGGCATCATAGATGTAGAACAGCCCAACAAGGAGAAGAAATAAACGCTCAGAAAAGCCCTTTGTGACTGGAAAATGCTCACATGGAGAAGGCAGTACTGGCACTAAGCCCTTAAAAGGTGCCTCCAGCTCTCCACATGAAGATTCAATCTGGGCAACACTCATATGTCTAACTTTATCTTTCACTCCACAGAAACCTTCCACAGGGTGCCTTAGACTTGAGATCCAGGCAGATCAATAGACAGACACATGTGATTTGCTAAAATAAACTTTGGTGTTGAGAAAAGACTAAAAACTACCCTGGGCACTTTGCAGTGCTTGTGAAGCTGGGCAAGGTCAGTGCAATACCTACCCCATCTGGTACCCTGCCACAGACAGTAGCTCAAATGCTTGATCTGTCATCATCCTTTATAGTTCTTGCAGGTTAGGATTCTTTTGTTTCTCATAAAAAGAAAATCTAAAAAAAAAATAAAATAAAAAAAAAAATATTGTAGTCTTTTTTTCTTTTTGTATCTGTTAGGGTGTATGATCTGATTGGAAGATGCAGCACAGGCATTTAATGTGTTTTTTTTTTTTTACTACTTCCTGTCAGGGAATTATTTCCTCTGCGATCTGATGCTACACATGCCCATTGACAGCCGCTGACAAATAAAGGTCACAGCTGCTGCTCCCCGCCTTTCACTTCCACTCTCTCTCACACAGGTCAGCAGAGAGATGTGCCATTTGATATGTGGGCTTACACTAACTAAATCCAGGTTTTCCTTTGGGATGTGCCAGCTTCTTTAATGACAGAATGCCGTTTATCCTAAACTCATTTTATTATTTTTATTCTCCTGTATTTTCTTTCTTTGAACTTGCGTCTACATATGTGCTGTATGCCAGGAAGTTTGTGTTTTGGATGTTTGTACATTTAATGTATATTTACATTTTCCACGTTCAGTCACAACACACCATATTGATAATGTGGTATTTCTTTTCCATACAGAATCAAGTTTTCCTGTTTTTTGCAAATGTTTATAAATCTCCTATCTTATCTGTTTCCTTTTCCGTTAAATATCTCCTGTTCAGCTTCTGTCTGTGTGAAGCATCCATCCAGCCAGCAGAGCCTTTCTGTCAACCTCCTGGCTCTATCCCTTTGTCAGACCTAATAATCGAATGACATTAATACTGGCAATGAAACCTTCTCAATCGTAAATCCTGTAGCTCAGATGCTTTACAGTCAGAATGAACCAACAAAACCAATCCTTGAAATGACCAGTTAAGAGATTAAAGCCATGTTCCTTAGTTGTGTTAATACTTATTTGGGTGTCTTAATACCCCATGGTTAGGGTATAATTATGACCCATGAGACCCCAATGCATATCCCCATGAAACAGAAAGGAGGGGGGAAGAGAGATCAAATGCTGTTTGTTAAGTCTCAAGGGGCAAATTGGGGGGCATTTCTCGGTTAGGTCACTTTCAGTATAATTAGTGTGACCGGCCCTGCCTGTTTCTAATTCATAATTTCTAGTCTATGTGTGGTATGTCTGGGTAGCCCTGCCGGATCATATAGGCTGCTTAGTCTTTTATACAGCCAAACGCTTTTTTGATGCTCGGTGATGTATCCTGCTGATCGCTTCGGATCTTGGCTGCGGTTAATCAGTGTAACTCTTGGTGTAAGTTACGGTGCTCGATCAGGAGGAGGAGCCCTGGGCATGCTCGTTCACGGCCCAGCGTCGGGAGCGTGTGCGACGGACAGGCTAGGTGACTGAGCCCCGGGGAGCTGTCCGTTTCAGAACCGCCGAAGCGGTCTGGTTCTGTCCACTCGAATCCACAACAGGACCGCTTTGCCGAATCGGTACTATGCGGCAAGCAGCCGGCGGTCGGTTACAGCAGCGCTTCTCTCCGCTCGGTAAGTGTTTGCAGTGAACAGGTTCGCAGCTGGCTTTTGCGGGACTCCTGAATGGATGGTACGTGTAATACGTAGTAATCCTGGCAAGGCGACCCTTCTTTGTCCTGTCCAACTTTGTCCTGTCGGTAACGCTTTCTTAAATAATGGCCATCAAAATGGTAAGCATGCACGGCCGCAGAGTTTCGTTTAATGTACTGCATTTTTGTTATTGTAGGGTATTTGTGTCTAACAGGCTACTTTTTGTATTGCAAATCCGTGCGACAAAAGATTAGCGACGTTCGCCGCGGGGGTGGACTCCTCCTCAGTAACCCAGCGCTTATACTCTATATGACGAAAACGTGACAGTTACACTTTATAATAAGTGAGGGCTCTTGCTAATCACCAGTTTTAGTATTTTTATATGTTTTTATCGAACAATTCTGTGTGAAACGTACAGATATTTAAGATGGTACTACTTAAATGTACAATTTAGCTTTTAATAGAATGGAACACGTTATACTAGGATTTTTAGGAATAATTAAAAATATGATTTTAGGATTAGCTTTTTTGTATTATGTTAACAGTTTCCTCAGAGTGTTTTCCTGGTAATTGTTAAATTTTGTCCAAAAGAACCTACAACAAAGCACTGTCCTGAGTAAAGCATCCCCGTCTGTTCCTTGTAAACAAGCTTCTGGAGGCTGATGTTTTGTTTGAACTTACAATGCTTGTATCCAGATTGCACGTTTTACCATCTGTGACTCAGAGTCTCTGTGGTGGAGTGTTAGCATGTTGACAAGGCTGTCGCTTCCTGTTCGGAGCTGGCTCTCAGAGCCTTTGATAAGATTCACAGAAGAGAAGCTGAAGGTTTACGAGACAGGATTTGGGGCCGGGCACATCATTATGTTCTGCTGGGGGCTGATTCAGACTCATGTCCTACATGTCCCACTGTTTAGCGGATTGTGTGCTACATGTTTACTGTTACGGTTGGCATCATTTACTGCATTCCTGGAAGGGATGAGTGTGCTGGTTTGCCCAGGGCCAGTTATAGGCCTGGCTAGCTGTGTAGCACTTGGCTTCTGGCCTATGACATCTCCGATGACTGTGCTGGTTACCGCGCCGCCGTGCCACTAGGGAAGAGGAATGGCAGTGAAGCTCTGCTTTCACAGGACTGTGTCAACCCGCCTGATCTGTCTTTGCTGTCCACTCAATTAGAGTGAAGCAAAAAAAAAAAACAGCATCAACACAACATATTTAGTTCACTTTCATGCAGTGTAGGTATTTCCCCATCCGTCCATCCATCCATCCATCCATCCATCTTCCGACCGAGAATGGCCTCTTAAACCTAGCCTCAGTGTGGTTTGTCTGTTTGCTGGCTGAGGAGTCTGACTGAATCGAAAGCCACAGCAGAGGGTTTTGACTGATGGCCTGTTTTCCTGTTTTCTTGGGGCTCAGCCTGATAAGACCAACTGACCAGCGATCCCGTGTCTTACCACCGGGGCTGGAAGCTGCATCCTCAGTGCCGCTGCTCTCCTCCTCCCACTCTCTACTTTTTTCTCTTCCCACTCTTTATATTCTTTTGTTCTCCATGCTCTACAGTCCTCTTCAGAATCTGGTTATGCCGTTCCTTCCTTTTTGTTGTCTTTCTTGCCCCGTCTCTTTTCTTCTCTCTCTCTCTCTCTCTCTCTCTCTCTGATTCTCTCGTTTCTGCCCATGCTGGATTAATGCCCCCTGACACCACTGTGTGATGTGACACTTAGCTGCGTTACCCGTGATGATGTCACCATTGATTTAAGACCGAATAATTTGGAGTGAATGTTTATTTGTTTGTGTCCAGATTAGGTCTGCTGCGTATTCTTGGTCACTCTGAACGAAACAAAAGTATATTGTGCATCTGAAGTGATTTGTAATCTAGAGTAAATAGCTGCGTTTTTGCATTTCTGCTAGTGGGATTCGTTTGATGTTTCATGTCAACTTGCAAAACTGGCTCAGGCTATCCATCTGCTCCACTGTGTGAGAAGAATTAACACGTAGCAAAAGCTGTTAGAATTCATCAGAAGTCTGCTGTTTTTGCTAAAAGTCTAGTTTGTTTGCAGAGAAGTAAAAGTGGTCTTTGCTTAACACAATGGGTGGCAAACTGAGACAGTTCTCTTTCTGTGTAAACCTTTTCAATAGGTATTATTTTTTAGAATAATTTTTTAGAACTTTAAAATCACAGCCAAGTGGCAAAACCCAAGGCGGGCTGGTGGGGGGGCGACTGGCAGGCGTTTCTGCCATTTGTTCAGCTGTGAATTCTGCTCTGTAGCCATTATTAGTGTTTCAGCATTTCTGCTGCTCTCACATGGTGTCTGGGTCCCATCAGAATTCAGAATCCATGCAGCTTTTCACCTTATTGTGCAAAGTATTGTGAAACTGTTTCCTTTAAGAGGCGTGCAACTGATATTGATTCCGGAATAATACAGTGATTGATTAAATTATAAGCCATTACATGTACTCCAAACATATTCAGATTTAATGTGTTTTAAAGGACGCTACTGCAGGCCAATGCAGTGAAGGCTCATTGTTATTTACCAGACTGAGATCCCTGAAGTTGCTTGTAAGGACATGCTTTATATAAAGACAAAATCACAAGAACACCGAACTACTTGAGGATAAATGTGTTACTAGGGGACAGGAGTTAGTCCATAGCAGACTGCAGTGAGCTGAAGGAAATGCGTGGCATGTCAGCCAGAGTTCATGCAGCGACTGTCCCAAACCGAGCAGCTGTTTGCGGCAACTGCAGAGACTCCATCGTTTCTTCAAGCAATCAGCATAATTATGCAATTAGAATATTATAATTTAATTGGAAGAGGCTGTCTTTCTCAGTTCTGTAAAATCCCGGCATTTTTGGTACTTAACAGCATTTATCAGTGTCAATACCAAGCCGGGTCAGTTTTAGTGGTGAAATGAATGAGCCTTTTTCATTAGTATTAATTAGCAAGAGAGCCAGACTGTGGTTGAAGTCTCTCAGAGGGAAGGAGGAGGAGACGACCACATCATTTACCATACAATGGAGAGACGGGGGTCTGTAACCATGAAATCACATGACCCATCATTAAATGGTTCTTTAAATGACTTTTTAAACATCCCGTGTTTGACGATAAAGCTCACATGTTATTTTGTGAGTAAGGAAAGGTCAGCTGTATACCCCTGTTATTTTCAGTGACCTTCTCTCTCAGTGCTGTCCGAAGAGAGGCTTTTTTACGCAACATTCCAAAGGATGCACAAGCCCTCTTGGGTACGACTCTAGCTTCTTGATCAGATATATAGTTGATGGCATTTATGGGCTATGTGGGCTTTTTAAGTTGGCAAAGGTTGTTCCTGCAGAGAGGGTATGTGTGTTGAATCGGAGGCTGTCTCCTTGCAGAATATACCTCAAATGCACATGTTGCCTTATGTAGCTATTGGATGCTGTGTGACGTGCACTTGGTGTCACCGCTGCTGTTTGCCGGTCGGCCATGTTAGTAAGCTGAAGGCCCCCATGGGAAGCGGTGCTATGTGGGAACATTCAATGCTTGCTCTGGGGGGGGGTCGTCACAGCTGTTATCAGCATAGAAGGATCCTAATTGAGCCTCAGCCACCAGCCTCAGAACACTAAGGTGAACTTCCAATGCCTGTTTAGCTGCTAGACACTTCAAATTATTAACTATTATTTGGCGTACTATATATAACGTTTCTGCTATAATCCCTACTCCTTCGTCAATGATGTTCCCAGAGTTGGAACAGGAATACCCCCCCCCCCGTTCTACTTCTGTAACACACATTTTTTTGTGGCCCTCAAACGTTCAGTTCATAATGTAGAGTATGAATGTAGGACAAGGGTGCTGTCTGTAATACTCATACAATAAAATGAGCCCAATCCATAAGGTCCTTTCTGCCCTGCACCACTGAGTTCACCAAGACCCAGATTCTTGAATGGATGGTTGTAAAGTTATAGACTGATACCTTAGGAATCCTGAAGGAAATTGCAGGCTTACAGTAGCTGAACACACATATTTTGGTAGAAAAAAGACATTTAGAGAGTAACAATAAACGATAGACACAACAAACAGTAACAGCAATTAGAAATGGCAAAGAATGTCATATAAAAACATTGCACAGAATTATGCAATAATGGCTGTGGTTGCTGTCCATTCAGACAGCTCCCTCTGCCATAGGGTGACTAGTGGTACAGTCTAATGACTGAAGGCAGGAGTTACTGCCCTCAGTCCCCACAACACTACACTAGTGGCTAAAATTGTTGAAATACTGCCAATTTTTAGAGATTGCAGAACTTTATTCATCTGTTGCTCCAGTGTCTTTTTTAATTGTCCGATGATTGATTTTACAAATATCTTACACTGGAAGATTAATCAAGTAGCCACTAGTGTAGACACTATGTTTTAGGTGAGTATTATCGAGAAATAGGTATTATTTGCATGTTTGCTCAGAGTAACACGCTTTGCCAGTGATTTTCAACATTGTCAGGACATTAGCTGCTGTTTAGGCCTTGTCTCAGCACCTGTGTTGTGTTTTTCTGCCCAGCACATGCCAGGGTGCCCGTTCCCTGCTTCTCCCAGCATGCTCTTTGGCCAGCAGCCTGCCACGGTACTTCATTATTCATGGTTTTGTCCTTAGCACATGCAGCTCTCTCCTCAGCCACCTGTATGCTGATGGCTCATTCAGGCAATGCACAGCCACGGGTCAGGTTTGCCACTTGGGTGGTACTCAGCTGCCTCATTGGGATTCTTGCCAGTTCAGCTAAGCTCAGTCTTCTTGGCCTGATGCTTAAACTGTAATGAATACTCAGAAAATGTAATGGTACCACCGTGGTGTCATGTGATCTGATTCTGTGGGTAATAGGGGTAACATTAGGGCGAGGATTCACAGGGAATACACAGAAACACCTTTTTAACTCTATCTTCTGTCATTTGGGGCTGTTTGGAGTGGGGATTTTTCAGCCCAAGGGGCTGCAGAGGTGCCGAGCTGGGGCTGAAGGCTAGAATCATTTTCTTTTCTGTGTCAAGTGATTTATTTTTTTTGACAGCCAGTGCTCAGGGTTACATGTTTTTTTTCTGGCTTAGTTTTAAGGTGAGTTGCATGTCCCTCTGTTTCACTGGCTTTGCTCTGAGTGGTTTCCCTCTGACCTTATTCCTTTTGTAGACACTCACAGCTGAACTACTCTTTGCCATCTGTTAGCCTAAATAGGCTAATTTACACAGCCTGGGTGGACTGCTGTGAGACTGGGGGGCTGTGAGGATTGGCTAATATCCTGAGCCGGGGGCGGTGCTGTATGGTTCGAGTGGCAGTTGGGCCGGGGGACGAAGCATGGATCAGAGTCAGACAAGTTGATAGATCGTCAGAGGTAAGGAAGGGGGAAAAAAAAGGCGTTATGTCACAGAAGAGGCGTAAATCCAGAATTGATGAGCTAGCAGTGCAGAGCACTGAGACCTGGGAGAAAAGGCATTGAATTGGGGCAGGGAAGGAGAGGGGTGTCAGTCCTCAGTGCTTCCATAGCTGCTGTTCTGGATCGGGTGTGTGGACAGATACTGTTAGTCAGATGAGGTAATGTTATCTGGGCTGTCTGGGTTCCTCTGCATGCGTGAGTGGGGGAGAGGGCAGTGGCAGGGAATCCGGTTACTGTGAAGAAGGAGGACTTTTACTCTTCTTATTAGTGTCTATGTCAGCGTCAGTTTGTATGGGTCAGCATGAGTGTGTGTGGGTCAGCGTGAGTGTCTGTTTCAGCGTGTGTGTGTCATTGTGAGTGTGTTGTCATTGTGAGTGTGTGTCAGCGTATGTGTCTGTCAGTGTGAGTGTGTGTCATTGCGAGTGTGTGTGTCAGCCTGTATGTCTCATTGTGAGTGTGTGTGTCATTGTGAGTGTGTGTGTCAGCGTATGTGTGTGTCAGAGTGAATCTTTGTCAGCCTTAGTGTGTGTGTCAGAGTGAGTGTGTGTCATTGTGAGTGTGTGTGTCAGCGTGTGTGTGTGTCATTGTGAGTGTGTTCACGTGTATATCTGCGTGTCAACATGGGCGTGTCAGTGTGTGTATCAGTGTGAGAGTGTGCGTGTATCAGCGTGATTGTCTGTGTCTCAGCTTTGTAATTATTATATTGTGGGGACTAGATTTCCCCACAATGTGATGAAGACCTGTAACCTTTTATCTTGGTTTTATCTTTCAGTCTCAAAAGGGGAATCTCAGTTTAATAAAAATTTGTGACTGCAATAAAAAAGCTAAAAATGTCATTTTTGGGATTAGGGTTTTGTCCATAAAAATGAATGGAGAGTCCCCACAAACATATGAATATAGACATTTGTGTATGTGTGGGTGCGAGAGGGAGAGTTTGAGCTCACAGATTTTGTAGTCTTCACTATGCCAGTCTCTGTCTCTTTATACGTGTGCTTCATTTTAACATTTTTCTGTGCTTTATTTGTCTCCTGGATCTACAGTGTGTGGGTCTGTATAGTGTAGGTGAGCAGTGGCTTTACTACTGTCATTGAGAATCTTACATGTACTGTCTGTTTCAGGTACGAACACACTGGGTGTCCCAGCCCCCTGACACCCTGAAGGGACAGCATGGGGCTCCCTCTGAACCCATGCTGCTGGACATGATGTGCAAAGACTCCCCTACCCCTTGAAGCATTGTCACAACTTCTGTGTCATCCATTGGTTTCAGGCAGGTCACTCCTTAGGGGCCCCAGCTGCTTGAAGGACCTCATCCTTCGGCATCTGCTGGTGCCTGCAGGGAACTAGGAAGCCTTCTGTAAACAATGAGACACCAGGGTACTCCTGTCAGTGCCTGTATCTCTAGGTGTCTGTGCCTCTCGGTCTGTGTTGTAAAACACCTGGGCCGATCGCCTTCCTGTCAGTGCCTGTGTCTCTAGGTGTCTGTGCCTCTCGGTCTGTGTGTTTGCTACAGCACACGTTTTACAGAACATACTTAATACAGCAATCAGTAGGTAGGCCTCTTCTCAAATTTATATAAGTATCTGTCTTTCTAGTGTTTTTGTCTGCAGTGGCTGTTTAGCCCAGCATCACGGGTGCTGGTGCTGCCCTGCAGCATTGGCTGCGTCGCTGTGGTGCAGAGTCATCATGCAGCTCCTTCAGAGGAGCGGGGGGTGCAGATGGTGTGTGCTGGTCTCATAGTTAGTCACCACAGCAATGCATCAGCCTGCAGACTTTCTTTCAGATTGATGCACTTGGAGAGCTCTGGCTTGTGTGTCCTGTGTGTGATTCTGTTTTCATCCTAAACCCAGGAATGAAATACAAACAGAGCTTAACCCCCTTCAATGCAGGCGGGGGCGGGGGGGTCATCTCAGGGACAGCAGGGGCCCAGGAGCTCTGTGGAGTCAGAAATGGGTATTTACAGCACCTCCACTGAGCAGGGATCCCCTTTCTTGTGTTGTCTCCGTAAGCCCCGCGATCCTGTTACAGCTCTCAGCAGTTACGTGGGAATCAGACACAGACCCAGCTTCCATAACTTAGTAGAATTTTTTTATGTTACAGCCTCTTCTCTTTTGCCATCTTTCCTGGGCAATAATGACTCTTTGGCTAGATAGCAGTGAGGTATGTCGCTAGGAAGCTATAAATTGCAAAATTGGGACTTCATGTCTCTGTTTACAGCCATCTGAGCAAATGATTTGATGATTGGAGAGTGATCTCAGACTATGGGTGAGCTTTAAGGAAAATGTAAAGCAGAGAGAGGCAGAGGCAGTGAGTGATGATGGCCCACAAAGGAGCCTGCGGAGAGGTGGCATGTCTACTTTATTCTTTTGTCTTGTTGGCTCCCATTAGGCCTACCCATAACTATTACTGGACCTAAGAGAGTGTTACTAACTGTATAATGAGGTTTTAGCATCCTGAGAGGAGACCAATTGGTGTGATAGATGTTTGCTTGTTTATTTTATTTTTGTCAAGAAAAAATGGGCAGTGTGGTGCCTTGTGAGTGTTGATCTGTGTTTCATTCTTGCTCTTGTTTACAATGTGTGGGGTTTGAGCATCTCCTAGTGTTCCTGTGGGTTTCCTTCCCGAGATCCAAAGTCATGTACTTAAGCTGAATCTCTTCATTGTTCTATGTGTGTATCCTGTACATTCTGGGTGGATAGTAAAATATTAATTAATTCTTAATTCCATGTTCCTAGGGCCTCTGGACTTGTCTTACGTAAGTGTTTGTAGACCAGCCGCTAGCCCCTTCACCTGAATTCACGACTGACTTTATAGTGGCTATATTTAGCATGGAAAGGCACAGGCGCCAGGTTTGCAGCTGTCAGTCCAGGACCAGCCAGAATGGCTCCCGTATCTTGCGAGCTTAGAGGTGGTACTTACAGCACACAGTATTTAGTACGTCACTGACCTCTGAGTCCGTCCTTAGGCCCGTTGATGGTTTTATATGTTTGCACAGACTTCTCAGCTGCTCTCTCAACTGTTCCCCAGAAAGGTCTGTCACTGCTCTCAGAAGCACCCTCCCTCAGCCTCTCAGTCACCGATGATTCATTGCTGATCTTATATCGACTGAAACATGGAATCCACTGCACCAGTGATGCATTAATGCATTAATGTTTATGTAAAGTCAAGCAAACAAAAGACAGAAACCTTTTAAATGATTTAGTAGTAGTAGTTAGTTTTATTGTAATTAATTTAATGAAGCTTCATTATATTCATTCATTCATTTTCCAACCTGCTTTATCCTATTGGGTCAATGGGGGTCTGGAGCCTATCCTGGAAGCAATGAGCACGAGACAGGGAACAACCCTGGACAGGGGGCCAGCCCATCGCAGGGCACACTCACACACTGTTACCATTCACTCTCACATGCACACCTACGGGCAATTTATTAACTCCAATTAGCCTCAGCATGTCTTTGGACTGTGGGGGGAAACCGGAGTACCTGGAGGAAACCCCACGACGTCACAGGGAGAACATGCAAACTCCACATCATCGCTCCTTTTGCAGTGCTAGCCTTTAGGCCCCACATCCACATCTCTGCCTGCTACCTGCTACATTAATAGTTAGTGATATGAGTAAACATTAATGTTCTGTGTACAACAAGGCCTCTGAAATGTTTTAGAGATAAGTCAGGCATACTTTTCCATGATCCTTCAGTGTTTGTCTGCATGCATGGTTTGGGCTGTGTGTGGTATACGCCATGTGTGGGAGTATAAGGAGGACAGATTAAGGATAAGTCCTCTGTCTTATCTGCAGTAAAGCTGGTGTTCCACCCACGCTTCCTACTACAACATTCGTAATTGAGTCGTCCCTGACCTACTGTCCTAAAAGTATGTTAGGTATTGTGAGAGAATGAAAACGTCATTCACTTATTAGGAACCAATAAGTGGATCAGCTGCAAAAGATGGTCAGAGATGCTCAGCCACTAGGGTGTGTTGTCACTGCTAATTGACATGTCTGTTCCTCCCTACCCTGACAGGTAGGATGAAGATGAGGGACCTGTTGGGGAGGGAGCCCGGGCCTGCAGTTCCCCAGCACTCTCCCCTAGTGGTGTCTGCACATGATAAGCTGGACACAGAGGAGAACCAAGAACAACAATAAAAACAGGACCCAAGGACCCAAGGGAACCAAATAGGTTTGAGCAAAGGGAACAAACCAAGCTGAAGGACTGGAGGTTTGCCAGGTTTGTCACTGAGGCCATGTCCCAAGGCGGGAAGATCCTTCAGCTTTATGTAGAGGTGTGCTCGGTTCCAGAGGAGGAGGCCCACACGCCTGAGGATGTGGAATTTGCAGACCCTGCCATAGTACAGAGTGCAGATGTCCTGCAGCACCACAGACACATGTCTATCCCTAGCTCCCCACAGACCTTGCACAGGGGCATCAGCAGTAGCCACAACCCCACCACTTCCAAATCTCCTTCCAGACACTCGGTCAGTTTCCAACTGCACTCAGCAGGTGATCTCTCTGAGCCTCCTACTTTTCACGGGCAGAGATTGCACTATGACTCTACAGGTCACTTGCCATCTCTGCTACATCCCAGGACCAATAGTGCGAACTTACTTGTATGTACACATTCCTCAGAGTCGGACAGCGTGCTGGACCCTCAGTCCCCCACGGCCTCACTCCGGATCACCACTCCGACCACCCCAACTAGGGGACACAGTTCCTGTGTGGTAGCAGGAGTGGATGATGGGAGAAGGTCTGTTGTGACCTTTAGCTATATTGAGAAGGCCAGTGTGAAGTCTGTGGAGAGCCCCCAGAGTATTTTGAATAATTACCTCAATAGATCTTCAGAGGAGAAGCGAATGCCCAACCACTACCAGAAGAGGCTGAGTGAGCCCATTTGGCAGGATGCCAGAGATTCCTCTTGCCCTTGTAGCCCAAAGGTCTCTAACCTGGCCTTGGGAACCCAGCAAACCATGTCCCCTAATTTTTCCTGTGCCACCGTTGAGTCCCTTGCCCAAGCTGCCACACACCGTGCCATGAAGGAGTTCGGTTCACCAGAACTTTGGCACAGAGTAGACAATGTACCAGACTGTCCTGGAAGCAAACCTGAGTCTCAAGGGCAGTCTCGATCCAGCTCACCTGTCCTGGGGCATGGTGCCAGTACGCTAGCAGGCACCTCCTCAATGGACTTGGAAAGGAGCACATTGGGATATGCCTTGCCTAGGAGCCCTGCCAGTGACAAGCTTTTTGCAAACACCCAGCAAGCAGCTGTGTCCCAGGGAATCACAAACCCTGACCAGCGGATGGGACCTGATAGTCCCAGATTAACACTCAAGTCATCCAAGGACTTGCATGACAAGTCTTCAAAGGCAAACAGTCAAAGCTCTGGCAACCAGAGCCACATCCATGATACAAGCAACAGCCCATTCTCAGTTCATAGGGTCAACTTCAAACCTGGAAACTATTCTTCCCAACTGGCTAAGGGGACAAACCAGCTAAGTGGCAGAAAGGTTGTCTCTCCAGCTAACAGTCCTGAGATGGCCCGCAAGTTAGCTGAGGAGGCCACCAAACTGTCTACTCTTTTCAAGGAGGGCAGATACTCTCCAACGCGAACCTCTTTACATGGCTCAGATAGCCCCACATCTGAGTGCCAAACACAAGAAACTCAACAGCAGTTTCCGTCAAAGGATCATGGGTCACCGGGATCATGGGATGTCAAACTCGACTTGAACATCCCCATCCATGTCCCCTCCAAGTTGACGAAGGCCCCCCAGAGTACTGAACACTCTTCGGGAGGAACTTTCCCACTCTTTCCGGCGACTGACGCAGGCTCATCAGGCCTTCAGAGGAAAGAGCAGAGGGAAGGTGGTGAGGCACAGCCATCAGATGCCCACAATGCAGGGTCCCCCATTATACCTGCTCAGCAACACAGGACCAGTTGGAGCAACACAGATGTGATCTCAGGTCCTGTTAGAGATCATATCCCACATGTTGCTGGTAGCCCCATCCTGAACCGCTATCAACCTTCTCAGTACCTAGGAGGTGGCAGGTCCCCCACCATGAGCAGAAAGCGCATCTCAAAGCATGAATGTGAGCTGAGGAAAAGCCCAGAGGCTGCCAACCAGATCTGCATAGACAGGGATCCTAATGTGGAATCTGCCCCGAGCACCCAGCTTCAGGGTGGGGAGAAGATAACAGTAGGATGGGGCAGTCCCAGACTAGACCACCAAGAGAACCTATATCCCTCCCACCTCAGCCAATTGTCGAAGCAGGCTGGGCAGCAGAAGAAGGAGGTTGTCTTAATTAATCCCCTGCAGGGGGCTCTAGCTGTTGACGTGGACCGGAGTAGCTCCAGCATCCAAGCGAAAGAAGGGGATCAAAGTTCTGGTCTGGGGTCCTCCCGGAGTTCCAGTGCGATCACTGGCAGCTATGGGGATAATAGCATGCAAGACCGGGACTGCATCTCCCCAGAGTCCAACCAGTCTAGCCAGAAGAGCACTGACACAGGACAGTCCAGCTCGGGAATGCAGGTGCGCAGTGCGGCTGATCGCTTGATGTGTCTCTGACACTCCAAAAACACACACACTGACACACATGTGTTTGTCTTCATATCTTTGTAAGGACCATAGGTTCATTTCTTTGGGAAAAATCTTACCCAACTATGACAACCGTAATTCCTACCCGTAATCCCCTTACATCAACCATAAGTAACCAAACAAAAGACAAGACCTTCTACATTTTTTTTTTGTTAATTGCATTCACAGATTTTTATTAAATTGAAGCCTATATTGTGGGGATTGTGTCCCCATGGCTGAAAAGTAATAAGTTTTATTTAATTGTGGGAACATTTGGTCCCCACAATATGCTAAATAAAAATAAAAACTACACACACAGACACACGTGGCAAAATCTGTTACCTGGGTTCCGCCGAACATGGTCTGCCCTGTGTGACCTGTTTGCAGTCAGTCTGCAGCAGTCCCATCGCTGCACTGAGATCAGCTTTGCATGCTAAGCGGCTGTGAGCTGGTAGACCCGTGTGCTGAAACAGATGGTTAAGAGGAACATGAGCCCCCCACCCCCCCACGCTGCTTTCCTTCCTGTGTCTTTCCTCACCTTCACTGTTTCTCAACATGCAAGAAAATATCGTTTTTAGGCGGATCTTTCTGCTTCAAGTGGGATGCATAGAGTTCTGACAAAATAATCATGTATTAGTCATAGTGTTTTTTTCTCCTTCTGATCCTGTGTAAATGTGTGTTTCAGTCTGATGGGGGCTCTTCTCCAGTGGGCCCCTCCCTGCACTCTCTACGAATCGCTCGTGCCAAGTGGGAGTTTCTGTTTGGTATGTCACCAGAGGAGAGCGCCATCTCTGGGATGAAAGGTAGCTTTATCATTTCTGTGATTGGCTTGGATCTGGCGCCTTGCCTGACTGCCTTACACCCCCCCCCCCCGTCCCCCCGTCCTCCCTCCTTGTTGACTGTCCTCGAGGAGCATGCTGCTGGCTTTACAATGTAAATGTAATCCAATTACATGCAGAAGCACCCCACTGTGACGTCAGTTAGATGCTCGGGTCTGGAGATTAGCAAAGGTGGACTGTAGCCGCATTTACACGCTGCTGCTGGAGAAGGTCATGCTCATTATCTTCCCACAGTGCTAATTCCTATGCAAAGTGTCCTGTGTGGAGAAATGTGACATTGTGATGAAAAATGTGGCAGTAGCTTCTCCCTGTTGCAATTTTGAACAGGTCTTTATTTCATGCAGCCTTCTTACTAAACATCCTGCATAAAAACTGCCTTGTAGTCTCACACCTCTGTTCACACTTCTTTCCTAAAGATGTCCCAGACACCTCCATGACACCCTCTAGTGGTACTTCCAGTGAGTCGCCTACACCTACACCGTCCAGCTCTCTGCCTCTCAAGCGCCCCCCCCCGCAGATGGTTGGAGGGGATGCTTGTCTGCGGCTGGCGAACCACGAGGTGCAGCACGTGGAGGTAGAGCTCATGTCACCCCCTCCGGCAGCAGCCGACCTGGCACCCAGGACAGGAATCATTCGGCGAACGCTAAAGTACTCAGAGACGGACCTGGATGCCGTGCCACTGCGCTGCTACCGCGAGACGAATATCGACGAGGTGCTGGCTGAGCAGGAGGAGGCTGACTCCGCCTTTGGTAGCAGCCCCCCGGGCGGGGCACCGTATGCCCTCACTGATGGCGAGGAGGAGGAGGAGGAGGAGGAGGAAGAGATGGTCAGCTGGGCCAGTGTCAGGATGCAGGGGTACCGGAAGAGGCAGCACGCCACGAGGGAAGAGGATGAGGTATTCAGCCTGCTGCTGCGGAGGTGAGCTGCATACGCACATGCACGCAGTCATGCACGCAGTCATGCACGCAGTCATGCACGCACAAGCAGGCAGATACAAACACATTCAGGACCGGCAAACTCAAATGCCTCTAAGCTTGGGGATACACATCGGAAGAGGTAAAAAACAATTTGTTTCCAAAATACAGCAAGGATCCTTCCTTCCATTTAGAAGCTGAATAATTTCCATGTTTATTTTAATCTGTTTTTATTTCTGTGAAGTGACTGGGGAGTATTTGCAGTCTGACACTAGTTCTTTGTGGCCGAGATGGCAGACAGTTCTGCCCAGTGCTCCCATTGGCCCCTTGTGTCCCTGCACAGGCCCCTAGACAGCCATCCTGATGAGCCCGGGCCGCTCAAATCACCTATCGCGGTGGGCAGCCCCAGACGGACGTCAGAAGACGGCCTGGACAGCTTCAGCCGCCACTTCGAGAGCATCGTGGAGTCGCACCGTGCTAAAGGCACATCCTACAGCAGCTTGGACAGCGAGGACCTGCTCGTCTCCAGCCAAGCCATGTTCACTTTTGACCTGCCCACGCTCACACCTGAGATCCAAGGCCAGATTCGACAGAGTGCCCAGAGCATCGCAGAGCTCGGCTTTGCACCTCTGGCCCACAGTGAGCTGCCGAGTTGCTCAGACTCTGCCACTGCAGTCAGCGACTCTGAGGAAACACATATAGCTGGGGATGGCACCTCAGGGGACAAGCCACCGGAGGGCGCCTCTGAACCAACCTCCCAGGAGATGCAGCCTGAGGCCAGGTGAGTGTCAGGCGTCAGATCCCTGTTGTGCCTGAAGGATTCTTGGGCTCTAGGCAGAGGGCAGGCTTTACATTTTTATTTCATCCCTATTCCCGTCATGCTGAGATGCATGATCTGTCGTTCACTTTCTCTGTGATGAAGCTGACCTCAACTCTTCAAAGTGCTCCTTATCAGAACCTCCAAAATGTGGGCTGGGCTTGGCTGTGGCTCCTGGCATCTCTGCTCTTAAGCCTGGTTGAAGAACTTGGGGTCAAAAGATGTCCCCAAAAGTAGGGAAATTTCAGGTTTTACTGCACTTTGGGGACAATTTGGTCCTCAAATGTGATCTATGGAAACCCCCACACACACACACAAGTTGGTCTTCCAATCTAAATGGGGACTATCCATTCATTTCTATGGGAAAAACCCTAATCCCAATCACGACACCCACCTCTACCCATCCTACCTTAACCATAAGTAACCAGCCCAAATACAAGAATTTTGGCATTTTTACTTTTTTGATTGCATTCACAGATTTTTATAAAACTGAGGTTATTCAAATGGGGACCTGAAAAGATATCCCCGAAAGTAGGGAAATTTAAGGTTTTACTACATTTTGGGGACAATTTGGTCCTCAAATGTGATCTATGCAAACCCCCCCCCCCATACACACACACACACACACACACACACACTAACAAACATGACACACTGACAGACATACAGTATAGAACTCTTTTACAGGGACTTTCCTTTGGCCCTTATTTTACTGTAATTAACAGTCTCTTACCCCAAACCCCCAAACACTTCCTCAGTGATCTGTTTAAGTTTTTAAAAGATTTTCATCAGCTGGGGATGTCCCTTCATCATCTGTGCTTCAAGGGATATTTTCAAGATTAGTTTAAGTCAGAAGGATGTGGCATTTATACACCCAAAAGCTCACGCACACGCCGAGAGAGAGTGTTTGTCCCTATCGCTTGCTGCTGTATATGACGGGCAGCCCTGCCTAGTATCAGAACTGTCCCAAACAGATGGCTGCAGCATTTAGCTCTGGCTGACATATGACTCTGAACATGTGTGTCATTATGGTAGTAAAGTAAACCCATTACGGTGCAGCTGGGCAGTTTATCTGCGTATAAAGCATTTGTGTGTCTGGCAAAAATGTGACCCTTTGAAGTTGCTACGATTATTTACAAAGCTCACATGTTTTTATAAGATAAACCAGGAGACATATGGTGATGTTACTTGAATCATTAAAAAAAGATTGAATTGTGCTAATTTGCAGGATGTTTTCAGTGGTGAGGGATTCAGTTTTAGCTGTGTTTCCGAATTGGGGAAATAAGCTTGAAAAGTGGGCTGAAATGTTATTTTTAAGAATTAGCAGTAGGGGGAACCAGAGGGTCACAATTGTTTGGCATCTGCAAGTCAGAGTGAAAAAAGTGTTTTTTATAATAGAGTAAATTCTCTCTGGAGGTATGACATGTTTTTAGCTGCATGAAACTAGATTGCTAAGAACTGTGGTCTTATACTTTGACAAAGTAACATTTGACAAGTCCAGATGAATGAAAATGTAGTGCATCGGTGAAGGCATAGAACAGCATCGGTTGGTTCTGATGATGAGTGTATGCTCCTGTCACACAGGGGTCGAAGCAGGGTGACCTGCATTATTGATAGTGTGAGGTTGCTGCCCTTTCGTTTTCGCCTTGTTGTCCTGCTTCAGGTTTGCACTTGCGGATTCAGAGACGTGCAGACAATGGCAGAACTGCAGCAGTGTAGGAGCCAGAGGAAGCGCCTGTGATTGGCAGCAGGGGCCCTGCCCTTATTCCCGGGTGGCTGCGGTTCCAGGGCTCTCTCATGTAGCTCATGGAGGAAGAAAACGTACTTTCCTGCCATCTTTCATCAGTTCTGTATCCTGTGGCCATGTCTGTGTGGTTCTTTGTGTGAGGTTCTTTGTGTGTGTGTGTGTTCATGTGTGTGAGTTATGTATATATTACATTGTGGGGACCAAATTTGATAGAAACCTGTTATTTTAGCATTGTGGGAATATTATTTGGTCCCCACAAGGGGAAATTTAATTTAATAAAAATTTGTGACTGCAATCAAAAAACTAAAAATGTCAAATGTATTTTGCTTGGTTACTCATGGTTAAGGTTACGACTGGGTAAGGGTTAAGGTTGCCATTGTTGAGATTAGGGTTTTTCTCATAGAAATGAATGGAGTGTTCCCACAAATATAAGAATACAAACAGGTGTGTGTGTGTGTGTGTGTGTGTGTGTTTGAGCACACGCCACAGTTAGCCTCCAGCTCTGCTGCCATGCCCCTTGCGTTTCCTGTAAACTAACCAATCATATCTGAAGCCTGTCCAGCTGCACTGGGTCCCCATGGAAACCACAGATTAACTTCCTGCACCCTGTGATTTCAGAGTTTAAAATAGAAGAGAATTGAAAGAAGCAAGAAGCGTGAGGTTGGGCCCCTGCAAGTGGCATTGTCTGTGCTGCTTGGCTGCAGCCTGAGCAGTGCAATGTGTGGACTGTGAGGCCCAAATCATGTCCAAAAGTTGCCAGAGACTGCCAGAATTCAGCAGCCAAACCGCACACGTCCACTAATCTTTGTGACAGCTGCTTTGACTGCAGCAGTGCGGCTACATGAGGCTTTAGGACTGTAGGGGCTTGTATGAGGCCAGATAACAAACAGCCACTTTATTTTGTATCAAGCTAATGTAATAAAACCGGTCAGTGTAGTAGCAAAGAAAAATGTAGAAAAATTGGTAATGCTTTTAATGCTTAGTAGTGACTATAGAAATACAAATCATGAACAAATATAGCTATGTGAAAGAAACAATGCATCAGGATTTACAAGAGATCATTTGTATTTCATTTGTATTATTCATTACTTGTTCCTTCAGTCATTCCTTCAGGGAGATTTGGATAATTAACAAATATAGTAAGAAATATCGTAAAAGCTTCAAATAAAAGATCCATCACGATTCATCAATGATGAATGAACATGAGATCAGTATGTGGCTAAGGCCCTGTTCATGCAGTTGAATTGTTACCACCCTTAGCTAAACATCATAGCAATCATTAAGAGGACTTTTTGCAGGACTGCATTCGTTTTCGCTGGCTGTTCCGAGTAAACTTGCAACTGATGCTGCATATAGATATACATGTACTTGTTTAATCTTGTAAAAAAAAGTTTAATTTATCTTGTTTTTATGTATATCCAGTTAGTGGGTTATTAAATTGGTTTTTGATTCGAATAGAAAGATCCAAAAAGTTTGAGAGAGAGAGAGAGAGAGAGCAGCCATAACAAGAGGAAATGTTACTTTTCCAACTGCCTTGAATAGCAGTGCTGGCAGCAGGNNNAGGGAGGGAGGGAGGGAGAGAGAAGGGGAGCAGCAGAGGAAAAGTCACAGTAAGATCCTGCCAAGTTTATTTGGCCCACTGTGAGTGAAGGGGAAGCAGCGGACACTGGAAAAGTTTGCAGAGTGGGGGGAGGGGGGTGAGAGACACGGCCCTGGGGGAGACAGTGGAGGAGCAGAGTAACAGCGATCCAGGCAGAAGACATAGAGGGGGACTGTGAGAGACACGTCGCAGGGGAGTGAGGCACTCCGCTGGAGTGGAGTTGATCGGGTAGGAGGTGGAGGCAGACGGGCAGAGTGGCGTGAGCAGGGGGCCGGGTGCGAGGTGACCTGCTCTCCCTTGCATGGCTACCTCGCTGCTGTGCTGGCAGGGCAGGGCGGTGGATGACAGGAAGCGCAATGCCCCTCAGCAGTACACCCGCAGGTAAGTGAGGGAACAGCGGGCGGAGTTCGTCACAGAAGTGAGCGCCGAAGAGGCTGGCGCCGTATGCTGGCTGTGCCTTTCGACAGCTCGGTGGGAAGATGAGTTGTTGTGATGCGGGTGCTAAACCTCTGAGGGTTTGTCACCTGCCTTTTAATCAGTAGCTGAAATCCTTATTTTCTGTACCAGCTCAGTGAACTTGGCAACTGTTCATTGTTGACTATGAGCACAGATGGGATGAAGAGCAGTTAAAGTTCAGCAGCAGACCTAAAAACAGCACGGCCGGGCCCCCACTTCCTCCCTGGTCCCCTCCCCGACCTCCTGGCATCTGGGCCTGCTGCGACTTATGCTATGAAGTGTAGGGGATGGCATCTATTTATCTTAGTTTATGATATGTTCCGTCCCGGTTCTGGTCCGACTGCATGGCATCGCTGAGCGCTGAGAAGCATGTTGGGCAGTTCCCTCAAGGTCTTTGGCAGTCTTGTCTCAAATCCAGCTACAGAACATATTCACTCTCCTGCCACAACTGAAACTTTATCTGACCTCATGTCATCATGCTCTTTGTTGCAAGGGCATTGTTTGTCTAGTTTATAATGTTCTTTTTTTCTTGTGGAAGTAGACTTATATTCTTCTTTGTCATCTTGTCCTACAATGTTTGTTGTAATGTACTGGCTTTGCTGTATCGCCTTACAGTCTTTGCATGTGTGTTTGTGTTGAATGATTTTCACACAGTCACATGCAATGTTCGGCATTTCAAGTCCAGAAGCTACAAATCCCAACCCAGATTTTGTTTCTATCAACCTGTTGAGGGTTCTACTGGTTGGCAGAAACAAAATCTTGTTCTATATTTGTAACTTCTGAGCCTGAAATGCCCACAATGGTTATGAACAGTGAGAATTGATGGTTGGTCATTTTGGGAATCATGCGTTCATACTGAACACTCCAGGGGTCCTTCCTGTCACCCGCAGCGGATCCCTGCTTTGTGTCCTCGGATGGCTGTTAGGGGGGTAGGCTCAGGTGTGGGTGTGGTCCGTGCTCCTGAATGGCTAGACCAAATGAGGAGGAACAGTATGTGAATGTCTACACTCTTAAACACACAGTCCCAGGCTCTTATGGCACTTTCTGACACAGCTACGTGTTACTGCAGTGTTTTCTTCTCTCTGGAGTGTGGGAAAGACAAATAGCACTGAAGCCTTAATTTTGCTGGGTAGATCACATTCATTTTGGGTCAGTTTATTTGTCATATGAATCTCTGCCTCACAGTTACCTCAAAGTGCTTAAAAGCAGGTGCTGGCAGACATTACAAATACTGTAAGTTTGAAACACTTAGTGTCATCATTGCAAATTAACTCTGTTTAGTTACAAGTCCCAAGGGTACCTGAAGGAGAGAGATGCCGCAGTATCCGAGGCTACAGAGGGAAATAAATAAGATAGGTGATGAGACAGAAAGAACAACAGGCAGAGGAAAAGCAGACAGGGTGTAGACGCCAGTGACACTCAGGGGATCATTGACTTCATATTGTAACATAGACCTTCTCAATGATGAGTCACAAATTCGCAAATGAAGCATAGAGAATGTGCTTTGGCTATTGGGATCACAGATTATGGCCAAAGGGCCTGTCAGTCATCATTCAGCAGCTTGATTTTTTTTCTACTCACACAAACTGTGTCTGAATGGCCAAATGCCTTTGTTGTGTTGAGGGAAGCATGTGAGGTGGGAGGGTATTTATACGGAAGCAGCGCTGATACGGCAATGAGGCAGAGGATGACTGTGACATTAGCCTCTTCGCTACAGAGGGAGCAAATTAGGCAACCCGGATAACAGCTTGAATATGTGTGGTCACTCATATCTTTGTGAGGGATTTGAGGTGACATGTTTTGTATTCTTTTGTCCTTCAAAATGTATAGTTATTGTTATTAAAGTACATTAGAAGTAAACCTCACCATAGTGGTTTCAGCAATTTGCTGTACAGTCTCTCCGGAATGTTCTGTTGGACCTCAGTACGTCTGACTCTAATCCAAGTTCACATGCCTGTAGGGAGCATTTGTGTTTGCTTTTTATCTTTAGCAATGGGCTTTATCTGAATATGAGCCTGGGATGGGGAAGCTGAAGCTTAGTAAATTCATGTACTTTAAAGATAAAGGTGTTAAACAAGAAAAAGTAATCTGGCAATTTTTGCAAAGGGTAGAATGTGCTAGAATGTGTCTCTGTGCCTGTGAGCTCCTTTCCTCTTCTGGGGAGGTATTGCTAGCCCATTGTTTCAAGAATAAACAAGATAACTGCCCCCCCTGTTGTGTGTCAGGCTGTTCCGCTGGGAAGGGCTGATTGCTGAACCTTCAGGACTGGGGGGGGGCTGTACTCTGCCATATTTTTGTACAAAGGAATTTAGGGAAGCTGGGAGAGTTTTTGATAGAACGAGATTTTTGCGTGAAATGCCATAACGCCCAACATGCTGGTGACCAGGTCTGAATGGAAATGCTCGTACTTCCATTTATTGTTGTACTGAAAATGTTTTAGTAGAGTATGACTAAGAATTTTCTAATATCACAGCACGTTAAACAGTTTTTATTTGTACCGATAAGAATAATCTTTTATAACTGTAAGAGTTTATCTCTGGATATAATACTGCAGACTGAATGCAAACAGAACTGGCAATTAAGCAAGTTCTGCTTGATTAAAGCAGATTTGAAGTGTAGGTGAGGTGGAGAGTTTAAAGATGTCCTCTAGGGTTTAAATAAAACCCAACAAGTGACTAAGGTAAATATGTGAAGTACAGAGTCAGCCCCCCACCCCATTTGGTAGAACATAGCAGAGCTGCAACCTGTTTCTGGAAAGGGAGAGGGGGGTTCTATTTTACTTCTTTTTTAAATTCCATATGTTTGTTTGCAATCAACATGTTTTGGGTGTATGATGTTGGCCTACCAGCTGAATGACTTACATTGAGAAAAGTTGTGATGAAAGCAGGGGCGGTTGAAATAGGAAGGGTGGTGTGTGCACCTTTGGGAGTTGCTGCTCCTTACTCACGGTTAGGGGGGGCCAGTGAATGAGAAAGCAGAGAGGCCCTGTACGGGTCCAGCTCAATGTCACCATGTGCAGTTTTCACATATTAACAAGCAAAATTAAATTAAATGAATTGCTTTAGTGGCCTGGTTTTCGTGAAAGTTAAACTAGTTGTCTCTGTGGTGCATATGCATTAAATAAATCATGAAAAGTACATAAATGTATATTGTTTGCAGTCTGTGTGCTGTCTTTGTACTGTGTTTTTGCATATGTATGTGCAATAAATGTACTTTGGTGCCATATGCAAACAAATATCCTCCTGGAATCAGCAAAGTATGTACAAAGGCAAAACACAGTAATGACGCTGCCAGTGATACTAAAGAAAAGTGCTTCGGAGTTTTTTGACTGTCCACCTGTATGTATAGTATGTAGGTAAATGACAGTGTACTTATTTAAAGCCAAGTATAGCTGAACTAAGGTACTTTGTCACTAGATAAAACAAAGGATACGAGACCTAATGTTAGTCATAACTCAGTTTTGATAAAGTATGCAGTTACTCTGTTTTGCCTTTGTACAACAGTACATTATATTACTTTATACATTTTTATATTAATGGTTTTATTTGTTTTACAAAATGATGGACAGTACAGTGTTTGGTAAAATATTAACAAAGAAGGTATTAAACAGCTGATAGTGATGGTGTATCCTGAACAGAGGTTCTCCGCCTCGCTTGGCCTGCCCCCCCCCCCCCAACTCTCTGTCATGGTCCTGAACCAGTTCCTCCCTCTGCACGCAGAGAGAAGCTGGCCTGGCTGATGGTGGGGCCCGGCCCAGGCCCAGAGCCAGCCGACTGCCTCCTCAATGGCGGCAGGTCGGACACGGAGGCAGCCAAGCGTCTCGCTAAGCGCCTCTTCAACCTGGATGGCTTCAAAAAGTCAGATGTGGCCCGTCACCTAAGCAAGAAGTGAGCTGCGGTGGGGGGGTGGATGCGGTGGGGGTCTATGTAAGGAGCTCCAGTCTGGGGGAATCAGCTCAGAATTCACACCGGCCATGTTCTTGTGCTGACCCTAAGGGGCGCTCTTTCTGTTCCTGAAGATAAAAGCGCTCTCATATTAAAGCTGCCACCTTTAAAGCCAAGCTTTAGAAAGTCCAGAATCAGGTTTATTGGCCAAGTGTGTCTGTGGCACACAAGGAATTTGTTTCCAGCAGTTGCTGTCTCTCCAGTACATTGCAATACAATAGAACAAAACAGTGCCGATTAAATCATGGACGTCGCCTCCATGAAATCTGAGGGGGAGTCCGTCCCCCTCACATTTCATACTTATTTGTTTTGATCGGCCCACATTTAACATAAAATATTAGTTTTATGCCAGTGTGTCCCCCCCACATTCAAAATGCTTCTGATGCCTGGATTAAATACTATATAAAATATTTATAGACAGACAATGTATCTGCAAGTAAGTGCACACAACATAGAAGGTGCAATGGGATGTCTTAGATTCAGTTCAATGGTGTAGCAGTCAGGGAAGCAGCACACAGGGTGAAGCTGGGCGAGGGTGAGCAGGGCCCCGCTATTTTCACCATCTTTCTGTCCCCTTTCTGTATGTAGCAACGATTTCAGCCGGATGGTGGCCGAAGAGTATCTGAGGTTCTTCAACTTCACCGGGCAGATGGTGGACCAAGCACTCCGGTGCGTGTATGAAGTGTCTTAGTGCAGCTGTGTCTCCATTCTGGATTCTAATGGATCGCTTCTGCTGTCAGGGTTTCGCTGTTTTCATTATGCTGCATCCCAGATATGATCATAGCTTCAAGATGGCTCCTGTTTGGGGACGGTTTGAGTCGATGACCCAATGTCTCCTGCAGAGAGTGCAGGGGTATAGATTTGGGTTAGGGTTTGGAGCTGGTAGGGACATGTATCCACGAATGCTGTGGGAACACCGTGTTGGCGGGGTGGGGGGGGGGTTGGGGCTTATTTGGACCCTACCAATGTTGAAACCCAAACCTATGCCCTTGAGAGTGTGGCCAAAATCCCTGCTGTATTGGGGACATCCTGAGTGTCTTGGGGATTCTTGTCTGTCCCAGGGCCTTCCTGAAGGAGTTTGCCCTCACAGGAGAGACACAGGAGAGAGAGAGGGTGCTGTTCTACTTTTCTAGGCGATATTTCCACTGCAACCCCAAAATGATCCCGTCTGAAGGTAAGAGGAACTCTGTTTGCATGTTTGATGCTTATGATTGTGCTGATTTATCACGCAGTCCTTCGTCCTTAGAGCAAAGTGTCCCTCTGTTTCAGACAGTGTCCACACCCTGACCTGCGCCCTCATGCTGCTTAACACGGACTTACACGGCCATGTAAGTGAGAGAGAGATGGAGGTCCTGGGTTGCCATGGGTGGACTGAGAATGTTTCCCTGGAAGGCAGGGCCAGGGATGTAAGACTGTTACAGTTGAGCATGTTCAAAGCCTGGCGCCCCAGGATCCGGTTCATTAAAACCACCCAAAGGGCGCGCCAGTTGTGTAGTGGGTCAGAGAGCCACTCAGTATGAATAAGCACATTTTAAAGCTGTAGATGCTGATGATCTGGAACAGAACGAAGTAATAATCCTAATTGGACAAATAATTGACAGATACTGTACATACAATAGGCAAAACTTACCCTGCATGTTATTCTGCATTTTCCCGTAAGATTGTTTAAGATCCAATTTAATGCTTTAGAAAACAGAGGAGGGCTCCCTGTCAGATGTGGCCCGTCACCTAAGCAAGAAGTGAGATGCAGTGGGGGGGTGCATGCAGTGGGGGTCTATGTGAGGAGCGTCTGTTTGGATTAGCATTTGTTTCTCCTCACTGTGGGTATGACGGGGGTGCCTGACACAGGTTCACTCCCATTGCTTCTGTGGAGCCACCTCAAATTTCATGGTGCCCAGCATGTTGTGCCTCTCCCACCCTTTAATCTGCTAACTGGATCCCCTTTCTCTTGGGCTGCCTCCGAGACAGAGGTATTCCAGTGCAGCATGACTGCAGGTTCTGATGCGGGTCCTCAGCTCATGTAGCTGTTTGGCTGCTCTTGAGCTTAATTTGCGTGCAGGGAGTCAGTCATCGCTTGAAGGGCAGAAGGATTGGGTCTGTAAGTGAGAGCTGGACACAGCGTATGTCGGCAGTCTTTTAATTTCCTTTTTATTTATATCATTTGTTGCCATGCCAAGTCTACTGAATGCTGATATTGTACCTAAAAATGTGAGTGTGAGCGTGATTGTGAGGTATCTGTGTGACAGTGACAGATCAGATCGCTTTAGAATTTTTTTTATGAAGCTTACCATATTTACCTGACAGGGGAGATACCATGATCACGAAGGTGGTTCGCCAAGGTGAGGCCCAGCCATTGCACTGCGGCTGTGTCGACCCATGAAAATTCCCCAATGTGGGAATCTCGATTGCATAATTTCTGGTATCGGGGGACTGCGTTCACTCTCTTCCCTGATTTTTTTCTGGGCAGTGATGGCTTAATGGTCAGGGAAGCGTACTTGTAATTGAACAATTGCAGGTTCAAATTCCTGACCAGCAAGGCTCCACTGAGGTACCCTGAGCAAGGTACTGGCCCGAAGCACTGCTCCCCGGGCACTGAATTAGCTGCCTCCTGCTGTGTCACATATGGGTTAAATGCAGAGAACACATTTTGTTGTTGTGCTTTGGTGTGTCAACAATGACAATTAACCACTAAATTCTAATTCTGTGATACAGTTAGCACTCTATTCGAAGCATGTATGATCGTTAAATCTAATTGCTTGTAGGAGTGATATGTTCCGTTGACAATACAAAATATGGCATATTAAGTCCACTCAGCTCATTTGGCTAAATGTTTACTTCAGGTGAGGAGCTCACGTGATAGCAGCTTTGAACAGGTTGGGAAGCGCTCCATTAGAGGATGGCGTTAGCGTCCCCTGCTGTCGATGCTGACCTTCTCTGTTCTACCTCCCAGAATATTGGCAAAAGGATGTCCTGCCTGCAGTTCATTGGCAACCTGGAAGGGCTCAATGACGGGCAAGATTTTCCCAGAGATCTGCTCAAGGTCTGTGAGTCTTCATGCACGCACACACACACACACACACACACACACACACACACACACACTCATGCACAAAGGCACACTAGCATGCACACATGCATGCAGGCAGACATATACACGCATGCAGACGCACACGTAAATGTATACCACACATGCATGCATATGTGCACACACACCCACACACACACACACACACACACAGACACACACACACACACACACACACACAAAGTCCAGAATACATCAATCATTCACAAGATTTAATAAGAGGACTCTGTGAAGGATGTGAATGGTTGTTAGAACGGTTGTTACACTTTGTGTCTGCGTCTAGTGTCTCATTCTTAATGTCTCTTCCTAAATGGCATTGTTCATGGGAAACATTTTCCAGAAGCTTCCATACACAGCAGACCCAAGTCCAGGGTGACGTCCAAGCGTGACATGCCAAGCATGCCTGGGGATGGGGTTGGGCCAGGGGTGGCTTAGGCAGTGATAGCGGGTGTGTGATATGATCAACGGCATGCTGGGTCAACGTGTGAAAAGTCCAGGCTGCGGTGGCATCCTACACACTGGTCAGCTGTTATGACTCTACAGTCAAGCCGCAGCTGTGAACGGTTCCCAGGAATGAGAAGCCAGCGTCTGTCGTGTTAACAGCTACGAGATACATTTGTGCATTGCGATGCCAAAAATTACTGCCCATGATAATGAAGTTTCTGTAGTCACATGCATTCTGCGTTGGCATTTCCGGACACCTGTGTCAGAGATTTCCATCTTGATGAGGAGAGTGTGTCTCACCTCGGATGACCAAGCGGTTTGGCTCTTATTTGTATTGATGGTGGTCAGCTGATGAATGCTGGTAGCGGCTTGGCTGTCTTGAGGCAGAGCACAGCAAGCATGTTGCCCCCAGTGAGGTGTTGTTAATGCAGGGTGTGAATTCATATGTTTCTTCAAGTATTCTCACATCCCACTCCTTCTTTCTCTCTCTCTCTCTCTCGTAGCAAATTCACGTTCTTCCTCTGTCCCTCGTTCCATCCCTCTACATAGTCTCACCTCCCACATCCGGCTCCCCCCCGTCCTGCATGCCTGGGTGTGCAGTGTTGTCTCAGGGGGCCCGGGTGTGGGTTGAGCATCCTCTGGAAGCGTCTCCCTATCTCCAGGTGCCCCTGCTCTGGCTCTTCTAAACCCACGGTCAACCTTTTGACCTGGCTTTTCTCACAGTGCCGGTCAGCTGCCCAGGGAGGTGATGGGCAGCTTGTGTTTCACCTCTGGTGAAGTGTTAGCTTAGGGCTCTTTGTGAAATGCAGGATGTCTTCATCTCTCCTGCTCGCTGTGATATTCAGCAGGTGCTCAGTGCTGCTTACAGCACTGACATAGTGACATATTAACACTTTTTATATCCTATTCCTCCCTCCCTGCGTGCCTCCTTGCTCCCTTGCTCTCTTTGTTCTGCTGTACTGTAGTTACTGAGCCTCTGAAGTGGTGCCATCAGGTGTACCGCTGCCCCCTGTAGGAAGGTTGTGGTAATCAGGGCAGTCGTCATTGCCAGCTGGCATTCAGTGGTAAGTCACCAGGAGGATCAGAGCTGATGTGGGGGCCCCTGGAGCCAAATGGGCGCCTCTGCCCCCATCAAAAGCTGATCATCATTGCCCCCCCTCCATCCCAGCAGGGCTAAGGTTAGCATCAGACCATTATCATAACTCTTTGCACTCTGATTTTTGTTGTTCTCAGACAGGAGTGAACATGTGGACTTCCTTAGCTGATGGGCTTCACCCTGTTGGAGCGACTGTTACAGCAAGTGTCACATCCTTGCCTCAGCTTCAGCTTGGATTCTGTGCATCACAGTGACAATAAGACTAAAGCTGCAGACCTGCTTGTCCTGTCCTCAGATATTCATGACTGGCTTAGGGAGAGATGGATTACTGCAGCGTATTGTGAATTGTGATGGATTTTCAGTATTTCTTGTGGATCAAACTGTTTTCTGAAAGTGAACTTTGAGAGACTAATGTCAAATTCCCTAACATTTAAGACTTTGTACACATCTGTGTGTCTGGCTAAGCTGTAAACTCCAGTTTGTGTCTTTAGACAGCAACTCTAGAGCAGATAACTCTAGCGGGGGCTGAGCTGGTGCTTCTTGATGGAGGACACTAAATCCACACCCATAACTTTTAAATTAGATGGGTCTTGGTTTGACTGCACAGACAAGCCACCAGCTGGGATACTGAGGACTCTGTGCCCCCAGAAGTGTCTCTCCTAGGCAGAGTGTAACAGAGACATGAGTGACAAGCAAAAAGAGGAAATGGAGAACCGGATAGTCTTTCCCACATTATCCTCAGACTCTTCCAGAACCTTTCTCAGTGGAAGTCGTAACGGACCTAAGCTTATAGAGCAGTTACTGAGTTCATGTAGGTAACCGGTGAGTTTAGTGCCTACATAAGCCAGATACCTGCCTGCGTGATCAGAGCGCCCCCTATGGGCCTCCTCGGAGTTCCCTCTCAATCAGGTTACTAGTCCTGGCACTTTACTCAGCCTTTCCAATGGAAGTTAAGAAGACAGGTCCCTGTCTTAGTCTGCGGTAACCTGTAGTTTGGCCCAATGTTATTGATTTTTTTTCTTCCTGTTCGTGACATCCTAATTAAAAAGACTCTGCAGCCAGCAGACACAGAATTAATTGCTAGTCTGAAAGTCAATATCTGTCTGGCTGATATTCGCAGGTATTTATAAAGCGCCCAGATGGCCGGTCTGTGTTTCTCCCTTTTTGGAATTTTTGAAACATGCTGCTCCCATCCACCTAAAACCAGTTGTGTTTACTTATAGCTATAAAAATGGGTTTTTATCACAGCAGTTACTAATGAGCTTGTCTCCTCTCCTGACCCATCATATCGATAGTGATGTCCCTACATGTGTGCCGTTTGAGGAATTGATTGACGTATGTTTGGGTGATTTGCTCCTGCTCTGGGGGGCCTCCATCTCCCATCCCTGTATCCCTCCACATCTCTCCTGCCTGGGAACAGAGACCAGTGTGGAATGCTAATTGGCATCTGAAGGAGGGAGGAGAAGAGGAGGAGGAGGAGGAATCTGTGATTGGCTGCTTGCGGGCGGAAGGAGAGGGGATGAGCATTGCACTCAGAGAGAGAGGAGAGAGAGAGGGGAGAGAGAATAAGAGGGGGAGAGAGAGAGAGAGAGAGAGGAGAGCTCTCGGTCCCATCAGGTCTCTACTTCTCTGCAATACAGACAGACTTTTCATCTGCAGCAGGGAAGGAGGCGGCAGGTTTGGGAAGGAGACGCAAAGCAGCCTGAAGCCAGGGCTAAGAACTGCTGGGGTCAGATGCAGCATCTTCATGAGGACATACTGATCTGGCAGGAACAGAAGCTCTCCTGCTTCTCAAAATTGGCCTGCAGTTTGGGATCCTAAAGGGAGCGGTGAAGAAGCGCACATCTTTGGGCCTCCTGCACCCGTGGACCCGGGACTGACCATACCTGCAGCTAGCTGCCATTCACTCAAGCAAAGTTGGCATCGTCCCACTTCTTCTTGATGAAATTCCTGGCAATGCTCTTCTGTTTTCCTTTTGCGTGAGGTTTAGGAATTCCCACCCCTGACCGGGAGGAAGCCATCCCTGCATCTGCGCATTTTCCTTTTGCCAGCCTTTTCCACCCCCACGTGTGGCTGCTACCAGGGCTGCAGAGCATAGTGATACCCACCCATCATGGTGAGGCCAGTGGAAACAATCTAGCTCCAAAGAGCTAGGTAGTGAGAGCGCCCCCTACTGCCGGGGTAGAGAGATCATCCCCTGCTACCTCAGGGTCTGTGGCTTCACCCCATGCAGGCGCCAAAGCCTGGAGGCTCACTCTGGAGCCAGCCAGAGGGCTCTCTGGTCGGCTGGCTCTGAGTTCCATGCATTATGGATATGGACGGATGTATTATTGAGGTGCCGTGCTCCCCAGGCTCTGCTTGCACGTGAGGCTCTGCGGTTCCCCCAGTGAGGGGCTGCCTGCCATCACCGTCAGCCGTGACCGAGGTGCCCAGAGGGGTACACCGCACAAAAGACTGGAGGAGGAACGACTTGCATCCACAAGGTGCGGGTTGGTTGGGTACCTGATCTCTAAAGTTCCCGGACTGCCCCCCTGGTGACATGATTGGCGTAAACAGCCTACACTCAGCAGGCCGCCTGCGCTCCCACTCGCTGTGCTCCGTGCGCTACGGCCACGACTTCCGAGTGACAGACCCTTTTCGATACCCGCGCCCCCCGCGCTCCCGATCCCTCAAACCTCGGGCCTTCCCCGACCTGCTGGGCAAGTCACAGGATGGCCAGAACCACCCCAAGGCTCGCAAGAAAAAGGTAAAGCAGCACAGCCTGGGCTCAGGTCACCCCCTATGGCCCCTGTCTGCTGGGGCTCATACCTGCTCTCTTCACAGGTTTGAGAAGTTATGAGGTATTGCTCTCTGCTGTTAATGTTTTTAGGAATGAAGTTGCTTTTCTTGCATGCTGACGTCTCTGGAATTTTTTTTTGTTCATTTTAAATGGTGCTGGTGACAGAGAGGAAAGTGTGTTCCTCTGATAAACTTTTTGGTAGTTAGGCTTTGATTATATCAAATATAAAACAAATAAATAAATGAAAATATCAAAGTCTCTCGACACCTGTGATCAATTAGTGTGATCTTGTTTGAGCTGGGGTGATTCATGTTCTCTTTTATTGCTGTCTGGATTTGGTCCATGAAAGGTTTATTAGGAGGCTTTTATTTTGCTTTATTTGCTTACATGAACAAGGTGGAGCTGGCCATTGTGGGCATTTGCTGTGCAGTGGTTTTGACAAACACTGTTCTGTTTGTCTGCTTCTGGCTTCTCTTGGGGGTGATAATGTGGGCTCACACATCATAAAACCGGAGAGGCCACAAGGCAGAGAGATGGGCGGTTCTCTCATTGGACCTTCGGAAGACAGACTGGATCTTTACAAACAGGCAGAGAAACCTGGTTGGGCAAAGAACAAAGGTGAAGATTGCAGGAGATGACATGATGTCCCCATTATAGTTGACTTTTTTACAGCTGGGTAATATATTTCCTAAGCGACCTTCAACAGGGCCATGCAGAGACTGAAACAATCCCACAAGCCAGTCTCCATCGGCAGCAGTTGCACTTTCCACCCACAGGGGGCTCTGCCTTGGATGTGCTTGGAAGTGTCCGCCTAGTTGCATGCATTTTGATCATCATACACATACACACCCTGTGTAGCTGTGCAGTGGGGTTTCAGGACAGTAGCTGGGATCACGCTTACATGACCTGCAGCTGGCAGCCTGGCCGGGATTGTTTCAGTGTGAAAGCCAAGGACGGGGCTTTGGCATGGGCAGCAGGGGCCACTTGGCTGCTGCTTACCCGGCTCCTGACCTTTCCTCCATTGGCTGAGGTTGACTGTTAAATGAAACGCCCTTTGCTGGTATACTTAACTGTAGACAGAGGGGGGAGATATGACTAAAAATGCACAGCTCTCACGGCTGTTGCAGCAGAATCAAAATCGAGTCAAGCCAACGGGCGGCGTCTCCAGGCTGCTTATCAATGACTCTGTACTGTATCTCAATGTGGTCTTACATAATCAGATCTGATTTTGTTTCCCTGAACTCTTTACTGATGATGTTTTAAAGGAGTATTTCATGAAAGCACTCAAACTTTCACTTGTGCATGTGCCTTGTGTCTGCAGTGCCTCTCCTTTCCAGCCTGACTGTCTGCTTTCTGCTCCTGCAGATGCTGTACAACTCCATCAAGAATGAAAAGTTGCAGTGGACCATGTGAGTGTCGTCGCACGGGCGTGTCGCACTACGCCACGTGTGAATGTTGTAAGGTCTATTTGTGTACATCTGTGTCTCCAGCATTTTTCTCCGGAACCCATCACACTCAGATCTCTGCGAGCTGTCGTTGCACTAGACTGACTTCCACAACAGGGGTGTTTACAACCAAATAAGGAGCAGCACACCCATCTGTCACTTCTCAGGACATTAAAGTTGTGTCACATCTGTAGGTTGGCAGGGTTGTAAGGGACCATTTCAGGAGGGGAGCACTAGATGGGAGATTCTGGCAGCTAGTGGGACAGAAACTGGACAGAAATAGGTTTTGGACAGAGATATGATGAAGTCTCCTGGTGACACAGGTGCTGCCCCCTGTGGCAGCTGCAGGTACAGCAGGAGGTCTGTAATCCGTCAGTTCTGGGCAGAATGCCCACCACAGGAATCAATTACCCAGAAGTCTGTGGGGAGCGACGTCACCCCTGGGAACCGGCCACCTCAGGAGAGAAGTTTCTGGGCTTTTAATCCATCCCTCCTGAATGGATTGTTGGAGCAGGTGGGAGCAGGTGACCCCCCACTATACCCCCAACTAGTGATGGGCAAAATTATACTTATGAACCATTTTCTGTATTTTTTTGACTCCACTAGATGGTACTGTCTGTTCAAAAAAGCGCTCAAGGCATGCCCCAAAGCAAGCCAAGAGCACCATCTAGTGAGGTCAAAAAATACAGAAAATGGTTCATGAAGCTTCATTTGCTCATCACTACCCCCAGCCTGTGTGGAAGGCTACAGGTGGGTGTGTCAACTGTGACCATCTCTGCTCTTCTTCATCTTGCATGTGTATCTGGGGTTACTTTTACCAAACCCGGCCTCTGTCATCTCCTAAACCACTAATTAAAAGCAGGTCATTTCAGGCTTTGTTGCCATAGTCACAGCTCCCCACTGCAATTATGGGCTGTGGGCTGAAGGCATCCTGATTGCGGGTGCAGTAAAAACCTGAGCATCTCTCACGGCAATGTGACAGGCTTGAAGTCCTGCGATGGCTCTGTGTGGAGACACTGTCAGTCAGTTGTTTCTGAAGTAATGTCACAGCTAAGCTAACGCTGACACACTGCACAGCACCATTTACCAAAAACTCAAATGCAGTGGTGTGCCTCAGCATCAGGAGGCAGAGTAGTGCAGGACCCATGAGAAGAAGGCTGCCTCATTTACAGTCAGCTTAGCAGCACCTCAGTCGCAGCCACAGCCCGTAACCCATGTAAACACATGAAGCGTCACTGATGTCTCTCATAATGTGCCCCCCCAGCTTTAATAGCACACTTCTTTCTGGCTCCCCCACTTTCCGTCAGTGTTCATTTCAGCAGACATTTGTTAAACTTTGCCTCTTGTGATTTTATTTCTTTCTTTATTCTCCTCTTCCCTCCTTCTTTCCTCTTCTCCCTCTCGCTTCCCACCTTTTCTCCTTTTCCTTGTGTTTCCTTGTCTGTTTTCCTTGTATGTCTCGGTTACCTGGGTAACAGGCGAAAAGCAGACACCCTCACGTCATTTTGTGGCCATGTTGGGGGTTAATGGGGGGGGGGGGTTATACCTTCACCTGTCATGTTCAGCCATTTTCTTTATGCTGTATTTCTTTCTCTCTCATTGGGGGGGGGGGGGGCTGCTGTATTCTGTATTTATTATGATTCACAA
>JAABNX020000070.1:17357831-17369417 GCA_015163995.2 Mormyrus lacerda
AAATGGTGTGTTTTCTTTTAGCAATTTTGAGTCAATAGACAATGAAATTGAGGTTGAGTCACATTTGCATCATAGGATCATTGACCTAAACACTATTCTTTGCACTTATGAGTGTCATGTAACATTCACCAGCTTTCCCAGAAACCCCCCAATCTGCTGTCATAGTTCCCTGAATGTTGTTTGTGTCCTGCAGCTCCCCGGGGAAAAAGGGGCTGGAAGGCCTTCTATGCAGTGCTGAAGGGCCTCATCCTTTACCTGCAGAAGGTAGCTGCCTCGACCCCCCTGTCACAGCACCCCATGTCCTGTGAGAAAATACTGTAGATAAATACCCTGGGTGGCTCCAGGTCAAACACAGCTTCTGATTCACAGGAAGACTATGTCATGTTATGTAAATATGTTGATTTTTACATCTGGAATGCTTCTTCACCATATGGTTTGTTTTTTGGTATTTTTGTATTTGATTGTCTTTGTTTATTAGACACATGATGTTTCCTGCCTCCCCCGTTGGTCACAGGGTGAGTATCAGCCAGAGAAGCAGCTGTCCGATGAGGACCTGAAGAATGCTGTGTCCATCCACCACTCGCTGGCCATGCGGGCATCCGACTACAGCAAGAGGCCCAATGTGTTCTACCTGCGCACTGCTGACTGGAGGGTCTTCCTTTTCCAGGCCCCGTGAGTCCCCCCCCACCCAGAACCCTGAGGATGGTACAGTCCTGCTCCCCATGGCTCAGATAGTCACACAGCACATGTTAATGGGTGCATTCGACTTGGGCTTAGGTCTGTCTGCAGCTGACATGACGTGGAGCTGCAGGAGTGGAGTATAACCTGACTGCAGCTAAGTCGGACAACTCCTACTTCGCGTAGTGTGCAAGCCCTGACTGCAATGGCTGCACTGCCAGAAGGGTGTAGATAAATCTATACAAATATCACCTGCATGCTCATTACTTCTTTTACAAGAACCAACTCCTGATTCAAACTGTTAGCAGTGAAAAATGAACTATTGTGTATAGTGAACTTGTGTAAAAAGATAGCTGCCAGGAATCAAATACATTTACTTCAAAGATTCACAGTTTTTATTGTCATGTACAGAGTACAATGCAATTCTTACTTGAATTCCTTCTTCACAGACTAGACGATTAAACAAATAATGTAGCACAACATTACAGTAACTAACAATAAATAAACAACTAACTTACATGTACTATTAGAGTATTTATTTAATTTATATAAACTTTATTTTACCAGGTAAATTAACTGAAAACCAGTTCTCACTGTTTTACATTCTCTACATTCTCTTTTCGGGAGAAATAGCAGATATCGCATCAGAATTTCCTGGGATACAAATGTCATGCATGTGACTAAAATCTTCAACCAAAATGGGCAAAGTTGAGTCGTCACAGACATAGATGGTCACAGAGGTGGTTCCAGTTTGTGCAGCCAGATGAGAGGTGCTGCACGATCTGTCTCAAGGCGTCTTGCTCTTGCAAGGTTTTTGTACCATGTGACATGGTGACGCGTGGTGACGTTTTGCAGCGCCGGCTTAAGTAGGACAGAAAAAATCTAACTATAATGTCAGGACCAGAATGCATTGCATTAAGTCAGCGCTGTAAGCGGCTGCATGAAGTCGAATGCACCCAATGTTAGGATTGTTGGCAGGATTGTTTAAGATGATTAAATAAATGCAGGTTGATATGTTAAAGAAGACCATGATATTGACATAGACACAGCAGCATGTGTGTGAAGCTGCATCTTACACTGTGAGTATGTTTCACACCTACAGCAATGCAGAGCAGATGCAGTCCTGGATCACCTGCATTAATACTGTGGCAGCCATGTTCTCAGCTCCACCCTTTCCAGCAGCCATTGGCTCCCAGAAGAAGTTCAGTCGGCCCCTGTTGCCAGGTTCCACCACCAAACTGTCTGAGGTACACGCCAAGCCTAATCTAACCCCAATTTCAACCATAACCTTAGGGTTACCTCTGCACATCCTCATGCAGCTGCTCACCATAACTATTCCTACAACAACCATTTTTCCTTTATTTTTACTTGGTTGACCTCTGTGCTGTGAAAGTCAGTGCTGCCAACTTCTGGAAATACTTAATCAATTTTCCTTGCACATGCACAGCCAATGTGCACTGACATGCATGATTTCCCCCAGACACAAAAATCTGGGCTACGTAGATGCACACGGTCTGGCGCATATCGCTGGTGACAAAATTTGTGTCATTTTTTGTGCGGAAAAGTGATGTATGAATTGGCCTTAAACCCCTGTCCCTAACCCTGCCTTAATAATATCCCTTTCCATAATTCTGGTATTTACTCCAAGCCCTTCTGTTGCACCACCATAGAATTCTCCCTCTGCACCAGTCACATTGCCACTGAAGCTGTTGGGGTCTGTTTTGGCAGGAGGAGCAGGTGCAGTCCCATGAGACTCGTTTGCAAACCGCTTCTTCAGAGCTAAACGAGCTGCGTTCCTCCCCTCCAGACCGCAAGGTCAAAGGTCGTGAGCTGGAGGAGTACCGCCAGAGAGAGGAATACCTAGAATTTGAGGTGAGAAATGACCATTGGGAGCTCTGAGAAGTGTAATTATTGTTTTAGACAGTATTGGCTTGTGAATAATTAGTATAGATATACATGCAATGAAGGCTTGGAATTTTTTCTATTGAAAAAGAGTTCTGATCATTTTAGAAAAGATGGTAAATGTGCAATTTCCCTGCGGGTACCCAGTGCCTGACTGTAAAAACAGAGAAGTTCCTGGAATAAAGCTTGCTGGAGATTATCATGCACATGCCAGAGTGTTGCTTCCTTTTCTTAATGTCCGTTTGTCAATGTTTATTGCTAGAAAACGCGGTACAGGACCTATGCCATGCTGCTCCGCGCCAAGATCCGAATTGGAGAAGTGGATCTCTCTGCATTTGAGTCTCGTCTCCATGATGATGGTGGGCTGCAGCACACCTACTCCAGCCCCACACTCCAGCCGGAGTCCATCCAAAGGGGTCAAGCAGGCAGTAGCAAGGCCACTAGACGCGGGGATGGCCAGAGGCAGAGCTACCGACAGGCTGTCAAACCATGATGGGGCTGCTGGGCCTCTGGGAAGGGGGTGGAGCCCATCAGTTCTTCCTGGACTCCTTCGTCAATCATGGAAGCAGTCATGTGACTGAACTGATTTGTGGTAGGAAAAGGACAGAATGGGCAATAGCAAGACAGATCATTGCCAGCTTCCTGGACCACCATGTGGATGTTTATTTCGTTTAACCATCTAATAAGGGGATCGACTTTGCTCAGCTTAATTTTTAAAATTCAGTCTGGAGCACAAAATTCCAGATTTCAGTAGTCTGTTTGAGGGTCACTTGGGCCTACGTGATACTGCTCCTCCAGTGGCCAGTGCCGTGTTCAGAGCATTTGTGTCTCATTCTTGCTGGCTGGTAGCTGTATGGCTCCTCTGTGAGGTAGGCCCTTCTCTACATCATCAACGAGATGGGGGCACGGGGTGCGGGTGGCTTTGGATTAGCGGTATGCATCTCTTCCAGGGGAATTTGAGGTCATAGGGCTCAGCTCCAAGCTGGTGATGGGGGGGGAGGGCACGTTGGCTGCAAGGCTGGTGCTGGTTGGCCAGAGACAGAGAATCTCGATGGAACTGGCCAGAGAGCCGAGCCAGCAGGCAGCACTGGGAGCTGGGATCCCTGCCTGAAGTCATTCAGAGTCCTTCTGCCCACTCTAACTCTCCATGCACTGCACTGCCTCTCTCTCCCTCTGGCACACGCGCTGCCTCCGGTGGCCACAGATCTGAGCTCGGTGATGGGAGCTGAGTCATCAAAGTGTTTTCCATGTCCTGCCTAGGAGGGATATTTTTGCTGGAGAAATTATGTTTTGAGTCAACATTTTGTTGTTTTGTTTTTTGTTTCCATTTCCTTCGAATTTACTGTGAAAATGACCACAGAACCATCTTCATAGCTAGGCTAATTTATTTATTTATTGAGGCAATGATATAAGTCATTTTTTTATTTCAGAGGATATGCAGATTATTTTTCTGTTCTGACTTGCACATACCCACCAGGTACAGTAGGATTGCTCTGTCAGATTGCCTCAACTTTGTTTTGTCCTGCTCGCTGTATGAAACTTTCAATCCTTTTTCCAGTTCAGTAGTCAGACTGGCCTGCATATTCTCTTATTCTTCGAGCCAGCAGAAGGTATATGTAAGGTCCAGTCTTTGGTCTTTACCTTGCTAGCCAAGGAAGCTCATGGAAAAAGAGTCTGTAATCTCAGATTTTGTTTAGGCACCTTAAACTCATCTTTGGTTATAAATGCAATTTATCTCAATAATAGTTCTTATTTCCACGCCACTGCGCCTGGAACATTTATAATTATAAAAATTACTGGGTATTGTTAGTTTTGCTCACAACTTAAATACACGAAAGCCTGAAAGGAGTGAAATATAGAAGAGATTTGTGTAAGAACAAATGAAAATTGCAATTTACAAATCTCCTTTAGAGATTTGGCAATGTATAAATATGCTAGAACAGGTCACATGCCTCATGTCATATTTTTGTCACAAGGTATGTTCTACTCAGGAGCACATTGTCCACAATGGAAGACCATACACAGTAATTCCAGCAGTCAATGGAGGGAGCCATTTTCTTCTAGAAACATCTCCACCCAGTATATTGCCGAGGATATTTATTGGCTGGTCACGGCACTGCTTGGAATGTGGCCGGTTGATTCCGAGGCACTGGGCCGTTAAAACAACGGCTAATTCCATAGAAAAAGGAAGTCTGCATGTGAGGTTCCAGCCACTGCAAGCATTCCTTGCCTGTGGGCTCTCCTTCACTCTGGAGATTAACCAGAAGGTTAGACTCTCCTCTGCTTTAGGTCACTAAGTAGTGGCATTATTTGCCCATGTCCTTTGTTTAATAGATAAATCCCATTCTGTTATGTGTTTGACTCTGATCAGGGCTGCACTGGCCCAGTGAGTTAATAGCTATGTGGGCTGGCAAAATTTACCTTGACAGCCTCAGGACCCCAAAATTTAGGGGCGATTTTTAATCTGATGGCACTGCAGCAGTTTCAAAGGCACATCTCCAGGTATTTCCTTTGTGCCCTGTTTTGGTAACCCTGTGACAGACTGCAGGATCCCCCGGATGAAGGTGAGCCGCACCTCTCTCTCTTGTCTCCCTTGGCGTTGGTTTCCAAGCAGCCCATGGACCAAGCTCAGCCAGGTAGCACAGCCCTTCTCTGATCCAGTGGAACGTCTGTGAACTACATGTATCTGTTATTATCTGTTATTATCAATATGATTCTTGTTCATGGTTGTTCTGCAACTCAGTCTGAGTGTTGCATATAATCACAGGTATTTGTCTGTGTGTGTGATCCTCAGGCTAGGATTAGCGGGTCAGAGGTTAAGGTGGGATTAGAAATTCCCAGCTGGTTAGAGATTTGGATGGTAAGGATTTGCAAATGTGCTGTAATGGAGTAGAAGGAGACATTTTACCAAGAGCCATCTGATCAATGAAATAGTGACGACAGGAAGAATTCCACTGTAAAAAAAAAAACAATTTAGCAAATCAGCCTGATCCACTGGACCAGCAGATCCACTGGACCACCTTGTGTTTTTTTTTTTTTTAAACTTTGGATCAATCTAACACAGTGACTGTCTCCATCTTGTGCACTGTAGGCAGCCCAGAATCTGGATCAGCATATGTGACTATTTCTGATGATAGTTGACATGGAAACCACCTGACCACCCAGAGCTGTGAAATCTCTATCAGGGAGACACAGACCAACTACAGCCCTAACCCACACTAAACATGTACTGTCAAATACCATGTGTAAATACTACTCATTCTTTTAGTTGTCTTACATATAGTGTACTCTGAGAAATGTCACATTAAAATATGCATCAGGAAATTGAATTATATTTATGTCATTTTATATACAGGTATTATGTGTAATACCTCAGCTTCTGTTGCATCTGTTACAGTGTTCAGTGATTAATACGAATGTCTTTATTTGGATTGTTGAACTTTAGATGTATGTTTGCCAGCAGCCTGAAAACCAGCCCTGAATCAGTATGGTGTTTGTATATATAAGCTTTTTGGCAGCAGACTGGAAAAATAAAGATTCAAATTAAAAATAAGCAGAAAGTGGCCGTCATTTTGACTTATGGTTTGCACACAGATTTTTAACTAGTTAATCATCTTGCAACAAATAATTAATCTCTGTGACATTTTCATGGATAGTATAAAATATGGTGGTGACAGAGGGTGGTGTTAATTTGCTTTTCCCCTTGATCTATGCACATAATTATGAGGCAAAAAGGCAAACACAATGAACAAGCCTCTCAATGTTTTTTTTTTATATCAATTTATATCTTTTTATTTTCCATTATAAATCTTTAGCATTTAGCATGGGCTGAAAATTCTACAATTAACACAGATAATGATGATGCAGCTCTGTACATATGCTTTTGGAAATTGGTGAAATAAATATTTGTTAAAGCTGGGTGGTCCGTACACCTTAAGTGCTAGTAGCGGGTTTTTATTTTGCTGCTTTCTTGGGTTTTTAGATCTCTGAGTCTTTTGAGCATCTCACACATCTCCCTTTCTGTGCAGGTCTGAATGGCAGTCGGTCGTCCGTAAATGCAATGGCATCCCAGCCTGATGACTCAGCCACCACAGGCCTGTGCTGGATTCCTGTGACGTCATTCGCTAGCTGTACTGCTACCATGACAACGAGAATTTCTAAGAGCAGTCTTATCCCCAACCCTCCTCTCCCAACCCCACCTCGATGAGTAGATGAGTGGACCAATCTCTGTGATGTATATTGCAAGAGAGACTCCTGGGACCCATGTCTGGTTGAAATACATTGACTGTGAGACTGTGAGGTGTTGCCCTGGCTGGCTCCTCTCCCCTCTGCAGGTCAGCTGGGTGTTTCATGGGTTGGCCGTCACAGGCTGCTGGATCTCCTGTTCCTCCACATCTTCTGTCACATGGCTGCCAAATCCACTGTCCACGGTGGCATCTGATACAAAGGCAGGCAGATGACATGGAGGTCAGTCATTACATGACAGGAGAGATGGTGTCATAGTGGCAGGGTGTGAAGTAGGTACTGATGTTAGACAAAAGGTCTAACAGGGTGATATCATACTCACTGCACTAGAAGGCTAGTGGTTACATCCCCTGTTGAGGCTGGTTCATATTTTACAAGAATGTGGCAGCGCTATGGCGCATGCAGTGATGGTGGCGTAATTTCCATTCTAGAGGCCAGCCTTGGAGACCGCATAAGGGTTCCGCACGCGGGGCACATACGACTCGGAAACTAAAACAGCTGGTCCTTTTAGTGGTGCAAACGAGCCTCGATCGTTCATTGGCCAGGGGAACAGTAGCAGGTAGCTAGAAAGAAAATAGACCCAAGATTGTATACAAACACCTTTTCTACTCTCTATGATCAGCATGGTAACAAAACTGGTGAGCGGACGTGAAGAATGGTTGACTGAGAAAGTTTGGAAATACCGGCATTTATATGATTCCTTGCTACAGGATTCTAAAGACTCCCAGATGGCTATAATCTAAAATAAAACACATTTGTATGGCAACGCCATACACCTGTAAATGTCCCTGAATTAGTGTTATTGTCATTTGTTTTATCGCAAATATAGTTCTTACATAGTTCTTTTGATTTTTATTTGAAATCCAGGTTAGTTTTAGTTAGAATGTTGGGATCTTCAAATACATAACCACTCGTCCTCAGAAATATTTACCCCTAATTCCTCTTCCCATTTTTGTTTTACATATAATGTTGTATTGCCTTTCCTCTCCATTAGTTGCTGATATAAAGCAGATATTATTTTGTATTTTTTAGAGTTGCATGTTCCTATTATAATCCTAATTATGCCATTTCTGTCCAAATTTACTTTTGGTTTTACCTCCCTCTCATAAAAATCCCTTAGCTGCAAATATCTAAAGGGATCCTGGTATATTTGTGTTTCATCTCCTGAAAGGTCATAAATTTCCATCTTTCATTACTGTACATAATGCTGTTATTCCACTTATCATCCATTGTTTAAATCTCTGATCCAGTGTATTTGGAATAAAGTGCTTGTCATATGACACCCATCGAAGTAGTCTGAGTTCTCCCTCAAGTTTATATTTCTGCACTATATTATTTATTTTTAATGTGTCCTGTCCGGCAGCTTTAGCAAGCAGAATAATGGTCTGAATGCACTGCTGTGTCAGGCATATTTGCTTTACTATGAGGGGCTCTATAAACTCTGCATAGGCCCTTCATGTTGGTCAATTTCTTTTTATTTGTATTTTATTTTTAACACATGTAAAATATTCCAGTTGCCAAGCTATATTAAACCACAAATTAAATGTAAACTGCGTGATTGTATCCATTTTCGCAAGGCAGTCTTTTGCCTCATCACCATCTCCAATGAAACTCTGAATTTCCCTCCCTTGTGCATATTGCTCTAAATTTTTCTATTTCGCCTCATAATCCTTAGCACACCAGCAAATTACAGGTCTAAGTTGTGCCGCATGGAAATATTCCTTAAAGTCTGGCAATGCCATACCCCCGCATGTTTCCCAAGCTGTCGAGTTCGTGGTTGAGCCTTGATAAAGTGTCCTAATACATTGAACGGCCTTCTCATTCAGTCCAAACTTCTCAAGTACTTGATATAGAAAAGCCTTATTAACACTATGAAATGCCTTTTCAGCATCAAGGCTTATTTAGGCTGCACTTATTTTGTTGCATCTAATATAGTCAATAATATGCACTGGTCCTCCGACTGTAATATTATCTTGAGTTTGCTGTCTCTTAATAAAAACCTGTCTGGTCTGATCTATGATGTGACTCATAAAGTGTTTGTATCATTTTGCTATAATTGAGGTATACAGTTTATAATCTACATTAAGTATTGATATGGGTCTATAACCCGAGCAGGTCTCGCTGTCAATCCCCTCGGAAATCACCGTTATTACTGTTTCCTTCCAGGATGGTGGGAGTTCACTATATTCAAGTGTATAATTAAATGATGATTCAAGCATTGGTACAAGTTGTTCACTGAATATTTTGTACCATTCAGTGGACCATCACTGCCAGGGGATTTAATTATTTTCAGTCTGCTCACTGCCTTTTTTATTTCAACTTTGGTAATGGGTGAGGTCAGGAGTTCATTCTGGTTCTTCCCAATCGCTGTTAAATCCAGTGTTTCTAGAAACGCTCTCATCTGGTCAACGTCAGCTGACGGAGGCTGGCTATACAAATTCCAAATAATAGTTCAAGAGTTTCAATCTCTTTAGGTTCATAAATCATCTGGCTTGTAATTATATCTCTTATTTTATGAATTGTCCTATCAGCCTGTTGTTTTTTTAGTCTTTTTGCTAACAGTCTGGTTGCTCTGGGCCCCACTTCATAATAGGATTGTTTAAAAAATCTTGTCTTCTTTTCAATTTCTGCGTTTAATATTTTATCAATATCGTTCCTCATTTCTTTAATTTTCGGAAGTAACGAAGGGTCACATGCACATAGGGGCCCTCCCTAGTAATGAGAAAATCCTACTAGAAATGTCCAACATTCAGTGCTTAGTTAAGCCATTTCCTCAGTTAGTTTCAATAAAATCATTAAAAATCAAGTCATAAGTCTTTCTAAAGACATGGCCCAGGTTTCAAAATGCATTTTACCATAAAAGGAAAAGAATCGGATAACTAGACAAGAAATTATAAACCTTATTACTATTTGCCTCTTGTAAATATTACCAATAGGGGGCAAATTCTCAATACCTTCTTATCCTCAGATTCACCGGATGTCTCTCCCAGGGCGGGAGACATACTTGGTTTCCATCTGGGCTACATTTCTCTTAAACTATACCATTTCTGACATTATGAATCTCTTCTGAACCCTGCAAGCCTATCTCTTGCATGTTGGGCTGCTCTGCCAGAAGCATTAGTGCGTTCCCATGGCAACAGTTCATTCAGTTGTCTTTTAGCAGCCATCACAGAGTTTGTCCTCGTCACTACAGCCACCTGCAATCTGCGCTTATTCAGCTCCTGGGCTGCTTCTTCCGCACTCCCGTAGATCCGCAGTCCAGAATCCTATTGCACTCACATGTTTGTATATGGAATCTGGAACCGGGTCCCCTTCTCCTTCAGCATTACTTTAATGGGTCCGTATGCCTTGCACCTTTCCATAATGTCAGCAGCGTAATCATTATCAAAATAAAACCACTTGCCCTCAATTTCAATCTTCCGCTGCCAGGATTTCCTTAGGACCAACTGTTTAACGTGGAAGTGTAAGAAGTTCACTATTATTGATCTCGGGGAAAAGGTCACGGCTGGCCGTGGGACCAATACTCTGTGTGTCTGCTGTATTTGTTGCTCTACACCATCTGGCAAATCAAGTCGACTTTTAAACAGCTCTCTTACAAAATCAATTACTGACCTCCCCTCTTTTCTTTCTGCTATGCCATAGATACAGAGATTATTTATTCTAGAGCAGCTCTCCAAATCAATCTTCTTCTGTCTCTCACTACTGTTATCAATGTGTCTCATTTCCAAGCAGGCTGATTACAGGTGTGTTATCCGCGTTTGCGCCTCAATAATGCTAGCCTTTTGACACTGCAGTTCCCATAAAAACTGAACGAGATTCCTTCATTGTTTTCAATTTTGCTCAGGTCCCTTCTCAAATCTTGTTTAAAGTCTTTCAGCTCATTGTAATGTAGCATCAGAATTTGGAGTAATGCACCATCTTTGATTGATGCTGATTCTTCACCATTCCCGTGCTCAGCATTAGCCATGTCCAAGTTTTCTTGAGTTTTATCGTTCTTATGACTCCTTTGTGCTTTTCCCCCTTTTCATTCTCGAGTTTAGATGATTTCAAAACTATTTATATTTATAGGGGGTAGTTTACCAAAACTGACTCTGAGGAGCTCACTGTAGCGCCACCGGAAGTCCCCGTATATTCTTGTATCTTATTTCAGTTCATGAGAATATTTTTGTTAATGATAATAACCCTGCCTGGCATACTGTAAGGACACAATGTATAATTAGTTTTAGTTAAATTTTATTTTTAATGTAACATCCAAACCATGCTTCATAAATATGAATTTTAAGGACAGCTTTGCTCTATAGCGCCACCCCAGGTCTGCCATCAAAGCACATGGCTACCTAACATGGTGCAAAAACATTTGGCATCGTGGACTGTTCGGTATTACAGTGCGCTTGCTGTTGCAGGGCTGTGTCTGCATGAAGTATGAACCAGGTCTTAACCATTGCAAGCTGCCACCCCAGCATAAACATATAACTATGCAGCCATGCTCATCCTACCTGTGCTCTGGGCCTTGTCCCTCAGCTCTGTCTGTCTCAGCAGCTTCACTCCCTCATTCAGACCCAATGACTGCAGGGCCTCCACCAGAGTCTCCAGTTGACCACCACCCAACTGCATGAAAATGGAGAGAAGTGACCGGTGAGCATGCCCATTGGGGACACAGGTTCAGGTGACCGGTGAGCATGTTCAGTGAGGACACAGGTTCAGGTGACCGGTGAGCATGTTCAGTGAGGACACAGGTTCAGGTGACCGGTGAGCATGCCC
>JAABNX020000070.1:17373898-17391357 GCA_015163995.2 Mormyrus lacerda
TGTTGCATCTTTCCCAAGAAGACTCATGGCTGTATTAGCTCAAAAGGGTGCTTCTACTAAATACTGAGCAAAGGGTCCGAGTACTTAGGACCATGTGATATTCCAGTTTTTCTTGTTTAATAAACCTGCAACAATTTCAAAAATTCTTTTTTTTTTGTCTGTCTATGGGGTGCTGTGTGTACATTAGAGGAAAAAAATAATTTTAAATGATTTTAGCAAATGGCCGCAATATAACAAAGAGTGAAAAATTGAAGGGGGTCTGAATACTTTCCGTACCCACTGTACTTGATAACCTCGAAGAGGAAAAATCATTAAAGCTGTGAAGTTTTTTTTTTTTTCTTTTTCCCAATGACAGAGTAGTAATTTTTTTGCAAAACTTAAGGATGGTCTCAACCCAGCTGACTATCACGGTCCTTGTGATGTGATAGTTGCATATGCATAACAAGTAATGTTGGAATTAACATGATACATTGGGCAGCCCTAGACTGTAGCACCTTGGCAGTGTCACTTTCCCACATTGTGAGCTTGATGACAAGGTTCTGAGGTTCTGACACATACCTCTGTGATGAGCATGCACGCCACCTTGAAGAGGTTCTCTCTAACGGCAAGGTGTAATGCTGTATTGCCGCTCTTCAGCTCGGCAGCGTTGACCCGGGCACCAGAGAGCACCAGCGCCCGCAGGCAGCGCTCGCCTCCCTTCTTCACAGCCAGGTGCAGTGGGTGGAGCCCTGGGGGCAAATGAGAGACATGTCGCGGGAACGGAAACCAGGGAAGGAAGGAAGGATGTGATGACTGCATGGCTGCATTCTCAGCTCCATACCGTGGTAGTCGGCTGTGTTGAACAGGTGGCTGTAGTTCTCCTTTAGGTGGGTCAGGAGGACGCGCACCACAAACTCGTCACCGATATCTGCTGCCAAGTGCAGCACCGACCTGCCATCCCGGTCGACCAGGGTGGGGTCGGCCCCTGCTTTCAGCAAGAAGTCCAACACCTTGTGCTGCTTTGTTATGACTGCAAGGTGCAGGGGAGTCTGCGGGAGGTGGACACACAAAGGACTTTCACTGCTTCACAGGGGACAGTAATGCTACAGCACAGTGCTGCGAGACAGACAGGGACCCTGGGGGCAGAGCTGGCCCTGCTTACCTGGCTCATGTGATTGCGGATGTTGAGGATCTGCTGCTGGGGAATGGTGCTGATCATATACACCAGCTGCTGGACCACCGCAGGCTGCTGGTGAATGATGGCCAGGTGCAGGGGCCTGGGACATCAAACAGGTAAAGCTGACCACAAGTGAAGCTTCCAGTCACAGAGAGAATCAGTGATGGAACTGTTTAAGGCTGATATTCTACGTCTCAGGACTTGTGCTAGAGGTTGTGGGGTCAATTTAGGTGCTTGTGCCGGATTGCAACGGTAAAAAGGAAAAACGGATTGGCAGAATAGAGTGAAGATGAGACTGGATCCTAAGTATGAGGTGGGTTAGAGCGAGCATGCTGCTTCTGCCTTGTAATGCAAGGGACTCACGTATCTCCATTCTCGTCCTGCACGGAGTAGAGCTGCCTCTGCACGGCCAGCAGGAGGCACACGTCGCCTGTGCTGCAGTAGTCCAGTAGGGACCTGGCGGTACGCTGGGCTGTCTGAGTGGCGCGATTCTGCAGCATGGAAGCTGTAAGGGGAGGGCGGGGTGGGATGACGTGGTCTCAGTGACACCTCTGCCAAAATGGCTGCTACTTCAATCTTGGATCAATGATGCAATGGAGGTGGATCAAACACCTCCTGGGTCCTGCGCTCCAGCCCCCCCTCCCGACCCTGGAAGCTCACCAATCTGAAACAGCTGCTGCTGCAGGGCGGGCCCTCCTGGTGGCACCCTGCTGCCTTCCTGCCGGTCGACGGGGGTGCTGGGGGCTGGCACCGAAGCTGCCATGCGTGTGCCATTGCCCATAAAGGTGCCCATGGAGCTGAAGCCCATGTCCAGCTGTGGGTTATAGGAGAATCCGCCTGGGGGGAAGGGGGGCAGGGAGATCTGCATCAGCTTCAGCTGCAGGCCTGTTGACTCAGTGTGACGTTACGACCTGTTTCAGGAGGCCTATATTTATGATTAATTAGTCACCTGTTAAGAAATCTGCTTCCTGTCACCCATGAATCAAAGCCACAAAACAGCGGTTTCTTACCGTTTCCTCCTCGACCTGATCCTCCGAAGCTCCCCGGTCCTCGGCCAGTCCCGGCAGCCCCCCCAGGGGGCCCATTCCATGGGTCAAAGGAGTGAGGGAGGGGCTTCTTTTTTTTGCGCTGAACCTCCTCCTTGTCTGAGAAAGACACACAGAGGACATGATGTTCAAAACTGACAAGAAACATTATCAGGTTTTCTTGGTTTTTTGACTGTGCAGTTAGGGGAAATTTTAGAATTTTTAAGGTATGTGGCATAAAAGGATCCATAATTGCTTAAAAAATAGCCATCAACATTATTAGCAAAAAATATTTCAAACTATTGAGTAACTGAGGAGTGGGCACTCCAGGGACCAATCAGCTTTTAGCTGAAGCCAGTGCCCCTATGGCCCCGCCTCTGCATATGCCACCTGTGTACAGCCACCATATGCACTACAGCTAGACCAGGGGTCTTATCTGCAAAGGGCCGGTGTGTATGCAGGTTTTTGGGATAACCTTTAGGTCAGCTGCTCAAACCTTGGTGTGAAGACTCTTTGGCCAATCAGTCCTCTAATTAGTAATTTAATTAGGGAGTTACAGTGAAAACCCACATACACACCGGCCCTTTGTGGATAAGATTGCCCACTCCTGAGCTAGACTAAGGTAGCACTCTAGTATAGTAACAGGTTGAAAATACTGCAGTATCTCTCCCTTGAGTCGGCTTACCTTGCACATGCGGCACGTAGGTGAACTGCTTAGGCTCACTGCAGTCATTTCCCTTCCGCCGTTTCAGCTGCAGGAACACGGTGACTGGCCGCTCAATGTCTGGAGTGTGGTATTTGGGAGTCTTAAACACGATGGCGTACTGCGGGGAAGATGGTGTCACACAGTGTCATTTTAGTTTTGATTTTTACATTTTTTAATGGGCAAAATATGTTTCAGGTATTTTTAATGATAATTAAAGATAAATCATAATTTTAGCTAAATAGTATTTACTGTAAAAACAGTAATGGAAAGTATTTGACATTTGTTTTTATTTTAATTTGGTTAGTTTCAGAAGCAATATTTATTGTTTTCATTTAGCTATAGTTATTTATTTTATTTTCCTATCATTTTATTTAATTTTATTTCAGTTTCTGAAAATGTTCTCTTATAATATCCATGGTGCCACATCCACATACTTCAGACTCACCTGTTTGTGGACGTCTGTGGGAGAGAAGTCTCCAAAGTCTTCCCAGCCTCCCTCCTTATTCTCCTCAAAAAAGCGAATATCGATATCATCTAGGGAAAAAGGAGAAACACAAAGGTGAATTAATTATTGCTTACTGGACGCAAAGTACCTGTCTGCTGGGAACTCTGGGAAGTGGGATCCCTCAAGGGTTAAAAAGAACTGCCAGACAGTCACTGGCAGCGGCTCACCTTTCTGCACCTTGTCACACAAAAGGAAGATCTCGTCTCCACCCAGCACGGAGCCGCAGGTCTTGTCCATGCGGGAGATCTTCAGGTTAGAAGCATTGGGTGACTCTGCAAAGACACCATGGTGTGATCATGTGACTCATGATTCTGAGTAGATGAGTCTGTGTGCTGTGTCTGTTCTCTTGCTACAGGACTCACTGCTGTCATAGATGGGCTTGGAGATGGCCGGCTTCAGGGCTCTGGTGTAGCCCCCATCGCCGTCCTGCAGGTAAGCCGTGAACTTCAGTCTCACCACATTCAGGTCCATCTTGTTGCCCAGCTCTTTGGCCTCCTTTAATATTTCCTGCTCTTCTGCGTCTGTTTTTAACATGACATTTTTTATTTGACCAAATCTGCACAGCAAAACATTAGAACAGTGTATTATTAGAGTCACTAGAGTCAGTCCACTGTGTAATTAATGGGGGGGGTGGGTGTTACCAGTGAGGTGGTAGTTTGGTCCCTTCAGCTTCAGCTTCTCCTCCTTAAGTCTCTTGGCGAGGACCTCAAAGACCCCTTTCTTTGTGATATGGAGGATGCCCAGGTTGTTGAACCTTGAGTGTAAGACAGATTCAACAACAGTGCTTGTTATACCACAAGCAACAGCTTCGATTACAGAACACTTCACTCCAGTGAAGGTACTTGTCTTTGTGGGGACTGTCCACTCATGTCTATGGGCATAACCTTAACCACAGCTATGATAACATTAATTCTTACCAGGTCCATACCTCAAACATAATTAACCAAACAAAATAATAAAACAATAAAAGACTTTTGGCATTTTTAGATCCCATTCGTAGATTTTCATTAAATTCAATCTCCCCTTGCAGTAAAAATAACACATTCTGAGGACATATGACCCCCCCCACACACACACAGGTTTCTAATTATAGCTTTGTGGTGACTCTCCCTTCATTTCTATTTGGAAAACCCTAACTCCAACAGTATGACCTTAATGCCTACTCTGCCCTAACCTTACCCATAAATAATCAAACAAAATATGACACTTTTTAGTTTTTTGATTGCATTCACAGATTTTTGTGGGGACCTGACAAATGTTATTTTATTAATGGCAAACCAGCTATTCTCCTGAATTTTTACTGAAACTTGAGCCGGAAAAAAAACTTAAGATTTAAAGATTTTTTTTTTTAAAAAAAAGAGACTTAACCACCACACTAACTAATGCAGCGGGTGTGCTCTCTGCCCAGTGGAGGCACCAGATAGTCACATGATCATAGTCACACGGTCATAGTTGCGTACACCGTAATAGTCACATGATCAAAGGATGACAGACAGCCTTCGGTGTGGCACTCACTGCGCCGTCAGGTCAGTGGGCCCCACTTCCATGCTGCACATGCCACTTTCGTTGCAGTTCTTGCCCACCAGGCTGTGTGCGTGCACCCGAGGGGGGTCCATGTGCGTCACCAACTGCACCTCCACCCTGGCGTAGCCCATGTAGTTACACACCTGGAGGGAGCCATCGCAGCGTCAACCACCCTGACAGCAGGCTGCTCAGTTCACTATCCTGGGGCTAAAACTCATCTGTTTCAGACTGGCCAACTATCTATGGTGACGCGCATCTCTGTCACAGCCTATTGGCATGCAGCAGCAGTACCAGACCAGCTGGAGGCACATGTTCAGACAGGGGTGGGCAGTGTACCTTGACTGTGGGGTAAGTCTTCTTATTCTTCTCACTGGAGGCGCCAGGCAGACCACCATGGGAGGGGCCCTCGCACTCATAGCGAAATCGAAATCCCCTCTGGACAGAAGCAGTGATTTAATGGTTAATCCCCCAAAGTAGAGCCCGTCCATAACTTTCCAGGCAGGAGTCTCCCAGCTGACATAGTGGCAGCCGTGAGCAAAGCCCTGCTTGTTTGTCACATAATCTGTTTACATTTGACATGAAAACCCGCCCAGACCGAATGGCAGATCAGGTTGGCGCCCGGTTTGCTCTATTAAGTAGTTATCCCATACTCTTACATAATGTACAAAAATGATACCAAAGTGACCCCAGAATTCTCCCTGTGCTTCTGAATTGGACCACAAGGAATAGTCTTTGATCATTTAAAACAGACAGATGCCATGCTCACCTGTTTGGGCTCCTCGATGATCTGTAGGTATGGCCCATTTGCTGTAGAGAACAAAGGCACGGGGTCATTCTCACAGTGACAGGTTACCTGTTAGATGTGCCCAGGGGTGGCGCTCACCTGTCTCTGGCAGGTAAGGCTCGCTCTTCACGGACGGCATGAACGGGTATGCGAAGTCCATCATGAATTGCTTGCCGAGCAAACGGAAACAGCAGTGTGAGTTTCAGTGCAGCTACACTGACTTTATTTACATGGAAAGATCTAAGCTGGAGATCATCTGCTTGAGGCAAACTATCAGTCATACTGTTAAAAAGTGCTGATTAAACAGCAAAAAGGATCTCAAAACAACAACTGCCTAAAATCAATAAATCCCCAGTACTGGCAACAGACTTGAATAGTGTGTCCTTGTACTCTGCCTTGGGAACTACCACGTTTGACTCTTACCTCATTTTCGATCATGTTGATGTTGTATTGATTTTCTTCCAAGCTGAGGAAAAAAGTGAAAAAAGAACAAATGTCACGATCGGTGTGCAGTGATTGAGCAGTTGATCACAGGATCACTTGGTCGCAGTGGCGAGAGGGCACGGGCAAGCGCAGCCAGAACTGCACACACCTCTACACACTCTTACGAGACAGATCTCTACTCCACAAGAAATGCTCCCACTTCACCTACATGTCTGGCACTAATCCTCACCCTTCCCTTTCAAAGCAGGACTAAGAAAAAGAATAGAACACCAGATATCAATGATGCACAGCAAAAAGTGTGTGCAGTTTCTGTTCTCAGCAGATGGCTTAAGATATTGCTGCGGTTAATGTTTTTCTTTTTCTTTTATTCTTTTGCTCTCTCTTTGTGTCACTTGTTTCCAGGAAACATATGAGCAAAAAAGCCAGTTAGGAAAGCCCCCAAAATACCAGAGGCCTCCGCAGTTGCACACACATACACACGCACCCGCTGAGGTGGAGACCCAGTCTGGGAGTGGCAATATCCCCCATGGAAGGGAGAGGGCTTCCCAAAAACCCTTCCCCACAGTCCTCCTCTCACCATAGACAAAAAGCCCCGAGTCTTATCACATTACAGCTCTCAGTAAGCAGTTCACTTCACATCCGGGCCGTTTCTGCTCTCTCTTGACTGTCTTTTTCGGCTCCTGCTAGTTCACGATGATACTTGTCCCACCCATTTTATTCTGTTTACTTCTTAGCAAAAAATGCTTTCAGAACTTTTAATGGACTGTAAGAGCCTAACCCCTATCTGTCACATACTGAGCCCAGTACCATAAATCGAATTCTCATAACAGCCTGGAATAACCTCAAAGGGGCAAACCCTCGGCTTCTATTTCAGCTTACCTGCGAAACAAGAGCAATTTTGACAATTCTAAGGAATTTCACTGAATGAAATCTGCATAGCCACGCTTTACTTTTACACTTAGGGTATATTTATAAATTTTAAATTTTCGCTTACTTTTTCGTGAGAAAAATATCTGTCCAGACTTGCCCAAAGAATAAACGAGATGGACATCTTCAAAGAAACTGCTAACTTAATTAATGCACTTTCAGGGTTTATGTAAAAATAATGGCACATGTTAACACACTAATGTATTTGGAGCGCAGAATTTTAAGGCTGATTTTAATGATTGTGCTGTCAGGTTTCAGCAGCTCCCCAATGATGAAAATTTTGAGTATATATCAGCAGATCCAGAAAAGTGGCGACTACCTTAGAAAGAGAGCCATGGTCATTATATAGCCTTCCCTGTTTGTTAGGCATACAAATAAAGGTGATCTTGACTGTGTCTTGGGCATGTGTGTTCTATTACATCTCTGAGAAAACATCAGGGTTCATGGCAACCAGGAGCTAGAACCTCTCATCTTACAGCCCGCCTGGACGCTGTAACCCTGTCGAGTCCAGAAAGATCTCCCATTCTGGGGCTCTAAGTGCCGCTTGAAATGCCCATGATACCCTGTCACGAATTGTCCTGGTGTCCAGGAGTGCAGGAAAAGCTTCCTCTGCACCACAATGCAGGGTCACCCTCACTCATCCAGCCGAACATCCGCAGATTTAAAAACACACCCAGTTCTGCTCTGGGAAAGTCAAGGCATGTGCCAAGGTGTCTAAAAGGAAGTAGATCTGTCAAGAGTGAAGATACATGTTACAAAATTACTTTATAGTGTCACGGCACATTAATTACTGGGTCACATGCATCAGGCGGGCAGCAACAAAAGAATGAAAAATGAATCAGAGAATTACCCTCATGAGATATGTCTACAGAACAAGATGCAAAATTGTGAAAAGGTTCATCTAAGTCTGTTCAGTCCGTTTCAGAAACGGTATTGAATTACTTTTGTAAAAAGGTACCAGTTTATGGGAAATAACATACGTTACAGAGATAATAAGTGATAAAATATAAATGATAAAGCTTTCATTTTGTTCCTAGTTTTTATGAAAACTGTGATCTTGAGGAATCAGTTTGTGTCTGATAAAATCAAATTTTCGCTAACCTGACATCTTCCATTCAATGCATTCTTTATCTTGATGATTTTCTAGTAATTTGAGTATAATCCATGACTGGTTTTCACTAGAATGATGCAACTGTGTGCAGTTATGTTTTGACCTGAGAAAGTTTTGCAGAAATGATGTCATTATCATTCCCGGCAGCAGGGCTGACGTGGTTAGTGTTTTGACATCATGGAGAAGAATGTACCCTGCGATTCTCCTCACTTGGCCAAAATAACAGAATAGTTTTCCTTTTCTATTGTGGTCATACCTGGATGTGTACTTTTTCAATTCATTCACATTTCAACAGCGAATATACTGATTTTTTTTGTTAAATTGCCCGTGGTTTAATAACTGCTTGATTGTTTTCGGTTTAGAGATTTTGCGGGGTAACATACTGGTACATAGGATTTTTTAAGTCTCCTTTTCGTGCGTGATTTGCAACAGAATCAACCAGCCTTGGGGCTGAAAACCTTAAACTGTTAAACTGTAAATTATCACTGTAGGCGTCACTTTTATTAACAATAGCCATGCCTTGTATTTTGGAGAAATCGTAAGAACATAAACCGTTTACTATACGGTTTCTCTCCTGCCCCCTGGATTTTCAGCGATCCAATTCTGCTTGGTTATACTAATAAGACCTTACAAAACTTTCAGAAACCTCAGCTATATACATTGCAAGCCCATTCTTCTATGCCCTGTGACGTTTCATCCATCCTTAAGACACACATTATCAAGCTTAATCGCCGATTTCTTAACCATCACTCAACCAACCCACTAACCACAGAGGGTGCACATGTTTCTACGCCAAAGAAATGAATAATCCTGTTATATTATCAGTTGCCACGGATGACCAAGTTATATTACCACGGCCTAGAGATGGAGCAGAAATATCTGAATAGCAACTTTCTTAACTGTAAGCAGAAGGAAAAATACAAAGTGAAGTGAAATACAAGTGCTTAGTTAATGGCCTGTCATCCCTCTTCCCCACGTGCTGCCTTCCTGTAACCCAATTTCAGCATATGCAATTGCATAGTGGCTGTTTTTTCTACTAATGGCGAATTTTTAAAACATGAAAGACTCAGTAGAGATGCTTTAGTGAAATGCACATACCTCATTGTACTGGACATGGTTCCTGTCACAGGCTGTGCTTTCAGACTGACGGCGCTCTGAAAGATGCAAAATTTTTTAGATCGCACACTCATGTCATTGTAAATAATCCCCAAATCTGTTTCGGAAATAACTGCGAACAGTCCCTGTCGGCTCTCCTGACAGTACATAGCAATCTTCCCTCCCACCCCCAGCGCGCAGGGAATTTCCGATTAAGCTCTTCAGCTCTGCAGTAATATTGGGCTTTTGCGTCGCGGATGCTCCAGACCCTTGCAGCCAGGGAACGGCCAAAAGACTCCCGTTTCCAGAGCCCTATGTTAACCCAGTACGGATGGTGCTTTGCAATCGATTCTCGTTTTTGTACCAATACATCTTCGTAAAGAAAGCATTTTCTTCCACTAGGATAAATTCACAAGTTTATATGGCAAAAAAAGAGATGAAGACCCTCGGCGTAGCATTTCTTTGTAATGAGTAATCGGTTTTTAAAACTTGTTGGCACGCCACGAATCCACTTTCTAGCGTCCCAACGTATCTCACTTCTATTGACAAACTGAGGAGATAAATGTAAATAGTCATTCAAGCCCTACATCCGTACGTGTAACATCTATATTACTGAACTATATAAAAAAAGAAAAAACAATATAACTATTTTCTGACTGAAGGAACGACAAAATATTATGAGTTAAGTGGGTTAGTCTCGGGAAGCTGTGTTAAAGCATATTCTTTAATAACTACAGAGGAAGTCATAACACTTTTTATGTATATCCAATAGCAAAACATTTTCTTACCTTCACTGGATTTTGGAAGAGGCGAACTCGTCAATATCTGTAGCAATAATGGATATTATTGAGACGCAAACTGAAATCCTAATTTTGTTCCATCAGAATTTCCCTACTCGGTTATCCGAATAGCCAGTATGCAGGTTATTGTCAATCGAAATGAATGTTTCTGTTGCACAATTACCCCCTCTTGCACTTCGACATCAAATGGAAATCCCCTGACAGGGGAATTCCGTGGGCATGAACGTCAAGAGTGCTTGTAGCTCATTGGTTTTAAAGATCGTCAATTACATAAGCCCCGCCCCTCCTTAAACACGAAAATCCGTACAAGAACTTCTCACAATCCGGTGCACACCATGTACGCTTTCGCAGGCGAAACTCTCTTTAAAGGTGTAACGATGTCTGGAAATACCTAATATTACATTTGAAAGAATATGTATTAGGCTATATATGTAAAAGTTCTTCAAATGGAAAGTACTCTGAAGTACTTTGAAGTACTCAGTAAATAAAGTTCTTCCATTTTTCACGTTCATCTTCAGAAATACAATCCTGTACTGAAGGAGATATTAAATGTTAAAATAATTACAGTGTGTATTCTATTGGCCAAATTAGTAAGGAATTATTATTATTATTTATTAGTCAAAGTAGAAGTAATAAACTTCTAATATGGAATCAGAATTCCAATACAATCGGGAAAAAAAAATTAAATAAAAGGGGATTATTAGACAACATATAAATGAAAGCAAACAGTCACAGCGAGTCACAGTGAGTCACAGTGAGCCTGGAGCCAATACCAGGTGGGATTGAGTACATGAAATTCAGGATAATAAGTCCTGCAAACATCATCAACGCTGCAGGGTGAAGTCCAGCAGGAGGAGGTCGTGGGCAGTGGTGATGCTGTTCTCATCACACTGGAAGTGGCTGTGGATAGTCAGGTATGCGGTGCAGTGGGGATCAGAGAGCAGAGAGCAGAGTGTCTCAGCCACCACCTGGACAAATGTTCTGTCTGAGGCAGGAGCTGTAGAATGGAGGAGCTGGTTAGACAGGGACACCTGTTCTACCACCACACTGAAATCCTACATACTAGCTGGATTACAGACGCTAGTCCCCAGTAGTGAAATGTCAGGCGGACACAAAGCAAAGAAGAGAATGACCAAGGGGCGCTTACCCACGGCCTTGTTCAGCTTCTCTGGGGGAACATCCTGCAGAATCTTCTGCACGAGTACAGAGGGCACCCGGACGCCGACCTCTCTGTCCCCCTCCCTCACCATCATGTGGACAGGCCTGGGTGTAGAGACAGATATGGATATACAGGGCGCAGGAGACATGCACGGGTGGGCACAGACAGGGGGCAGGAGAGAGACATGGGAGGGCACAGACAGGGGATAGGAAAGAGTGACAGGTGGGCACAGACAGGGGGCAGGAGAGAAACACGGGAGGGCACAGACAGGGGATAGGAAAGAGTGACAGGAGGGCACAGACAGGGGGCAGGAGAGAGACATGGGAGGGCACAGACAGGGGATAGGAAAGAGTGACAGGAGGGCACAGACAGGGGGTAGGACAGAGAGATGAGGCAGGACATATAGAGGATAGGAGGGTTATGATGCAGTTATTATTAAAGTAAGCCCTCAGTGATCCCCTTTATCATCAAAGTCAATAGCAAATCACAATCACTGGTTTCAGTTTGAGTATATTTACAGGTAATATCACATATGACACAACAGGTGGCACCAGCCAACCTATAGTAGCGGCGAACGGCGGTGTGGGGCAGGCATGGGTAACAGGTCCGGTAGATTCCGTTTGCGTCGGTGGCCAGCTCAGAGCCACACTGCCCACAGCCAGTGAAGGTCACGTCCCCAGAGAGAGCTAACAAAATCCCCTCCAACGGCGTGTCCCCATTCAGTACTGGTGAGGCATCTTGGGAGGAGCTGCTTTGGAACTGGAAGCCCGTGATGTGACACCTCAGCTCCACGTCACCTGTCAGACAGGAGGCCAGCCGCCCATCAGGTCCTTGTGTGAAACCAGTCTTTTTCTACCAGAGCCTTTCTCCTGCCGTACCACAGCATCAATTATGTCGGGTGAAGAGGGGGTGGGTGATTTTACTGCCCCTGTGCTTGGCCCCAAGAAAGGATTAGGGTTACCGACTCTCGACAGACATGTAGGCTGCTACAAGTGAGTATTTGCAGCATATATGACTGTTTGATGCCAATAAACAGTGACAAGCTCATATTTGGTATTAAATTACACTGGGGCCTGCCAAAGAAGTGCCCTCATTGCAGACGGCCCACATGGACCCATGCGGCACATCAGTAGGCTCTCACCTGTGTATTTCTGCGACAGAAGGGTCTGCAGGTCTATCTCAAAGCTGGCCTGGCCCAGATATGGCCGGATCGCACTACAGAACACTGATGCCTTTTTATCGCTGGGAAAGAGGGGTTTGCAGGCACCCCAGGGTGTGGAGTGCAGGTCCAGATGGCCAGATATGTTGTTCCGTTTCACCAAAAGAACTCGGAAATCCCAGACTGCGTCTGGAAATGTCACAGCAAGTCACAACTGATCACATGACTCAGTATCCTGTATCACATGACTCAGTATCCTGTATCACATGATTCAGTATCCTTTTCCCCTCTTTTTTATGCAATACAAATACAAGCATGCAATGCAGATGCAAATATTCCTCAACCCAGCCTGTAGAGCAGCACCTAGCAATGAGACGGGACTATAGTATACCCCTATTTATAATTTCAGGAGTGGTTTGTGAGATGAATCAGGAAAGAATGACAACCACCCAAGATGACCTTCTTAAATCTGTTTCAGCAGAGCTGCAGGAAGCCTAGTCCTGCTGCCCCTTAACTATGTCCCAGTGTCACCTTTGTTCCTTTGAAGACGGTTCAGCCAGGTCATCGCGGCTCCCCATAGCACCAGCTCCCCCTGCTGGCCATCTCCTTGCTCTACAGTCAGCGTAGCCTTCTGCACGGCTCCTGTCCGAGAAAAGCTCGCCGCCTCTGTGCGCCAAGCTGAAGAAACAGTGGGTGACACGGCTGCCCTCCCTAATGCCTGTCTAAACTGTCTACCTAAAGTGTGACTTAGTAGAGGGCATACTACTCAGTGTAATGGGCGTACCTTTGAACAGAGAGCTACTGATTACTCTCAGCACAGCGTGGACCAATGTGTCTGGCTTCAGCGCCCTGAGGCGCACATAAGGGATGTTCCGAGGGTCCTGGAGGATTCGGGCTGGGAGGGTCATCAGGGGGCAGTACTTCTCCCGTATGTGGGAGCAGAGCTCATCCAGAGTGTACTGACTGACACCCCACGGGGCTAAGTGATGCAGAGACAAAGCATCACTGGTGCACTTTTGTCAGCCACATAGTGCCGTCTAAAGTACAGAATGAAAGCTAACAAGATCAGGAACTTTAAAGGGGCCTAGGTGAGAATAAAAGCAGTGGAATTAGGAAGATCTGAGTCTGCGGTCTGGATCTACATCCCGTATATTAATTGTTATTTTCACAAGGGTGAACTTTCCATGAAAATTACTTTCCATTAGACAGGCAGTCAATTTAACATTAAACACTAATTAATCACTGTCATCCATTTAAATTCCATTTAAAATAAAGGCAGATTGAGTATGTATGTGTAAAGCAGAACAATTTCTGACATCACAAAGGAGCTGTAGAAAATCTGTGGAGACTTTACTCCTCACAAGGTGCCCAAAGACCGCACCTGGTGGCTGGTGGTCACAAGTGAGCTGGCCCAGGTTAAGCAGCTTGCTGGAGCGTGTGGACTGCAGGACCATCTCCCCCCTCCACTTATCTTCATGGATGGTCACGCCTGCCGGGACAAACAGCACTCTGACAGCCTTAGCACTGGTAATAATGTCCCTTCACTAGACAGAAAACATGAAACTCATCAAATCAACCTATCAAATCGTCCACAAAGGAAAACCAATCTGAGGCAATACTGAAGTTGTTATTAATGGAATAATATGTAGCAACACATTGATGATGATCTGATTAGGGACTGGTGAAAAGGTGCTAGTTTATACCTGTAATCAGCAGCAGATCGCCTGGATACACGGTCAGGGCCCAGAATGCTGCAGATCTCCATAACACCACCTTCATCTCCACACCTGATTGGTCAGTGACCACAATGGTTGCCAGGGGAACCGTGGACCCTGCCCAGGCCCCTGACTTCACCTTAACCTCCTTCAAGTGACATGGGTACAGTACAACAACCAGGATGGAGCAAGGCGTTCGCCTGGTCACACACCAGGTCAGGAGTGTGGTGGAGTCACACGAGTTCATTTGCAGGCTCCTGTATGATAGCCCTGGCCGCTCCTGGATCCTTGCCCCACTCGGGGATGCTCTGCTCTTTTTGGAGGCTGGGGACACTGGAGAACCCTGAACAGAGAAGCTCACTGCGGCATCTGTGGCAGCGGGCTGTGCTTGGCCTGTTGCATCTGTAACCTCCCCTGTGGTTTTTGAAGGGGAGCTCTGGGAGCAGAGGATGCCGTCAGGTGTGGCCTCCAGTCCCAAGCCACCTTCTTCCTGTCTACCACTCAGAGCACAGAAGAGCTCCTGTGACCCTTTGTCAGTGCCCGGTCCGCCTATCTCACTCTCGCCACCTGCTGGGCTGTATAGCTCTGGGCTACTCTCTGAGCTTGTGGGTGGCCTCTCTGCCACTTCTTCTTTCTGCTCTGTTCCAAGTTTCCCTCTCAGCATAAGCACCTGGCTGATGGTCCAGATACTCAAGTACTCTGTCCCCGCGGACACTGAGCCACTGGGCTTCGCCCCCGTTGGGCCTGGACCATGCTCTGGGAAGCAACTGTCCAAGTAATCCCGTACTGCGCTGGGGCATAAGCCCTGCCCCTCGTGGTCTGCCCATTTTATTTGTGACAGTGCAATGACTCTCTTTGAGGTGCTTCTGTCCGGGGGCTCGATGTTCAGTCGTCCTAATCCCTCATTAGTGAGTGTAACTGGGTCCACCCCACCTTGCCCCCCTGGAATGAGTCCAGACTCATGTTGCCTGGGCTGCAGTCTCCCCCCTTCTAAACGGAGGTTTGCAATCCTCCATGGGCCTCGGTCTGGGTCGAGACCAGGCACGTCGTCAAGAGATGGACCCGGGGCACCCAAGAAAACGTGGATAGTCGGCGCATCTGCCATGCTGTCATCACGCTCCGTTGAAAGGCAAGCAGGTGTGAAGATGCTCTCATGACAGAGTTCCAACACAGCCACCTAAAACAAAATATTCCAGTTCATTCCCAGCACTATCCACAGTATAGCTGTGGCATAAGGGAACAGTCGCTGAAGACATCAGCCCTGACAATCTGCTGCAGAGACCCAAGCCAGAGGAGATTCATTCACACACAAAAGCACCGGGCAGACTTGTCAAAGTAATAGCTTCCTGTCCAGTAATCATTAGACAAGATAAACATTATTGATCCAGAAGAAAATAAAAGTGCAGACAAACAAGCACTTAGTGAGCATAGAATTCATTTCGTCAATCCCAGACATACCAGCAAGGGTATTAACCAGTTAGAAATATTCAGCTTTTTGGTAACCTGGAGCATCATGAACGTTCCCCAAATTCCCAAAGTCCAAAACCCAAAATATCTGCAGACAGGGAAGTAGCTAGACATTCTGTGCCCCCTGACAAAATGTCACCTTGGGCTCCCTCACCTCCCTTATATAATTATATATTTTTAAGGATTTAAAGGCCTTGGTAAATTGCTGGGCCCATTGAATCTGTCAGGATATCCACGTCCCACCAACACTCTGACCTGCAGGAATTTCCCTTACCTGATGAAGATTCTTTAAACCTTCGCTGTTTAAAGTGAAGTAACTGCGGACGGTTGCTTCTCATGAAACATGATAAACTGCCGTATGCTAAATTGACCAGCAGATGTCACTGTCACAAACCTCAAATCTTCCTCCGGGAAACTCTAGAGTTGGCTGCATGGTGACGTTATTGACATGGGGCACCCCTCCACAAGACAACAGCTGAGCTAACAGTTACAGCTGGGTAGGAGGGCATTCCTGGTGTGAATTACAGCCATAGCCCGAGCCATTCGTGGTTTCCTTTATGATAGCAATTGTATGTATACATACATTGAACATTTAAATACTGTGTGATGGATACCAAAAACAAAGTTTGTGAGTTATTGCTTTCATGTAACACAACTTGAAATCTTCACTAATGTGACGGCCTTGCCGGTCTGTCAGCCCTGCCCACTTTTTTACCTGTGTTCTTGTCCCTGTTTTTTGAGTAGGTGATCAGGCGCAGGGCGCCGTGTGAAGCGTTAATTGGGAGGGGTATGAAAAGACCTGATGCTGCTTCCCTCCTTTGGCATTTTGCTTTGGTTATGTTTTGAACAATTTTCGACATATCTTGCAACACTTTTGCTTTATTTACATATTACTGACTTTGCATACACTTATTATTTCTTCTTTAAATAAATACTTTAGTTGATTATTTGATTTCCTTTTATGTTGCGCTGCTGTTGAGCCAGGCGGTCGTAACACTAATACATATTGAGAATAAGTAGAATTGAACCAACACCTGCTTCTCCATCAATTGACACTTATTAGGACTAAATAAGGTGGGTTTGTGGTTATGTTCTGAAGAAGCTTCACATGTGAGGAAACGATTGGCAAACATTGAGCCCGTAGGCACAGCACAAATGCTGAAAGCATGTGTACACACAATTACGGTTGACCAACACACACGTGATCAATCATGCATCATTACAACAGAATCAAGAGAACCCGGCCAAGGTAGGTCCAGATTCCATGAATTTGGTAGGTCCTTCTATGGGATGTTTGTGGAAAAAACACATAGTTTAATAGGTAACCACCAAAAATATCACTGGCCAGGCGGGTGGGTGTTGTCTGTCAGAGAGCCAATCACAGGACGAGGTAGGCACTCTGAAACTAGACCGTGTTTGATTACACAGCTCCAGTTGGGAAACCAGGAGTGAGAGCAGGAGCTGAGGGGTGGTGCACCCAGTCGGGGTGAGGGGGCTTCTGGGGACATACATGTAGATAATTAAGGTCTTACAAAAAGGCCTCAGGAAATGTTTGCCATGTGTTTTTCCTATGCAGAAGGCATCAGTGCAGGGAATAATGCAAAAATAAGGCACGTGAATGTAATTATGGTTTCTAGAATGCAAAGATCAATGTGGCATAACTCTGACTCAATGTAATACAGCAGCTCCAGACAACCTACTATTATGTGTTTATAGATCCCACTGAGCCCCCCTGCTGTACTGACATACTGCCCCCCCGGGGCTACGATTAACAGGCTCAGATTACAATCGGCATGGGTGGCACCGCCTTCATCTGGAGTGAGAGCTGGCATGTGCTACAGACCGCCGTAGGTACAGACTACCCGAGTACCAGTTAATAAAC
>JAABNX020000070.1:17391376-17404891 GCA_015163995.2 Mormyrus lacerda
GGGTTCTGAATAGCCGGCAGTTAATTATTAGGGGATTTATCTGATGCAGCTGGACTCTCCGTAGCCTGATTTGCAGGCATCAGGTTTTACTCTCTCATCTGCTTATCTGGGCAGAGCCTGGTTCCTGTCCGCAGGGTATCGGGGTTACATAAAGCTGAGGACTCGGCACATTCACTGAGGAGAGCCCAGGGCAATGGGCAGCCGGGGGGCAGCCGGGGGGCAGCCACTCACCCGGAGGGGGCTCCTGGTAAATATGGTATTGCGTCACCATGTTTCTCACCTAAACACTAGCAACGTCAAGGTATGGTCAGAGCACAAGGAGGACTTAATGCTGATATTTCAAGAGTGTTTTTTTTACACCTGGTTACTATATAACTACAGTCAGGTGAGAATCAGGAAAAATGAGAGAACCAACAAAGAAAACTTGGGTGTGTAATTTTATCATTTCTGCGGGATCCTTTTAGAGTGAGACTATTTTATAAAACACAGGCCTGGAAAAACACTGTCAACACAGCTCAGAGTTAAGTGTCTGTAGCCTGACAGAGGGTCTGGGAGAGTCAAAAACCTGTAAACAGGCCAGATAAGTAAAGCTGGGACACAAACTACACCTCATCATGTAGTAATGTCACGGCCTAATCGTTTTTGGAGTACTAAGTCAGTTACACAGCTCAGAAATGATTCCTGTTGGTCAGCCTGGGCAGTCCATACTATCAGGTCCCTAACTGTCGTCCAGTGACAAAGGGACAAAGACCCAAAGGCTGTTTACAAATGGCCTGCACACCAGTTGCATAACACCCCGTTCCACGTCATAAGTGCCCCTGGAGGTAGAATACAATTGTTGAGTACACTCTAATGACGCACTAAACACAGGCTCTGAAAATGGACTTCATTGAGACCTAGTTGAGTGGCCCTGGGTCAGGTTAGGACCCCTGCACATGGGCCTATACTGTTGGCTCAGGTGGCTTGGCTTCCAGACCCAGACTCCTTCTCCAGGCTCTGTGTTACTCAGAGAGGGGACACCTGGCCTGGACTTCCATTTTGCTGAATATAGCTGAGAGACAAAGTAAACAGGCTCAGACTGTAGTCAAAGACACAAGTCTAAAGCGTCACGGCCAGGATGGAGGGATGAGAGAGAGAGGGAATGAGCAGCCTGGGCAGGAGGGGCACAGCAGTGCATATGAGCAAACCTTGCAACATACATACATGTACATTAACGCTTAGGGACCTGAGTAAACAAAGAGTAAAACCCAAACCCTAACCCAAATGCAGCTAAAGGCCAGATGACTGAAACCAGCTGATGTCAGGTGTCTGCGATCATGTAGTCCACCCCCACCCTGCAAAGTGAAGGCTGTGTGCTGGGAGTGGGAGACCCCACCCCTCTCTCTATCAGGAACATGTGAAGAGCACTTTCACATGAAGCAGGAGTGTTCCCAGTGAACCATGGCTGTCTCCGATGTTCCAGTTAAACCACTTTAATGTGACCTTGTACCTATGCTGAGTTACACTGCCATGAAGAGTTATGTTGGCAGTAATCATTACACATTTCCCCAAACCTTTTTCAGAATAATTTTATTTACACTTATTTGTTTAATCTACACTTTCTTCCAAAATAATGTACAAGTAAAGGTCAGTCTGTGTCACTGGAGCAGTTAGGGTTAAGGGCCTTGCTCAAGGGCCCAATCCTGCTGCAATTACTCTTCTAGCCATGGGATGCGAACCCACAAACTTCTGTACATAGGCACAGATCCCTAACCTATCTATTAGCTTGTGATCTGATTCCCAGGTATGCCAAGCAGATCGAACACCCAGAGACAGGTCTTCTGTCCAGAAGGTCGGAGACCTCACTCACAGAGGCTCACACTTCACCAGAGGGGCAGGTCATATGACCTAAATGGCACTATCACACTTGCTTCTGCTGCAGCCAATCATATCCCAGTGATGCTTCACTGCATTTTTGCAATCCAGTTAATGCCTGCCCTAACCACTCCTTAAAAGCTGATTTCCACTTCCTGAGTAACCTGATTTTCCATTTAGCTTTTTTAATGTTTTCTCACAAACATCCCACGAGTATATTCTATTCTGTAAAAATATTAAAAATATATAGGCTTGATACTGATACGTTGCTCTTTAATTTGTGGTTAAATCCTTTCACTTCTGTTTTCCCACAGGCTAAGTTTCAATTCCCTTGTTTCTCTTATGAGGACATTCGGCTGCAGAAAGGTTAGTCGTGCATGGAGGCCTAGCAGCAGCAGCAGCACACAACCTATAACAGACAGCTTTTTTCCGGGACAGTTTTGTTTCCGTGGCTTCTGAAATGTTCGGCAAAAGTGGAGATCGAATGGCTGAATCCTCACGGCCAAGAAAAGCATCCTTGAACGGAAAAAGTGTCTGTAGAAGGTGCAGAATGATAATGCTGTTCGTCACGTGCAAGCGAATGCATATTTGTCGAGCCTAAAGTGGCTCTTAGACGTGGAAGTTAGCTACTGCGTCACAACGGAGAAATACCGATGAAAAGATCATTTATAAAGAACACCCGTTCAATTAATCTGCTCCTCTACATATTTGGATAATCACACAAAACACCAAGGGCTGTTTGGCAGAAACAGGAAGTCTCCTTAGTAGAGGAATATAAACTTAACAGGATCGTCGGCATAAGATAAAACTTAATTTCCTTTCCATCTCTTGTACATACACCAGGTTTACATAAGCAACTTAAACTTTCCCAGTGTGAAATGCGGCGTTCCGCGAAAGCCCTCCCCTTGGCGTGATGGGAGCCCGCAGCATGTCGGCGCCTTAAAGCTGGGAGGGAACCAAATGAAGGCTGTCAATTGCCGGACGCACTGAGGAGGAGCCGCTCTGCCGGTCCCATTGTTTATTTTTGTCCCCTTTGTCCATCTCACTTCAGACGTTACCGTTTTGTACCGAGAACCCGGTCTTCCTTACCTTGGCGACGATGTACCGATACTTGGGAGAGCTGCTGACTCGCGGGGTGACTGGCGCCCTGGCCTCGGGGTGCGCAGAGCCGGCCCTGCCAGCCTCTGCGTCCGTCCTGCGGCTCCGGCGCTACAGCGAGGCCGTCAGCGATCGGGAGGATGATCCCAACTTCTTCAAAATGGTCGAGGGCTTCTTCGATCGGGGCGCGGCGATCGTGGAGGACAAGCTAGTGGAAGACCTGAAGAACCGGGAGACGCCGGAGCAGAAGAGGCACCGGGTGCGGGGGATCCTGAAGATCATCAAGCCTTGCAACCACGTTTTGAGCGTATCCTTCCCCATCAAGCGGGACAACGGCGAGTGGGAAGTGATCGAGGGGTACCGGGCCCAGCACAGCCAACACCGGACGCCATGCAAAGGAGGTACCGCTCGCAACGGGATGCAGGGCGTATAAAAATTCTTTGGTTGTAATTGGGTAACATTCTGAATTTAGCGATAGTATGCAGGATCTTGTGCGATGCGGTTGATAAAGATGACCGTTTTGTTATATATTGTTAAATATGTGCTCGGAGTTTAAGTAAACATTCCAACTTTCAACTGACGCCACAAATCTGAAGTAGCTGCCTGTTTGCGTGACCGCTGGGTGTGTTTATTAGCTGCTGTCTTTTGTATTTACTAATAAATAATGCTTTTATTCTCATAGACGATCCCAAACTGTAACAGAAGCTGTGTTTCAGTGGACGTACATGTCTGAATAACGTCAGTGTGAACGCAAAGTTTAGCGCTACGCGTTGCCTTGTGCATCTTCCGATCTGTTTATTATACTTGACAGGTTAAGAATACATATATAATTTACTAGCGATTTGCTGATTTTTCTCAGCACTTTCCTTAAGTTAACTATCCGTCTAGTACCCGGACAGCTAGGTGTGCAGCTCCCACCGCTACAAAAAAGTGCCTGCATCGTATTGTCATTACAATAAGCTCTGAAGGCTTGCTATACTTAATACGGACTGGATGGTATGTTAATGTCTCCATACAGCCATTCTTGGACAGCAGGTCTCAGCTGACCGTGTTCTGAAAGACAGTGAACCACACGTCTGTAATCGTTTAGGGTCATGTGGCGTAAATGCGGGAACAGCCATGCCACATTCTCTGTGGAAACAAAAATGGGGAGGGGAAGTGGCTACAAGTTAGTAATGTTTTCACTATACAGGACAGCTAAGGACTTGGAAAATTACTCATTCAACTCCAGGAATGTGTTTGCTTTTCTGGAAGTCACAATCATCCATCAGGGCCATGAGGGGACATGTGGGCACCCCTTTCTGCAGAGATGCCTGGTTCTTAGATTAAGTCCCATTGTAGTAAATGGTGCTGGCTTCTTCAATCTGACTGGTTCTATTACTGGAATCCCAACAGATAGGTTTGCTTGTTCACCCCAGCTGTTGTGTAGCCGTCTGGATACTTTTTTCATTAGAACTGTGTTCCTAAAGGTGACCTATAGTGAAGTGGTGAAGGAGGGTCGTTCAGTCCGAACAGTAACCTGTGGGCAGTCATGCGGTTAGGGATGAAAACATCAGGCAAAATGTGCTCCAAACTCAGACCAGAAGCCTGATAAGCTGTTAATTGTAGGTCTGCTGACTTTGAGGTATTCAGCCATTGGCTCAATTAATCACAGAATAGTAGACACAGGTTGAGGCAGAACTCTGGCCATCATGCTGTCCCTAGTGGTCAGACCTCATGGCCCGCCTCCACTTGCTGCTCCTTTGGCTGGGCGTGTTTGCCATGGCGGAGGACTGGTGATTTCTCTTTTTGTACTGTCTGTATCTGGTGTTTGAACAGTTCCACTCTTATGCTATTGAACTGTTCCCCCCTCCCCCGCTTCACCCACAGAGGATGGGGAGCTGTTTAAAATGGAAATGGTTTAGTTTTTCAGTGCCTTGTTGGCAGAAATGGCATTGGCTGACCTGCTAATGAGGCTTGCCGTGGGCAGTGTCAGGCGGCTGTAGGGTGTGGCCCCATTTTTCCTACCATATTCTCTTTTTCCACTTTGAAGGCTCAGGCCTGGCAACTGAATTGCAGTGTCTGAGCCACAGCACTGCTGCTTGGTCTCTGACTCGCTTGCTCTGGAATTTCTCCTCCCTCCCCAGCTCCCCTTCCCTGCTTCTTTCACATTCTTGTTTGTTATACTGCTCCTTCCCCAGGGCTGGCATTTCGTTAGCTCCTGGTGTGTTCATGTGTGGGTTTTAATGTTTAAAAATACCTGCCTGGACCGTGACGAATCATCTGTTTTCTGGTTGCTTCTTTGCTTGTCATGACAACGCTGTCTTGTTTACCTGTGAGACTGTGGGCACCATGTAATAATACCGTGTGGTACTGGATGACTGTGCTGCTTCTTCCTTGAAATAGGTACCTGCTTGAGAGTCTGAGTGTTAAGGATGTATTTCATAACCTTGTGGGGAGGAGGCTACTTGGAGGATGGGGCACTCTGTGGGGGCACCTCTGATGGATGGGAGGGGTAGGGTGGGCTGGTCCCGCCTATTTTTTGTGTTTTTCCATTCCTGAATTTATCTTTATAAAGAAATGAACTGGGGGTCCGGTGCCCTCCGTGCCTGGGCGTGCAGGTTTCTGAGATGTACATTTTGGCCAATGGCTGTCATGTTCCATTCTGAATTATCATGGTGTCTTGCTGCATCTTTTTAAATGGTTAAAACCAAAAATATGATGAGGAGGAAGAGGAAATTTGGAACTTGTGATTAGTGTTATAATCTTCCCCACATGGTGAAACGGTATAGCTTCTCCTGCTACAGTGTATGTGAGCCTTGCCTGCTGAGGGAAATCCCTAATGCTGTCGATGTACACTGTTCCATGATGTGGCAGAACCTGGAATATGGGAGACTGAGACAGTCAAACTCATGTTCACCTTCACCATATGGGGGCGGGAGTGGCAATGGGGGTGAGAGTAAAATACCACATAGGAGTCCATTCTACAGGCTTATGGGTCTCTTGTACATTTTTGGGGTTTAATCCTCTTCTCATCACTGCTTGCTGTTTGTGTGCCTTCCAGGGATTCGGTACAGCACCGAGGTGTCGGTGGACGAGGTGAAGGCCCTGGCCTCTCTGATGACGTATAAATGTGCTGTTGTTGGTGAGTATTTCCATGTCTCCACATTTTATCTCTGGGAACAGGATCCAGTTGGCTATTACAGTATAGTAACTGATATGTATACATGTCCTCATTTGTTGAATTCTTACTGAAGATTTCTTTTTTTTCTTTTCCCTTTTTTTTGCCTTTGCTATAAACACGATGTTTGTCATGTCTCTTTGTGGTTTGCATCCTCCCTTGCTTTTGAGTTTCATGTCTGGCTTGTGTGTTTCAACTTTCTAGATGTGCCATTTGGAGGAGCCAAAGCAGGAGTGAAGATCAACCCTCGGAATTACTCTGTAAGATGCGTGTGCAGACTCATTTGTTTCTTTTTTTAATGGAAAACTTTGCATATAAGCAGATGCATTGTCTGGGCGGTCCACACAGCTGGCGCACACCTATCTGCGACATGCAGGACTGCCAGGCCAATCGGCCACAAGATTCGATTTGCATTTGTAAACCAACACCAACCTTTTCTTTTCTCAGTCAGGCTTCATTTTCCTTCAGATTTGGTGATGTTAGGAGGGTGACATTGGTGCTCCATTGGATCAATCGTTAGCCTGTTAAGTCTTTATTTGGTGTCCAAAAGATGCCTGCTAAAAAGTGGTGCCCACTTGGAAAAAACTGTAGGAATTTGAGTTTGGAAACCCCTTTAGTGTTCAGAAATAGTTACTTGTTGTTTTTGCAGTGAAAAGAAATGCACCTCACACATACACACCATATTTTTCAATACTACTTGCTCTGGATGTTTGGCCTGTCATAAAAGATGACTTTCCCCTGCAGTACATTTTTCTTCAGCTCAACTCCCAGAATGCTTCAGCACCTCCTGTCTCCTGCAGGAAGTTGCTCCTCCACTTCCTTTGCTCTTCCTAGCACTCGGATTCATTTGCATTGAGTCCATTCCTTGGCACTGTTGTTGTTTTGGGGGAGGGGGTAAAAGCATAAAGTGCTGAGCCATCAGATGGCAGACTCCCAGCAGAGATGGGGCTAGCAAGCGGCTGGAGGAGGAAACAGCTTTGTTGTTAAAATTGCATGTATTTCTCAAACTCACTTTTCCTCATGGGATTCTCTGTGAGGTGAATTTAATGGGAATCTAGGTAAAATATATGGCCAAAAGTATATGGATGCCCTTATTAGAGGACTTGCCTAATTATACTAGACCTATTGCTGATACAGGTGTTTGATTAGTCTGTCATGCAGTATTCTGCAGCTGAACTGCGGGGTTATAGAGAAGAGGTTAGTGACTTCCCAACTAGTACCATCATATCTGATGCAATCTTTTCAACAGTTCACCTAATTTTGTCCCTGCTAGAGCTACCTTGGACAACTACAAGTGAAATGACTGTGAAGGTCAAACTTTTTGAAGGAAGTTCAGATATTAAGTGGTTGGCCGCACAGACTCGCAGAAAGGAACCCAAACCCCAAACATCAATACTCAACCTGAATGGCAGCAAATCCCTGAATGTGTGTTCCAACATCTAATGGAAAACCATCCCAGAAAATTATATTATCACAACAATGGGCCAACCAAATTCACACTAAAACTCTTGGTTTCAGAATGACATGTTGGATAAGCTCGTGTGTACATACTATTGAACATAATGTATGTTTTCTTGCAGTGTTCTCTTCTGTGCAATTAATCACCTTAGTGACAATGTAGTTCAATAGCAATGATCCCATTGTGGTGGATCAGATGTTTTTCCCTCACACTACATTTAATTGTTTAATTGTGATTTAACACGTTTGTTTTCTTGCATTCTTTTTTTTTTTTGTTCAGGACAGTGAGCTGGAGAAGATCACGAGAAGATTCACCATTGAGCTGGCAAAGAAGGGCTTTATTGGTCAGTCTGTCAGTCTGCTTGCGTGTATGTCTGTGCAAAGGCCCTGCTCATGCCCGCTAGCTTAGCCAAAGCTACCACCTTCAAGTATCACATACTAAAAAAATCCCAGAACCGCAAGGGGAAACAGATGTTATTCCAAGAGGAGGAGCTTTATATCTAAATTCCAGTGGAAAGTTTCTCCTTAAAGTGGCTTCTGGATGCGATGTATGTTCTCCCTGCATGCCTTGGCTTTTTGCTGGTGCTGTTGCATGTTCTGATGACGACCTGTATATCCTACACTTGTGGAGGGGGGGTTACAGGAGTAGGTTTTCCTCTCAGTCTTTTCTGAGGAACATGACGGATGCCAGCCAGCACTATAAATACACGTTCTTGCTCAAGAGGGTTCGCTTGGTATCTCTCCACACCTCCTGCTACAAAACGCTGACACTTTTGTCCTGCCTGACCTGTGCTGACTCTGCGGCTGGTCCTTTTGAGGTGGCTGGACCAGCAAGTCGGCACTGATGGACATTTTGGTCCCCCAAATTGCCATGGTCATGTGACATAGCTCCCCTACCAAGGAGTTGGCTGCTGGTTATTCCTGGTGCAGCCTGAGCTATTTTGCTGTTGCAGGCAGGGGGGGGGGGGGGGGTTGACATTTGCCAGGTGCCTTTTCCTCCGGCTGATGCTTCTTGGAGATATGGAAGATTGCTGACTGCCATGTTTTCTGACTGCCAAGTTCGTGTGTTGTACTGTAATGGCTCCCTAGTTCTGGCCCTCCTGTGACCGCCCTCCCCTCCCCTGTTCCTTTTCCGTTTCCTTTTCAGGGCCCGGTATTGACGTCCCCGCCCCCGACATGAGCACGGGAGAGAGGGAGATGTCCTGGATTGCTGATACTTACGCCAACACGATGGGCCACCATGTAAGACCAAGCCGCCTAGACCACTGTCTCAAACAGAGCATCACCAGTATGTCTTATTTTTCCGTTCTCTGCAGTAATTTTTATTTACGGGTTGTCCTCAGTACTGCTGTATTAGATTTAAAAACGGTTGGCTTATGATAAATCCTTCTGACAGGTTATAAATCTCCTAACATGTAGGCATACAACAAAACCAAGATATCACTAGTTTAATAAGTCTTCTGTCCTTTTGTTGATCAGGTAAAATTAATTGAAAACTTGTTTACTGGCCGATTTAACCAAATGATCCAGTGGTTGAGCTAATATTTACTTTGTTTCATTTATATAGGCCTTCGGTTATGAGCGAGCGTCCTTTCCTAATCAGTCAGTGTGGTGTGAGTAGTCACTCAACCGCAGTGTGCTGTCAGGGTTTGAATTGTCAGCATTATTCCGCTAAGTGATCTTCCTCTTTACACAGCAACTTGTGCTCGTTTCAGTTACAGCTGTCACAATTTATTTATCTGTTTTTGCTTGTACAAGTCATCAAAAATGTCTTTTCTAGTTTAAACTGCCTCATACAGATTTTGTTCCTGGTTCATTTGGCAGTACATGAGCCAGTTTTACATCTGCCTGGTTGTGCTGTTAGACAGTCAGATCTGTCGTTTCCTACACGCAGTAAACCACCTGAAGTAAAGGACTGCCGCTGTAAAGAGCCTTAATGAGGCATTAGGAGAACAGCCTCTGTGATTCTTGGCATATACTTGCTTAGAGTCTTCTGGGCAGGTATGAGCCTCTGATACTGGGAAATCTTGTCATACTTTAGGCAGTGTTCTTCCATTGGGCCATTTGCTGAACAGGATGGCCAGTGGCATATGATTGAAACGTAATTCCTGCTCTGTAAGACATGTGCCCTCTTCTGCTCAGTGGATGGGAGCATTCTGGAAGATTACATCGAGACAGAAGTGCCAAATGGCGTCACAGAGAAGTGCAATGACACTACGTTTGTATTAGTCTAATTGCCCTTAATGAGTGAAGTTAAGGCTGTATTGGATGAGACAAAATCATTCATTGTGTCCATAGGACTTTAATTGAAAGCATTTTTGGGTGTAATGAGAGGTTTCATGCACTGCAACCCAATGGTAATTCTTAATGGACCTGCCTACTTCTCTCATCCCAATGGTCTTGCACCTCTAACCAACGCATAGGCATCACAGTACCTTTGGCCGCCGCTGTTGCTAATTGATGTAGTTTCTTCAGAGCTCTGCTGCTTTCATTGTGTTTCCATTATGCAACCAGTTCTTTCCAAATGTGTCTTGGCAATCAGCCTCCTCTCAAAGGCACGGTATCCTAGAATCTAGGCCCTTTCTTTACCTTTCTTTCCCATGCATCCCTAAGAGGTGGATTATGAAGATGCACAATGAAATTGTAAATTAAAGCAGGGTTTTAGCATGTCCTATCTTACCATATATTTCTTATTTTAATGTAAATATATTAATTCATAATTTGATGGGTGTTTCCCTGTGACCCAGCAATGTACCCATTGCAGATATGGGGTGGAAGCCGCTTCTTTTCCGCCATTGTTTTCTGCAGCCTGTTTGTCCTGTAGCATGGTTTGTGATGCTAGTGACTGCAGGAAGAATGTTTTGCCGTTTCTCCCTGCAGGACATCAATGCCCATGCCTGCGTCACCGGCAAGCCCATCAGCCAGGGTGGCATACATGGCAGGATCTCCGCTACCGGCCGCGGTGTCTTTCACGGCATTGAAAACTTCATCAATGAGGCGGCCTACATGAGCCAGCTGGGCCTGACGCCCGGTTTTGCTGACAAGACCTTCGTCATCCAGGTGGGGGTGGGGGTGGGGAAGGGCTGTACTGCACCCAGACAAACAAAATCATTACCCTGTTTTCCCACATTGTGGTAGTAGTTTAGTGACAATGGCTCAGATCATGTCTTGCTTATCCTGTAATGGGTTGATGGGAAGACAGATGTCATGTAACCTGGGTCATTCTGTGGATTGTGGCAGTCAGGCGGGTCGGTAAAGCATGCAGATACTGGGCCGTGGTGTTTCGGTGTGACACTTCTTGTTTCCTGCAGGGCTTTGGCAACGTGGGCCTGCACTCTATGCGGTACCTGCACCGCTTCGGGGCCAAGTGTGTGGGTGTCGGGGAGATAGATGGAAACATCTGGAACCCCAATGGCATTGACCCGAAGGAGCTGGAGGACTACAAACTGGTGTGTGTGCGTGCATGTGTGTGTTTGTGGATAGATAAACGTTTTTTTTTTCCCCACAATGTGATTAAAGACCTGCTATTTTGTTATTGTAGGGATCATTTTTTCACATTTTATAAAAATGTTTGGTCACTTACGGTCAGTGGTTCTCAACCTTTTTTTGCAGTGGTGCCGCACTATGTCCAAGTTCAAGTCTCACGGGCAGCATGTTATTTGCATATGACGTCATCAACGCTCAATAACCAGATATTATGCATCTTAAATTATTACAATTAGATTATCATTAGAGAGTATAATTCTACTTACCATTAATGGGATACATTTATGCGGGCCCCAGGTTGAGAACCACTGCTTATGGTTATGGTTCGGCCTGGTTAGGGGTTAAGGCCAGCATTGATGGGATTTTTGCCCATAGAAATGAATGAATGTTCCCCACAAAGATGTGTATAGGAGTGTTTGTGTTAGTGTGTATGTGTGTGTGTGTCACTGAAAGAGAGAAACAGAAATGGGAAATTTCTAAGACTGGTGGTAGTGGGACACAGGACACAGCTGTGGGGAAGAAACAGACTTTGAGTTGAATCCTTAATATGGAAATTGTTGTGCAAATTTTAATAGTGTTGTGAACACGCCGCCTGGCGGATATTTTCTGCTATGGCAGCCTTTGTCTTATCATTTGGAATAGCAATAGAATTGTTCATGCCTGTGTCATGTTAACATTGTATGTCACCCACAACTTGTGTATAAATAGCAGTGGTATTTAATGACTATAAAGAGGTCATGCTTTTAATGTTTTTAAGTAGCCTTGTACATAAAAGCAGCAGCAATATGTAAAAGACTTGCAGTCTGAAGAGCTCAGCTTTTGACCTGGCATGTATCTATCAGCAACATGGCACCATTGTGGGCTTCCCCAACGCCAAGCCCTATGAGGGCAACATCCTGGAGGCTGACTGCCACATCCTGATTCCTGCGGCCAGCGAGAAGCAGCTGACCAAGAAGAATGCCTCCAACATCAAGGCCAAGGTCAGGGCTTGCTCCCAGCGCAGTGCCACTTGGGGGGTTTCAGCATGATTTATGGTGTTCGGTCAGCATGGACTACGTTCTCACAGGGCCGTGTTCTCAGATCAGTGGGGAATGAATGCTGTATTTGGATAAAGCAAAATTAAGGTCCCAGTGGACAGAACCTGACCTTCTTGGGTGTTTGTTGCAGATAATTGCAGAGGGAGCCAACGGCCCCACTACCCCTGCGGCTGACAAGATCTTCCTGGAGAGAAACATCATGGTCATCCCGGTAAGGCTTGGCAAGACCAGAACATGATAGCTCTGATTCCAGAGAGGTCTGGGAGGAAGCAGACTACCCGGGGTTTGATGGGAGGGGTTGGAGAGTCACAAGGCAGCCAAAAGAGGAGGTCACCAGTGTGTGGAAGTGTGGCTTTGATACATTCTTCCTTTTATTGAATGTTCATCTCGCAAAGGTTGTATTACATGGTGAACAATCTATAATGATGAGTATAACTATCATTAAGAAGTCAGGATATTCAGTCATTGATTGATTGACTGAATGTGTGTACATGTGTTACTGAGTACTGCATGCTCGTATTTAATTAGTTCACAAATGTTTCTGGAAGTGTACTAAGCATGATTGCCACCTGTAGGACATGTACCTGAATGCTGGAGGTGTGACTGTCTCATACTTTGAGTGGCTGAAGAACCTGAACCATGTGAGCTACGGCCGACTGACCTTCAAATATGAGAGGGACTCCAACTACCATCTGCTGAGTAAGTCTTCCGCACGGTCACTAGAGAAGCAAAAACATATGCTGCAGTTATTGAGCAAAACCACTAAGTGGAGCACTCGCCTCTTTTCCTGGTTTCTCACATGGTATTGAGCTAGACTGGACACATATGAATAGTGCATTTCGACATCTGGCCTGCTGTATTTTCATACAGTCTGTGTCTTTCTGCAGAGCTCCCCACTTTTCCGTGACTCAGGAGTGTTACCAGTTACAGGGCTGATCAGAAATCCCTAAGTGGCATTTATGTATGATTAATCGCTCTGTCCAGCTTAGCCCTGTGGAACAAGACGAGCTGAAAGTCAGGCTCCTGAGAGGGACGTGTGTGTCGGTACTGGAATGGGCTGCATCAATGACTGGACGGTTAATGATGTAGCAGGATGTGAATTCTGTGTGAAAGACCCTCATCTCTTTGCTAAGCTATTGATATAAAAGCATAAGAAATTTACAGACGCCATTCGGCCCATCAAGCTCATATGGGGAGAACTTAACTAATAGCTCAGAGTTGTTAAAATCTTATCTAGCTCTCATTTAAAGGAACCCAAGGTTTTAGCTTGCGCTACACTAGCAGGAAGACTATTCCGTACTCTACCTACACGCTTTGTGAAGAAGTGCTTCCTCAAATTTGTTTCAAAATGTTCTCCTGCTAATTTCCACTTATGGCCACAAGTTCTAGTATTTAAACTAATATTGAAATAGCCATTTGGCT
>JAABNX020000070.1:17409916-17422502 GCA_015163995.2 Mormyrus lacerda
CCGGTCCCCCCCCCCCCCCCAAACTGTCATTACTGTAAGCCTCATGCATCTGTCAGATGTTCCTGTGCTTTTTGTGTTTTTTTTTTTTTTGCGTCAGTTTCATATAACGGGTTAAAATGCTGGAATTTGGCTCACTGTTATTGGGACTCTCAAGCTACCCGTTGCTGTCATGCATAATGTCTTACTGTTGCTGTTACCTGTTCATCTTGTAATGTTGCTCGCTGGACCATAAAAGGACTTCAGGTGAGGTCAGTCAGAGGGCAGCATAGAGTGCCATGTGTCCTCTTCTATGGTCACAGTTGTTTGAAAAACAATTTTTTCAATTGTGCAGTTTTTCCCTACTGCAGAATTAAATTTCTGGTCAACGGTTTCTTCTCAAGCACTTGTGCATGAACAGGAGCGCTTAAACGTTCTTCAGTGTTTGTGTTTTGTGCTTTTCTGTTGCTGTAGGAGGATTAAGAACCAAAGTTAGGTTTTAATTAGGTTATTGAAAATATTCTGAATTTCTTTGGGCAAGTTTTAAGTTGATATCCCCACTTCTGAAATGTTGACTTGGTTTCTGATAAAGGAATCAACAGTATCTGATCTTTGAGGTGGGGGGAATGTTCCTGGGAACAATATATATATATATATATATATATATTTTTTTTTCTTGCCTCAATTAGAACGCTGCTTTCAGACTATTGATAAACATTTGTAGTTGCTTTTTGTTCAAAACATAAACTGACCGATGCAAAACCGGCCCCTTTTGTCCTCTTTCATCCCGGTGTTTGCATGGCTGCTTCAGGATTTACAATACAGCAGCATGTAGCCTATGATGTAGGTAGCATTAACCAAAAGCAGATGATGCGGTATGTGTCAAAGAATTCAATGGTCTGTTGCATCGATACCATGTCTGCACTCATATCCAGTCTGGGAGGAGGAAACAAAAGTTTCTCTGCGATCTTACTTCATTTAGGACTTGTCACAGCCTGCACTGCCAAACCCACGACCCGAATACTAACTGTTATAACCTGCTTGCTGGACTTGCAGATCCTCCGTAGTGAATAGTTTCAGCCTTAAAGATCACATCAGCAGTGCCTTTCCCGTCTAAAACCTGTAAATGCGGCGCTATGCCTCATGTTCTCCATATTGATGTCATGCAGTCCATAATATGTGTAACTCTTCATGGGTGTATGTTCCATGAATAAATGCTAATTACTTTAAAAAAACTTATGTCCTATACGTCTGTGCCATTTAGTAAAAAGTTATGTACAGTTATGCCCTTACTTGGTAAATGTTTATTGTAAGGAATGTTAGTGTATTGGGGTGGTGTGCAGCACAGCAGGCCTGCTAAATTAAACCTGTAAAATCCTTGGGTATTATTCCACCTGACCAAAGTTCTAGCTGAGCCTTCTGCAACATCGTGGTGCTCATTGCTGCTTGTTGTAAAGCCCACCTCCCTGAAATATATCAAATAAAATGGAAACTGAAATGAGACAGAAATTAAAATAAATTAATTTTTATTGTATTTTAAATTAAAATATGAACATCATAAAAGGGAAATTAACCACCTTAACCCTGGAGGACCCATGGGGTCATATGCGACCCTTCCTTTTATTTCTGCCTTACATTCAACCCACTTTACAGCCCATTGTACCATGTACGACCCGGTAACCGTGATATTTAATGATTACTGACTGAATTAACCAGATTTTTTTCCACAAAAAATATGGCCCCCAACACGTTTTGAGGTTGTTGCTGTACATGTTGCAAAGATTCACCTGTCAAGCTGTGAATAGGTAAGTGGCAGAAATTTTGCCGCCTCAGTTATGTTTAGATGTTGGAACATGTGCAACTAGGTTTTGGATATTTTGAAACTTTTCTAGCAACTGTGACGATCATGTTCCATGTGCTCAACATCAACCTCAGACAAAAACAGACAATACAGGTGGTGCACCAGACCTTACAACCCACCACTAGTAAACTTTCTGTGTATAGTACACCTTTTTGCAGGTCTGTTCACTTGACCTGTTTCTTGACGGGTTGGCATGTTTGAAGCATGTGTTTTATTGCCAGCACATGGTGAATGATGAAAAGGAAAACTCAATAAATGTATTTTGAAAATGAGATTGTTGCAAAGATTTGGTTTTTCCTTGTTTTCTGTCCTTATTTCATAGGTGAAACTAACAAGTTGGAACAGCATGAACAGTCCAGCGGGTCATATATGGCACATTCATAACATGGACTGGGAAAGGGTTATTTTTACAAAACACCTGTTGTTGAGTTCACTGGGTCTGTATGATCATTTTAGCCAATGGACATATTTTTCTATACTAATAAGGTGGTCTGTGTTCCCCAGAGTTAATGTCACCGAATATTCATCACCACATAAATGACATCAAGCTTACTCCAGGCTCACAGATTGATTTATTTTGTAAGGGACCAATAATCTAGTCCTGTTTCTCTTATGTAATTGTGTCAGATGTGTTGGCTCTCTCTCTTGCTCTGTGTTGTGTGCAGGTTGATGTGACACCACGAATGCCCTCAGTTTCTTTTGTTTTTATTGCTGAATTCAAAGAACAGCAAAGAACAGCTCAGACAGGGAGTAAGTAATGCATTGAGCTCCTCCACCGCGGAGAGTTGCAAAAGAGGCAGAGGAGAGAGCGACACGAAAAGTTAAAGGATCCCTGCATGGGAACCTATCCATATTATACCCCCCAAGCCATATCTCTGCACCCCAGATCTGCAGAAATGGCGATTAAAAATTCAAGTGCACAGGGAAATTCAGAGAAAGACTCTTAATCCTGTTACATAATGACATAGTTATAAAAATATAGTTGCAAATTTGAGGTGAAAGAAATAAGCCATAAACTTTGCTCCAAATTGGCAAGGATAGTTTGCCATATGTCATCAAGTCTGCCATACTAGCACTGAGCCATAGACCAAAACCAAGAAGGTGTATCAGATCCATTGGAATGCAGGGGCAAATTGTTTTTGGGAATTTCACTAGGGATTAATTGATTTCAGATAATATTTGAACTTCAGCCACGTCGGTATGTGAGTAGTTTGCGAGGATAAAAGGCAGCCCTGGTAAAAAAAAATCTCCAGACACATAAATTTGGAAATGCATTTTAGTTTTTATAATTGTACAGAGCATGCTTGGTGATCAGCCAATGATAAGCTCTCTGCCAGGCTGTCAAGCGCTTTAATGCAATCGTGATATTTCACAGGGACAATCCATATACCACTTAAGCTCAATCTTTGGATGCTCCGGGTGAGGGGGGTCACCTCCTCTTGGAAAGGGAAGGGGTAGGGCACTTAAAAGCAGTGTCGCGGAAGATCCTCCAGGTACCCGAGGCTGCAGGGGTAGCTTATTGCTTCAGGTCATTAGCGAGGTTGTGCAGTTCATCGTTGAAATCTGAGGGAGACAGAGACTAGTTAGTGAGTGGTGTGCGTGATGCCGCTGCAGCTCGCATAACTCAGGACACACTGGTGTCATAGAAACTAAATTCAATTGAAAACCTCATTCACAGTTTAACACTTTTAATGTTACTAGGCCAATGGACTCAGAAACTCCAGTGATGCTCTGTCATGGCAGAGCCTCGCACCATTCTGAAGGAAGGGAACTCCACCGGGCCTTTCAGCATAGAAACACCTTGTTAAAGAATGGCTACCTAATTCTGCGTCCTCTACTTTCTTTGCCGCTTGGTTGGCCAAGTTGGGAAGAGGGTCCACCTTAGGTTTGGCGGCACCACCACCTGGTACATCGGGTGACCCTTTAGGGTCTGGTTTGTTGGATTCTTGTCCAATTAAGGTTTTCACTTTCTGCTTGGCAACAGTGGCTGTGGGAGAAGTAATAACATTTATTTAGCCGACACCCTTATTCAAAGCAACATGCACTTTTGGAGAGAAAGCAGGGTCAGTCAGTCCTGGAAGCGAGTGGTGGTTACGGGCCTTGCTCAGGGGCCCAGTGGTGACTTCACTCTGCCAACTCTGACCTGCTGATCACTGGTGCCTGCTGGCCCAGACGCCACCCCCCTTAGCGAAGCATTGAGTGTCTGCTGTGGAACCGGGCAGACTGATTAGGAAGAGGCGTTATGAGTCGTTAAATTCCCGTCAAGGTTTTCATACTGCGAAGAAGTTCAGCAAGTATGTACCTGCTGGTCCACATGCCTGAGATTTTGAGAGACGCATCTCTTTTTAAACACCTGCCTTCTGAGTAACGCAGTACCCTGCAGACATGGTGTCCTTATCATCCCAGCTAACCTGCTGAACATTTGAACGTCATACAGCGCTCTCCTATGGCACTGAACTTTTCTCAACGACTCAGCTGTTGTTAACAGAAACGTCGAAGATGCATTGTGTGCTTTGACCTGAACAGAAAAAATGAGATGACGGAGCTGCTAAAATTTTATTCATGCCGCGAGGAAGAGCAATATGCTTTAGGGTGTATGTCCGTTTTTAAAACGTATAAAAACAGTTTGCTTCACTCACCCAGAAATGAAATACCCTTTAAGTCATGCATGTAAAAGAGTGCACACAAACACGACAATCCTCTTCCTAAAGGACCGCTTTGTAGTGTCAGTCGCTAACACTGCCCTTCCTCCCTCCCCCCATATTCTCACCGGCTTGGTCAACGGCCTGATTGATCATGGCGTCCGGGTTGTTGCCCATCGCTTTCTTCAGGAATGATGCCATCTCTGAGAGTGATGTATGAGTGCCTTGGCAGAGCCTGTGTGGGTCAGAGGTGAGCCTCTGCTCTTATAGAGGTTGCCGCTTTCGGTGCCTGGTGACACACCCCATGTTGTCACCTCATAGGACATCAAGGGAGGGGTGGAGCTTGTGTCCATAAAGCATCATCCTGCCTGTGATCATTGCTGGGCACCATGGGGGGGGAGGGCTTCCTCCCCACTGTTCCGGTTTCTCCTGTTTCAACTCTCTTGCTGATATGGGCGTGCCGCCTCTTGTTTTGTTTTCTTTCTCCACCAGCAAAAGGGTACAGGAGCCCCTGAATAATTTACCAGCTGACAGTGTCCCATTGGTATGGAGAAGACTTCTCCCTTTTAGCTCTGATGACAGTCTTATGGGGTTTATACTCTGTAAATATGTAGTTGCGGTTGCCCCGCTGATGCAAATTTGAATAACACCAGAGGGTGACAACAAGAATACCTGACATAACAGGGGAGTATCTGGCAGGACCTGCTTTCTCTGACTGGGGGTGTGGTTTGGAATCCTGGACTGGTCACCATGGAAACACTTCATGCATATAAGGTGGCAAGGACTGCCGATCATGCCTGTAAACTTTGTTGTTTTTTTCTTTGAATAAAGGGGTGGATAAATTCCTTTTTATACATGATTTTTGTAAAGACCATCACATCTACCAATAATAAATTACCAAGTACAAAAATTATTTTTATTATGTTCATTATTAATTTGATAAACAATTTACTCTATCAGGGCATCATGTTAAAGCAATCGGTTCATAAACAATCCCTACCAGCCATCCAACTCTTCAAAAATTGCCTTATTCTTGCACCTCATAATTTTTAAAATTAATATTAGGATGCTTCCATCAGTTTATTTTTAATCTAGCATGCCAACATCGCTACTATTTCGTCACTCTGGAAAGTGGGGAATTACGGTTGTCAATAATGTTTTTTTTGAATCACAATCATTCGAACACTTTTGGGGATTAATGACATGATTAATAGTCATATTGTAATTCCACCAAAAATAAAACTTTATAGTCTGTATATTCAACGTAGAAATTCATTCCAAACAGAAGTATTGATATAAACAGGGAACGATACGTGAGACAATCGATTGTTTGTAAATGCAGAAATGCGTACTTATTTTATCTGCATTTGCGCTGCTATGACAAGAAATGCCTTCCATTTTAACACATATACCGCAAACAAAGTTGAATTGGCATATAAACATTAAAATACATTATATTTTGTTTTCATATCAGCGCAAAGGCACATATAGTACGTATTTGCGGTTTTACAAACAATCGATTGTCGTACGTATCGATCTTAAAGGTGAATGCGTACTTGCGCACCAGTTATGTGCACCTATGAATATAAAGACAAAGTGCATATGACAGCTTCCAGTGAGAAGCCGCTGAGTGTTCTGAATTTCCTTTAGCAAAAAGTAGTTCATTCGTGTACTACGAGTACACTTATTTTAGACTAAAACTGAAGCAGTATACTTGAAGTTTACTTTTTATATACTATATTTTATATACTTAAGAATAGTATAGTGAAGCATACTTGACTTATACTGAGTATAAAGAAAAGTCTAAGACTAAGTGCATTAATACTTACACTTATACTTTAAAACTAAAGCTTATACTTAGTATACTATACTAAGTATACTTTAGTATACTTCTCAACATTCTGTCATGATTTTATAAAGACATTGCAGTCTAGTGTACATACAATATGAGTTAAATTTTAGAATACATTAAAAAGCGTTTCAAGTATATACATAGTATACTACAAGAATATGATAAACTAAGATGGTGGTGCAGATAGTAGTGCTATTGTTTGGAACCTAAAGGGTTGCAGGTTCAAGCCTTGGTTTCTCCTTTGTGAAGTGCTTTATGTACTCATATAACTAGTAAAATAGCAAAAAATATATTTTTTAGTTTTAGTAATTCTAAAAGTATACTTCAAGTGTACTTTAATAAGCTAAAATGTGGACTAGAAGTATATACATAGTACGCTAATAATATATAGATAAGTGTAGTTGTGTACTTGAAAGTATACTTTTGTAAAATTAAAATGACCTTATAAAGTATACTTTTATAAACTTAAAAGTGTTCCAATTTAGTCCAAAGAAGTATTAAAGTGATATACTTTCTAGTACATTATAAGTACATGGTATACTTGTTATACTTAAACTTATACTCAAACATACTTAACAACATGAACTTCTAGTATACTACTTATTGCTAAGAGTTACCTGTAAAGTTTGCTATACTGTGCAAGCTTTCGCCACAAGTCTTTTTTAAACATACTATTCTCCTAGTTGGGCAACAAGAAAAGATGTATGCTGATGGACTGGAAATCCATGGGTCATATTTTATGTTTTTGCATGGTATTGTTTTGTTATCTTGTTAATCCTGTTTTCATTTTGCGTGTGAGTCATTGACTTTTATCACTCTTCCTTTGTGTTAGCGAAGGTTGGATGAGGGAAACAGGGTGTGTCAGGGCATGTGAGGATGAACATTGCTGAGCACATGGCCCCAAATTTGTATTCCCACAGCTTTGTGTGAGCAGTGCTGGCAACTTGACCTGGTGTCACAAGACAGCTGTCCAGGCCAGGGGTGACAGGAGCGGTTCTTGCACAGGGCAGAGTCTCCTCGGAAAACATATCCTTTCTCAGCTCTCATGGGTTTGATTTTCTCATCCTGTGTTTCTAATGGATGAGACCTGTTGTAAATCTATTTATAGTCACACAGGGTTAGAGGTGCAGGTCGAGCATCTGAAGTCCTATAGAAGCTGTTGTCATGAGGTGGCAACTGCACACGCTAGCATTGAATATTTTGGTTGTGTTATGCCTGCGGTCCTCCCTGTCTTTGGGCTATCCTCTGACAGGCTTTGGCACATTCTGCTGCCTTTCCATTGTATTCCTGGCTTTAGCAACACCTAGAAATCCTTTAGAGCTGTATTGCAGAAACATAGCTGGTATGTTGTGGCACCTTTAAGGGTTTAATGTGTATTATCATAAAATTGTAGTTATAGGATCTGTTTCCGGAAATGATTACCATAGAGATCACAATGCTTAGACAGACGTTCACACCCAAAAAACAGGAAATCATGAAGCGGCAATAATATCAGGGGCTACCTCTGGAGACATATTGTTCCTTTTAGAGCAGAGCTCGCTGGAGTCCCCAGCAGACAGGACTACATCATCCGCAAAAAGAACAAATCATTACTTTAGCTAAATAATATTTAAAAACGGTAATAGATTGTATTTCACATTTGTTTTTTTCTATTTCAATTACTTTTGGAAGCAATATTTATCATTTTCGTTTAGTTGTAGTTTTTTATTTTTGTATTTTGTTTTATTTCAGTTTACAAAAATTGTACAGCTGTTTTATGTATCTGATCATCAAAGAGCTAACATTATGTAGTAATGTCTCATTATTAATCATAATTAAAGAAAACAAATCATTAGCTAAACAGTAATCAAACACCATAATGGAAAGTATTGGATGTTTGCCTTTATTCTACTTCTATTCACTAAGTTTAGGAAGCAATATTTATGGTTTTCATTTAGTTTAGTTATACTTAATTTTTTGTTATAGTTGTAGCTTTAATACTGTATATCATAAACAATAATCAACCTGCTCAGACTGTCACATCCCTCCTCTCCCCCAGGGCATTTTAGTCTGGCAGTATCAACAACTTAGCCCTGTCCTTCGCAGCACTTGTGCCTCCATCCCCCCCACCCCGAGCTTCAGGTCTCTCTATGCTTATGTAATTTTTGTGATTCTATCAAAGCCTATACTCCCCCACCCCTATGCACTGCTGACCCCCTGTCCTCACTTCCGCCTCACCACTGAGTCCCACCAGTGCCCTCTCCTGTGGCCCACCTTCTCTCCGCTCACACCCACAGTCACATGGGTGGTGGTGGTGGGGGGGTGGACAGGCTATATGAAACACAATGGTAAATTTAACCCTCACTGTTAGAAGTGCAGCAGTTCAAGATCTATGAATATTATGCACATTGGTAGATAATTTAACACTTGAGCTAATATATGATATACATTCACTGGCCACTATATCACGTACATCTGATCAACTGTTTGTGGAAGATCTATCTAATCAGCCAATCACATGCCAGCAACACATTGTATAACTATTTTCAGGAGCTACCTCTGGAGACATGTTGTTCCTTTTAGCTTCTTCCTGAGATGTTTTTTTCTGATTTTGTCAGACTTTGTAGTGACCTCCCTCTAGGGGGCGCTAATGACTCACATAACCCCAGTGACTGCAGGTTGTTTCCCACCTGTGGATAGCTGTATGGACCAGTGTTACCATGGTTTTAATTCTTTTATTTAGTTTTAATTTTTACATGGGTGGCAGTGGGGCGGGGGGAGGGGCAGGCTATATGAAACACAATGGTAAATTTAACCCTTGCTGTGTTAGAAGTGCAGCAGTTCAAGATCTATGAATATTATGCACATTGGTAGATAATTTAACACGTGAGCTAATATATGATACACATTCACTGGCCACTATATCGCATACATCTGGTACTAGCTGATGATCATTTAATGAAGTGCATTTGATTAGCAGCGCCTAGCTGCTACTTATCTTCTTAATTCCTAAGGAAGCAGTTAAGCAACACTTAATTTCACACACTGCTTCTGCATTTTGGCTTTTTTTTTTTTTAGTAATAAATAATGGCATGGTGTAATATGTCATGTGTTGTTTTATGCTCAGAGCAGTGGTGAACTCCTCCACTTGAGGCAGTACCTACTCCCTGACATGAAGAGGGCAATCCACCCGTTTTTGGCTGAGAACCATGGTCTCAGACTTCGAGGTGGTAATCCTCATCTCCGTTGCTTAGCACTCGGCTGCGATCCACCCCAGAGCTCACTGGAGGTCCCCAGGAGATAAAGCCAACAGGACCACGTCATCTGCAAAAAGCAGAAATGCAATCCTGAGGCCACCAAACTGGACACCCTCAACAGCCTGGCTGTGCCTAGAAATCCTGTCCATAAATATTATAAACAGGATCGGAAAGCATAGTCCTGGCAGAGCCCAACATGCACTGGGAACACGTTCGACTCATTACCAGCAATGCGGTCCAAGCTTCTACTCCGTTCATGTAGGGATTGAATCGCCTGGAGTAGCAGGCCTCAAACCCTATATTCCTGAAGCACCCCCCACAAAGCACCTCGGAGAACCCAGTCGTAAGCCTTCTCCAAGTCCGCAAAACACATGTAGACTGGATGAGCTCCATGCTCTCTCCAGTACCCTTGCTAGGGTATAAAGCTGGTCCAGTGTTCCACGGCCAGGACGAAAACCGCATTGTTCCTCCTGAATCTGAGATTCGACTATCGATCTCACCCTCCCTCTATAGTTGGAACACTCTCCAATCCCCTTTCTTAAATAAGGGAACCACCACCCCAGTCTGCTAATCCAGCGGTACTGTCCCTGACCTCCATGTACTTTTGAGAAGGCGTGTCAGCCATGACAGCCCCACAACATCCAGAGCATCCAGGTATCCCAGACGATTCTTGTCCACCTCTGGGGCCTGGCTGCCAACGAGCTCTTTATACACCCTGGCAACCTCAGCCCCAGTGATGGGCAAGTCCACCCCAGCCCTCTCTGACCCCGTACCCTCTGATGTCTCGAGGGCGGTGCATGTAGATGTATTTGAGGCAGGGTTGAGGAGGTCCTCAAAGTATTCCTTCCACCTCTGGGTGATGTCCCCAGGTGAAGACAACAGCACCCCCTCCCCACTGTAAACAGTAGGAACCAGGAACTGCTTCCCCCTCCTGATATTCTGGATTGATTGCCAGAACCATTTTGATGCTGACTGAAAGTGACTTTCCATGGCCTCACAAGACTCCTCCCATGCCCGACTGAGCCACGCTGCTGCTGGCCTACCGGTACCTGTCAGCTGCCTCTGGACACCCCTGGGCTAATAATTTCTGGTAGGCCTCCTTCTTTAGTTTTACAGCTTCCCTCACCTCTGGTGTCCACCATGGAGTACAGGGTTTTCCACTATGACTGGCACTGACCACTCTGCAGACACAGCTCCGTACAGCTGCTTCCACAAATGGAGGTCCGGAACAGTGTTCATTCAGACTCAATGCCCTCAACCTCCCCAGTATGCTGTTGGTGCGAGTTGAAGATCTGGCAAACAAGAGCCTCTGCCAGGTGTTCCCAGCAGACCCTCACTATACGTTTGGGACTGCCAGGTCTACCTAACTACCTCCCCTGCCACCTGAGCCAACTCACTACCAGGTAGTGATCAGTTGAGAGTTCTGTCCCCTCTTTACCTGAGTGTCCAAGACAGATTATAAAATCGATCATCGACCTGTATCCCTGGGCATGTTCCTACCATGTCCACTTATGGACACCCTTATGCTCAAACAGGTTGTTCATTATAGACAAACCATGCATTGCACAGAAGTCCAACAACAGAATATCACTCGGGTTTAGATGACAGGGAGTCTGTTCCTCCCAATTACCCCGCTTGTTGCTCACGTGAGCGTTGAAGTCCCCCAGCAAAACAATGGAATCCCCTTGTGATGCGCTAACCAGCACACCACTCAAGGAGTCCAAGAAGGCTGGGTACTCGATACTGCCATTTGGCGCATAGGCACAAATGATGGTCGGAGACCTCTCCCCAACCTGAAGGCGCAGGGAGACTGCCCTCTAGTTCACAGGGGTAAACGCTGATGTTAATGCACCAAGCTGTGGGGCCACCTCTAGCCCTACCCCAGCCTGGCATCACTCACCAACTGCAACTCCAGAAGTGTAGTTTCGGTCTCCCTGAAGGTGTAAATTAGGGGCGAGGCTAACTGAGATATATTGAAATTGATTCCAGCTCAGTACTCAGTGTGCTTCAAGCTCTAATTTGGATTTCTTCTCTGCTGGTAAGGGAGGACTCTGTCTTTGTTTACTTTCTGTCTTGGACTCAGTTGAAACTGTTGTAGTGTCTGCTAGTTTCTGTTAATCAGTTGTTTCAGGTAGCTAATCAAGCATAGTTTTGGTCTCCCTGAAGGTGTAAATTAGGGGCTGAACAGACAAACGCAGTTAATCTACTGCTACTCTTTCTATCTTTCATGTCTTTTCTATCCTATCTTCAATTTTGCAAACTCACACCATCACTGCAGACATGTGCCTCAGACCTATCCCAGTCCCAACGTAATGTGTTGGGTGGCCTCTGGAATTGCCGGTCTGCTGTAAAGATGGCTGATTTCATTTCCGCCCTTGCTTCCCACCATTCTCTTGACTTTCTGGCTCTAACTGACACCTGGATATCCCCAGAGAACTTGGCTACACCAGCAGCTCTCTCCTCTGCTTATGTTTTCTCTCACTCTCCACGCCAGACTGGCAGGGGCGGTGGCACAGGTCTGTTACTACCTCAGAACTGATGCTTCACACCCCTCTCTCTCCCTCAGCTCAGCATTTCATCCTTTGAATTCCATGGAGTTGCAGTTTCCTCTCCATATATTCTTATCATTGTTGTCTACCGTCCTCCTGCCCCCCTAGGCCACTTTCTAGAGGAGCTGGATACTCTTCTCAGTCTCTTCCCCACTGACAGCTCCTCTCTCATTCTTCTTGGTGACTTCAATCTCCCCCATGACAAGCTCCTTTCTTCTGGTCTCCTCCCTTTTCTCTATTCCTTTTGTAACCCTGTTAAAATATGTTGTAATACATTTAGGGAGATATAAGTTCATATCTTAAATAAATAGTTAAAAGCTTAAAAAATGAGTGGTCAGAAATGGAGTTCTAATTTTATGATACAAAAAGTGTTTGCATATTGAGTGATGATACTTGTTTTGTTTGTGAAGTAAAAGTTCTATGGAAATGTATTTCCGTTCAGATGAGAAAAAAAAGACACCTAAGTTTGT
>JAABNX020000070.1:17432274-17449898 GCA_015163995.2 Mormyrus lacerda
CTGCGTGCAGCATGCTAATGACAGATGCTTGAGAAAGACAGAGGGTGCTTTGAGTGACAATGAGTGCTGTGTGTGCAAGTGGTGCAGAGTGGAGGGGGATCGGCCTCCCTGATGAAGCAGCAATGAGCACTGTGAGTGTGAGTAAGTATCCTGGCCAAGACACCAGCCCATTCCATAGGGACAGTAAATGGCATTTGCGTTTTTTTTCCAGAAGCCCAGTCTGCTTTCTGCCAGCTTTCAACGCCAAGCCTCTGAGTGTCATCCTGCTTTTCAGGGTAAGCCCTATGTATTTATTTAGTAGTATCCATAGTGGCCTCCAAGCAGGGTCAACCAGTCTATAAAGCAAGGCTTAATGGCTTTTCTCAACGGTGAGATTGCTCTTTTGACTATGAGATTTGAACCAGCAAACTTTTGCTGACAGGTGTTCACTGTGTGGTCCCCTTGGCTGCTTAGTATCAGTGGTCAGCTAAGCAACCCTCCTTGTCTCTGTCTATGTCACAGCTGTCCTGAGGATGTACTGTGTGAGTTACTGTACTGTACGAAATAGGTCTGTACCGGTTTATACCATCTAAAGCTGGCTCAGAACAGAAATCTGTTGCCTAAAACTAGCACATATCCATTGTGTGTCCGTACCACCCTAACCTGTGCTGGTTCACTTTGTATGCACTCACTCTACAGAAACCCAGGACTGGATGGAGCAGAAATGAGAGTAGATGGTTTGACCTTTGCTCAAAGTGCACCATCGCAGCAGTACCCCTGGGGGCTGAGTAGAACATCACATTGATCCATCGATTTGCCAAGGGGTGGGGTGGGGTGGGAAGGATGGAGAGTACAATGACGAAAGAGCCCATTTCTGGAAGGTTCTGGGAGAGGCAGCAGGCTGGATTAGTACAAATTTGTCTGAGTGCCTGTCTGACTGAAGTATGGTTTTGATATGGGAAGGAGAGATGAGGCGTGGTGTGGCCTCCTGGGTGGGATAGTGGTTCTAAGTCAGTAGTCCTGGGGTTAGTTAGCGTTTTCTGAAGAGGTGTGATCCTGTCGATTTCTAGTGACGTGACCTGCAGTTCCAATTATGTGCCAATGAAGGCCTCGCCACGGTACACAGTGATGCAGCAGAACCAAAGTGTAGTGATGCTGTAATGAGCCCCACTGTGGTTGTCCCAAGGCATTGTGGGTAATGCAGCCAGGTAGAAGGCCTATATCACTATCTATAGTCACTGTGGAACCAAGAGCAGCTTGGGAGGAAATGAGAGCCCCCCCCCCACACACACACACATTTGGCTATGTTGTGGTCTGCATTCTTGGTGCCACCCAGTTACATTCACACCGGGTCCACTGAGGCAAACGCAACAGAAATTCTACATTTGCTAAGACAGAAAAGTCTCACTCAGTACTTTGGGCCACCCTTAGGGCCGTCTGTATTTACCCAACCGCAGTAACGCAATGCCCCCTGTTTGCCTCACGTCATACCATCACCCACAGCTTGTCTCCCCATGTCCCTGTGCCCTTTGATCCAAGCGTCGCCTGTAACCTTCAGTTGGCACATGGTGATACACCTGCAGGGTGGGAGTGTCTGCAGCAGTTAGCGGCTAGCTGGCAGCCCACCCCACCTCCCTACTCACCCACATACATGACACCCTCCTTGGTCTTGGCAGCTGCCTCCTCGACACCGGCCTTGGTCTTCTCTGCGGCAGCAACCACCCCCTCCTTCGCGATGGAGAAGCCCTTTTTCAGAACATCCATCCTGACCCGGCCTGTGTCCCTGCAGTGCGACTATTTGTGCGGTTGTGGCTGAGTATGCGTGTGGTCCGGTGTGAGTGCCGCAGGCGCAGCACGTCTGATCGGGGCAGGGAGAGCGGCAGGAGAGGAGCCAGACCAGGAGACCAGCTGAGAAGAAGACGCAGGGCGGAAAGATGGATCCTACTGGATGCTGCAGTGTATTTAAGTGACCCCCCTCCCCCTGCCCCCTCCCCTCCTCCCTCCCCCAGTGCATACACAGACAGTGGACACACACTCTAGCTGCAGCGTGCGGCTGCGCGTCTGCATATTTAATGTGCAGACGCACACAAACGAAGTACGCAGAAACCACAGGGGGCCATGGTGCTGTGTCATGCGGACAGACAGTTGCCCTGCTGGTTGGCCATTAGCCGCCCCTGATTACAGACATACCAAATGACCTCACAGAATTTGGTGATATTATTGCATTTTTATCTACGGTCAGTGTTCTATCATATATCGATAGTGCTGGTGTGAGTTGGTGGTCTGTACTGTGCCGACTGTCTCTGCGACACGGGGCAGAGCCCAGCACACAGGCAGCAGCAGAAAGATCCTCTGAGCTAAAATTAGCTGCTTCGGCTCCCACTGCCCCCCAAGGGACTTGCCTCCTCTCTCCTCCCATTCAATCTCCTTCACTTTTCTCCTGCCTCTGCTGGCCACATGGGCAGGGCTGCCCTAAACGGGGAGGGGGGATGGTTGTTAAACTGTTGTGGAGGCCTGGACCTAACCCAAGTGCAGTTATCTGTTAGCTGCCCAGGGGATGATACTCCTCTGTCTGGATGCTGCATCATGGGTTGCTTATGCCAGGCTGCTCTCTTATTGGAGATGGGGACTGTCTGCACTGCAATAAACACCCCCTGGTTCTAATGAGAGGTGTGTTGAGTCCTTGCCCTCCCTTCCATGGTGGCCCTGACCTCAATAAAAGGATCAATGTGAGCAGGGAAACGGCTGAGTCACATCTCCAGCCCAACCGCCATCCCTGTGCAGAAATTCGGCAGTCAGTACCCGGCCCCTCCCACTCTCACTGCCAATTGGCTGGGAGCCGGGCCTCCGATATTTATAGTGCTTCCCATTTGTCGAAACAGTGGGAAAATGCATGCAGATATTGGCTCTGAGGCCTTTCATCAGTGAAGCCCTTGACTTTCAGGATTCGGTGAGAGGGACCTGCATTGTTCACACTGGCCAGTGAAGTAATTACTCACTCACACACGCCCACCTGTGAGCATTGTGAGAGTTCAGAGTAAACCCCCCCCCCCCCCCAGTGCCTGTCATAAGTGTCAACACCACAGTATTTACGTGAAGGTTCAACAGCAATATCCAGGCTGTGTTCCTTTACTGACCAGCCTAAAGGTCTAGGCTTGAGCCTCACGTATAGGACTCCCCTCAAACCAATAGCACAGATTTGGGTTTTGATTTGCTGATTTGGTCCCTACCAGTGTTGAAATCAAACCTACACCCTTATTTCAAACTCAAGACCAGTCCAGCAGACCAAGGTGAGGTGGATGCAGATGTTGAGAGAGGAGGATGGTGAGAGAGCAGGCAGGCCTCAGCCTGGCTCTCCGCAGTAATGGGCTGGGCGGAGCCTCATCCAGCAGTTGGAAAGGAAAATGTGTTTTTCTCAGCAACAATGTCACAGAGGCTGACCTTGAGATGACTGAAAAAAACAACAGGAAACGTGTTTACTCTTGTGTGACCTAGAGCTCCTTCATGAAGTCGGCAATCGAATTCTAAGGAACGACCCTTCGACGTTGAATTTCCAATATTCCGCCAAATAAAGCACGCCTAGATGATGTTTTTTCAAGCAAGTTGTTTAATGTTTTAGAAGTCCAGTGCACGGCTTATAAACACTGCAACTGTGTGAGGGCCTCAGGAATTCCGGGACGTCCTCCAAGGCAAGAGGTTATTTTGTGTTTTTAGGCTCATAACCATGGTCACAATGTGCTTTAATTCCATGGTTTGTTATTGGAAACATGTGGGGGTGTTAGTCAAATTAACAACAAAGTGGAGTCTTGTGAAAGTCTCCTGGTTTCTTCAACTCGACCTCCCCAACCTCTTTGAGAGCACAAAAGCTAAAAATGAGGTCAGAGGGACCAAAGCCATGCAGTGAGTGGCCCCGGTGCCCAGCTCATTATGGGGGGCACTGCTCATTAGAACAGGGGTGCCACGGTGGCTCACGGTAGAGTGTGGCATTCCAGGCTCAGGATGCCCCCACCCTTCAGGGCTCACACCTGGGTGTCAGGGCTGCACGAGTCCCCTCAGCTGTCCTTATCTATTTCGGATCATGCTCTAGCACCTTGCACCCCTCAGCCTGAGGCTTTGGCTTGGATGGAACAGCAGAGGGATGGGCAGGTCAGAGGGGGCTTGGGGCACTGGGTGCACTGCCTGTGGTAGAAGTGCTCTAGGGCTCAGTTATGTATCGACAGGAGAAAGACAGCAGAAGGCATGACCCACGACCAGCATTCCTATGGATCGGTGTCCAGTTACACTTCCATGCTGCTCTTGCTGCCCCAGGCCCGTCCCCCACCACCGCCAGACCCATGGGGAGGCCACTGCAGCATCCTGACATACCCACAAAGCTCCAGCACTGGCACAACTGCTATCTCCTTGCAGTGTCTCTTCCAAAAATGCACCTGCTGGCCTGGCTTGGCACTGGGGGGTATCAGTGACGTGTCAGGCAGGCGGGAAGCCACACACACATGGACACACATATACAGGCAGAGGCTAACTTTAGTGTTACACGTGTCAGTGTCACACCAGCACATATGGTCATACCATCATACATGGATGCCCCCCCAGAACTCCAACCTCATCGCTGTTTTTTTATCTGTCACCCTGCAGACTCATGCTAGAGCTGGCCATGTGTTCTTCCTGTGAAGTAGCCATGAGGGGCCCAGTGTCTCCATCTTGGGGTCCTGTGTCTCCATCTCAGGGGCCTAGTGTCTCCATCTTGGTGGCCCAGTGTTTCCATATGAGGGGCCCACTGAAAGCAGTGGCTGGGAGGCCCATCAGTTTTCTAGATGAAATCTTCCCTGTGTAAAATCCTGCTCACAGATATGTCCAGGGCTGGGTCCAGGCACAGGCAAAATAGGCAGCTGAGTAGGACCCAATCGGCACAAGGGTGCACAGAAAAAGTCATGAAAAAAAGAATAGAATATCTCTGGTAGGACAAGCCCCTCGGCCCCATGATCTTTGCCTTTGATCTCAGTGACATGCATCCCTTAGTGGGAAATGCTAATCTTCTTAATTCAGTGTTGAAAATTAGGCACAAGCCATTCTCCCCATGCTCAATGACAGTATTGATTTTAGCAATTAGCATCCCGTCAACAGGCTGCTGCTTGGTGTTTATATCTCCTTGAGTTTGGTGTGGGCTGCACATCACAGTAGTCAATCTGAGTGCTGTGAGCCCCCCACGCCCCCCCCCCCCCCACACGTTCTCCTCACGCTACTTCCACATGTGCCTGCATAGAAGCTGTATGGGCAGGCACATAACAAAGATGGCTGTGTTATACTGTGTCCCGTGACATCCAGCCACATCGACAATAGAGAGAGACAAAGGCCGAGGGTCAGGGATCCCACCACCGATTCATGTGCTTGCGTGGCTGCCTAAGCTCTGTCCACTGGCAGGCATGTCGGCTCCCACTGCTAATTCCTTCTTGCCATCCCATCAGAGTGCCAGGCTTTGGAAAAGGCGCAGAAAAACAAATACAAGTGTTTTTTTTTTCTTTTGCATAAGTTTGCCGCCATCTGCTGGTCACCTAAAAGGTGGTTCTCAATGCACATGGCTCACAGTGATCAGGCCTTATCACATCAGCAGTCATATGCAGCCAAAACACAAATGCAGTGAAGGCATCTGGCTTTAGATAAGGATCGTCTGGAGAAAGGGTTTTTTTCTCGTTAAATACTGTGACCAAAGCATTAGGACTGGCAGGGGAGAAGTCTTTTTCTCCCTTTTACATGGAAAGTGTTCATAAGCCCTGCAGATCACAGAACAGCCCTTCCTGCAGTGTCAAGGTGGGACAAAGATGAGGAGTACTCTGGGGAGGAAAGCGACACAGGTAACGTGAAAATCACTCTGACTCAAAAGCAAAAGTTACACAGGATGAAAAAACAGTGGCACCGAATGAGTAAAGAGTTTCACTTTGAAAGTACAGTTGTTGTCCCACTGAGCTTCGATTATCAGGGAAAATACTGACTCATCTGAGAACTTACCATGACAGGGATCCATATTTTTTCCTATTTCTTGCCGAAGAAAGTGCCTCTTATCTATGGAAGGCATCTCTAGCTTAAGGGAGTGAGAGAGGCACCTTCTGACCTCGCTGCTTAGCTCATAAATTGTAGCTGTCTATCTCCTGGGCTCACACTTTTCTACTACATTTCAAGCACATCCAATCTTTCTCTCCACTAACATCCCTTTCCTGGACAAGGCAGAGGAAAAGCGGGGTGGGAGGGGAGGTGATAAGGACTGCAGAGACCTGCCAAGTGAAATGGACAGCTTCCTTGCTGTCTGTGCAGCCCAGGGGCAGGTAGGATAAGGGAGGGGGGACCACCAGCAGAATCAAACCCATGGGGGGGCAGCCGTATTGTTCTTGGAGCCTGCAACTATTCCAGAGGGGGGAGGGGGCTGTGCCTGCGTGGGAGGCTCATTTCCGATTATTGTTGAAGGGGTTTGGGGGGGGGGACTGAGAGGGGAGGGAATTGGGAAGGGGTTACGGAGATGGGAGTTTCTAACTGAAACTTTTAAAACAAACAGCTTTACCAGCAAAAGCCTCACATTATTTTCCAACAGATCCAGAGGCTGCAGTGGGAACATGGCTGTACGAAGGTTGGTGCTGGGGCTGGGGCTCATACTGGGGCTGCTGGGGGCAGCGCCGGCCGACCTGAGGGCCAGGGATCCTGGGCTGGAGGATGAGCCTCGGCAAGCCGCAGGACATAGCTTGGAAAACTTCCTGCACGGTGTCCATGGGGGACCACAGGGGCACCGGGCCCCCGCCTCTGCACCGCTGGGGCACACACACCCGGCGGACCCAGCTCACCACCCAGTGGAGGAAGGAGCACCCCTGTTAGGTGATGCAGCGAGCCAGCACTCTGCAAAGCGTATAGGGTGAGTTGCTGTCCATTTTTTTTTAGGGGAGGTTGCCTGTCCCATGCCTCCACAGACTCTGTAATGTAGGAGTTAGGGGGGGGGGGGCTGGAGCGCGGGTGGTCCCAGGACATTTTCATGATTGGCACAGGTCAGTCACATATGGGCTGAAACACAGACATGCATGATCGTTCTTAAAATGCATATTTTTGATAGTGGCTTGATATTGGGTCCAGCTGCTTGCTTTTGTCCTTTGTTGCACCTTACTGGGCTTCTTGTGATTGAGCGTGTGCAGTCAGGGTACACGGCTGGTGGTGTAAACCTAGCGAGAGGCTTCAGCAAATGTCCAGGTCACTGTTGGTGGGCCTGCACATCTTTGCTGCACTCCTCACAGCACTAGGTGCTGTTAAGTATGTTATCCAAGACAATATGGATAGTAAACCACTTCAATGGCCAGAGAGAGGCTGTGGACCTCCTCCGGTCGTCTCTCATCTACGAGCTTCACTTTTAGTACCACAGTAATCCTTTCAGCCCACATGCAAGCATTAGGCCCTGAATTGCAGCAGCAATATTACGGAGGGATGATAACGAGGTCCCACGAGGGGCGTATCTGCACTGGCTGCAATTAGCAGGAATGAAATCTTTTAAGCACCCGATTGAATGACGTCACTGACACAGTGCTCAAATAACCAGTGATTATGTTGGATGGGCAATAGTATTCAAATTGCATCATAAGGTCTGGTGGGCAGTTGTCGACCATGGGCACAGCAAATGTAGTGAATGGGGATGGGAGGGGGGGGGCGATGTGGTTGGGGTGCCGCTCCATGGGTAGGCAGTTGATCCATTTGGGTCACCTGTAGACGCTTGAATATGTGTGACGCTTGGGAGAGCTTCCCAGTCTGAACCCTGAAATTTAATAGTTAGGTAAGAAGTGAACAAAAGCATTACTATAACACATGGATGTCACTGGGTCAGTCTGTTGGACGCAGTTCAGAGTGCTCGGGGCCTGGGTGGACCAGCACTATCGATGTCAGCAGAGTCAGTGACTGTCAGTGAAGGGGTGATGGGCATGGCTTATTGGGTCATGGCCGTGTGAGGTTTATTACAGGAAGGGCATTTTGGTGATGATGCCAGGAATCCTAAAGAAATCCTTCAAGTTCTCATCCAAGGTAGTAGCTGTGGGGCATTGGAAAGGAATCTGGTTACTGGTCCAGAGGAACCTCTCTAACCAGGCAGAACATGTAACATTTCATAGTACAGTAAAACTGGTATAAGTCGCCGGCTTGTAACTCATCAATGTGCACAAGTCGATGCTCAGGCAAAAGTCCCAATTTTTCCTAATGATGTTTCCTTTAAAATTCCTTGTGTAAATCGCCGCTTGTAAGTCGTCAAATTCCATTAGTCGTCACCTAAATCCCGGTCCCGAACAACACAAATGTATGGATTTTTCTACCTGTAAGTCAACACCCCAATCGCTGCACTCCCGCCGCCTGCTTTACACCGCCTGCTTGTCACCACAGCAATGGTGAAACGGGGAATCCCCACCTATTGCACTAGTTGCTCCCTGGTCTTAAGTCTTGCGTGTATAGTGCAGTGTAGTATCGCAGTAGTCCTGTAGCACATGGTAGGGTGCGGTTCTTTGCCACTGTTATTCAAAATGGCTAGTGGCGGTTCAAAGTGTAAATTAAGTACAAAAACTTATAAAGAGAAGTATGAAATCATAAAGTACACGGAGGCCAATCCAGGTCTAACAAAGACCGAGGCCGTGATGAGTAGAGGTATGGTGTTACATTTACTAGACAAAACGGCGAAATAGACATAGTCGCCAAAGTGTCGACTTAGGTGTATCTCGTCAATTTTCTAAGTCGTCACTTTTAAGCTGGTCCTGCTAGTGAGACCGGTATTACTGTATAATAAATGGTAGAGAGAACAACAGGTTAGCTGGCTTCACTGGGCATGGTGGTGAGACAGTGACGAAGCACATTATACCTGAGATTCATTATTTCCTTTAGATTCCATATAAATTTTTGGGCAAACTATGGGTCCATACTTGTATTTCTCATTCTTCTATTTGTGCTACCAGTAACTTGGTGCAAACAGTGCTATCTTGCAGGGCATTGGGGGTCATCACACCTAAACCCGCAGCAGGGCTGGGTGGAAGCGAACAGCACTGAATGTGAACCGAAGGCCTGAGACACAATCCGACAGACACAATTAGTCTGCAGTTTTCTAAAAGGTTTCCATTCACTGTAAGATAAAAGGACCCCCCTCATCCGCTCTACTGTCCAATGATGTCATCAGCCAGGAAGCCGGTGGCCTGGCTGTATCAGCAGCCCAGTGCCTGACTCTAGACAGCTACCATGTGGTGAAGGAGCTTTTTCAGCTCATTTACGGTCCCGAGCTCAATTTACTGGAGTCCACATCCTCAAGTTACTGTAAGAATATGTTGAAGATGGAGCTCACTAAGAGAACCAGGCACAGCTTAGTTCAGTCCACTGGTGGGGAAGAAACCAGGAAACCCATTAATGATGGCAGCTACTCTGCTAGAGGGCCCAGCAGGAGACAGTGAACTGGGCTCATCGGCTCTTTGAATGTGGTTTGTTAGTAAAGATGAAGAGGCTTTAGTGTTGTGCTAATGGCATGCAGGAAATGGCAGTGACCCGCTAGACCCCTCCCAGCTCAGAAGAACAATAAAAGCTATGATTTTCCCTGTCTTCTGGTTCTTAGGGAACTCTGAGAAACGCACACAATCAGCTTCATATTCCTGCCGGCATTCTCATCGTGTAAAGGTGTTTATGAGCATCTCCATGAAAACAGTGCAGCTTCCTTAACTGGGTTTGTTCCCTAGCAGGACTCAATGGTTAGGACAGTTTGTTCGGCTTGGCGTGTCAGGGTGAAGTGAGCTTGTATAAGTCGAGGCTGCCTTAAAGGGGGTGGGGGGGCATCCATATTGCTTCATACATGCTCCGTGGTCAGTAACGAGGGATGTCACGTCCTTCTGGCTGTGCTTGGGGGTTGCGGTCCAACACCAGACAAGCCTTTCCTGGTGGTGAGAGTGGCTCCCTGTGCCTAATCAGGCACTACTCCATGACTCTGAGGCCTAAGTAACAGAGGTCAGCGAAGGAGAAGAAGCAACTGCTGAGTCACTAGCCTGTCAGGGAGGACAGGAAATGCATACCGGATGGATGAGTAGGCGTCCTGGGCCACTGACTTCCCCTGCATCACATGTACGTGACCTGCATGTCTGGAATAAGGCAGGAAAGCTCCGCTCCACGACAGACTAAAGTGTTTTCTAAGGGCTCTTTTCCACTGCAACTGATACCACACTTTTGGTATTTCAAGGTGTACATCACACCGCAAGGTGGTGTATTTTGTATTGAATTCAAAAAATGGCTGCAGCATATTATAGGGCTAGACAACATGCAATATTGATACCAACATCGCATGTTATGAGCATCCAAATCTTACATCGCTAATCAGTTAGATTAAGATCAGGCTTTTTCTTACCTTCAATTCTATAGGGACATTATAGTGTGGAGAGTTTAAATTTTGCTAAAACATGTTTACTGTGTCATAGGAAAAAAAACTTAGCGATTTGTACAGTTTTAATGATTATTTCCTTTAAATATTATGTAGTATAACCGGAAGTGTACATCTTTTAAACAGTGGAGAGTGAATGGCTTAACCGCAATGTACACATTTATTGATAAAGGAGATCTTTAAACGTTTCAGGAGCTAAAAGATACTCATTACAGATTCGAGATTTTTTTAGGTATCTACAAATGAGAGATTACTACTATAAAGAAGTGAATACAGAAAACTTTTCCAGGCTTAACCCACAGTTATGATGAAGGCATACAACAAAGAGCAGTTTAGAGAAACTTCCATACAGTACATGTACTTTACTAGTTTGATGGAATGTAAACCAAATTCAACACTATATGTAAAAATTACGTGGGAGAAAGAACTTTATGTGAGAATTACTGAAGAGCAGTGGTATGAGATGTGCAAAACACAACGGACATCTTCAGATTCGCAAAAAAGGAAAGAATTTAACTGGAAAAACTTAATTTGATTCTTCATTAAATCTAATTTTCAACAAAACTATTTACAACACCAAACTTGTTGGAGACTTTGTGGTGACTTAAAAGCGCACCATACCCATATATTTTGTACTTGGGAAAAGATAAGGCCCCTCTGGGAGAAAATACATATAGTTTTGGAGAAGGTGCTGGGGTATGGGATAATTTACATACTGTCATATATCTAGGGCATATCTCAGGAATTATAGTACAGAGTTATGGTTGTTTGTTGAAGGTTCTCCTCACAGCAACGAGAAAGGCGATTACAAAAAATTGGCTTCCTGTGGTTCAATATTGTACAGAAAATTTTTCAAATGGAAAAATTTGCTCATATATTAAGGTTAAAAGAACAGAGTTTTGAGAAAAAATTGGATACAATACATTCATTTAAATGACATGGGCAATGAATGATTAACAGACTTTGTTAATTTTGCTGCACTCCTGACCCTGTAATTGTAATAGTAACTTTTTCTACAAGCTATATGCTAGGTATGTTTCAGTTTGGTTTTTTTGTTTGCCTTTTGTTTTATGCATAGTGCACACTATTCCATTGTATATTTGGAATACTGTAATTTTACATTGTGGTGTGTGTGCTTGAAAAACAATGAAAATGTAAGTGATAAAAAAAGATTAGTATGTTTAAATGTCAGTTTAAAGTTTACCATTGCTGCTTTTGTATGAGTGCTGCATGCGTTCTCCAACTCAAATCATAATTATTCTGTTAGGGGTTTGTGAGAAATGAGTATTGAACTCCTTTTTCGCTTTATAAATACCCCAGTATTTATTACAACAAAATCACATTGTGATATTTGAAAATGTTCCAATATACTGCTGTCCTATTTTATTTAAATACTTCATTTCTTGTCATTCCATCCTGTTTTTCTTGTATCTGTTCTTCTGACCAGATCGCCATTTAACTTTGGGTCTCTTCATTTGACCACACACCTATTAGTATTACTTTTTTTTTTATTTGTTTAGCATTAGTTTTAGAATTAGTTTTTTCAAGACAGTGATTGTATTGTGTTTCAGAGGCAGGTTATTTGCTATAACTAATTGACAAAGAAAGCCTTTCAAGTCCCAACCCAAAAAATGTGGGTTTGGTACTTTAAGTACTGGAACTTTTGGTACTGGTACTCAACCATAAGTCAATGGAAAAAGAAAAGTACACGAAAGTATGGTACCCAATGCAGTGGAAAAGCACCCTTAGCCTCTGACGGGGAATATGGTGGAGACATTCTTTCAATAGCATCCCAGCATGGAGCGGGGTAACACTGGGCCATTTCAGGCTGAGGGAGGACTGGCCTGGATTTTCTGAACTGTAATAAGAGAGCTACACTCAATAGAGTAGCAGCTTGATCAAGTGACTGGGGTCCACACCCTGTGGAGGCCTGGCTTGGTTCGAATTGAGTGTGCCTGTTTTATCATCCTGCCCTCAGGAACTGGTGTTCATACATCAGCTACCGCATGGTGTCCATGAAGGTGTCCTACGGGACAGAGAAGTACACCATCAAATCGCAGAGCCCCTGTCCCAGTGGCTCACCAGACTGCCAACTGGTCATGTGAGTATACAGCCCAAGACACTGGCCAACCCAAACATAGTCATCCGTCCACTTACATCCTATTGTGCTTACATCCCATAAGAGCCTAAATAAAATGTATCGAAAGACTTCTGAAGTGGACATTAGTGGACATTTTTAGTACATGCCTAGAAAGTGACAAGAACCAAAACAAACCGATTGCTATGGAGGTTTAGTTAAGTGTGTGAAATTGTATCACATGATACAATGACCTTTTCCCTGTCCCCTATAATGATTGAGATCCAGAATGACATGTCCTAATTTCTGAAACGTAAACATCGATGGATAACTGTAAGCCTGTGAAGAACAGATCAAAATTAAAAATATTAAAAAGAATTAATTAATTAATTGATTGATTAAATATATCTTACTGCAAGTCAGCTCTCAGCATCTTTTGTTAATGCATCTACATATCTTACAATTTTCTGAACTGCTGGAGAAGAAATGGCACAACAGATTGTGTGCATTTATCCCTGCATATGTGGCCAGGTACAAGTTGTCTGTGCGGCCTGTGTACAAAGAGCTGCCAAAGATCGTCTCAGCCCAGCTCTGGAGGTGCTGTCCAGGTCATGGGGGAAGCAACTGTGAGGACACAGGTATCAGGAACTGTTGTTTAGCAGCATGAAATGCGTCCAACTTGCAGATATACTGCTGAATTCATACACACAGAAGCGGCCATATCTATTTGTCTCCCCTCCTCCAGCACATGCTCTAATTCCTGTTTACATCCTCCTGCTGGAGGAGAAACCAAACGCTTTTCCAAATGACCAAGTGGAAATCCACAAGCAAACTGCAAGTGACCAGAAAAAAACTGCATTTTCCGGTCTGCAGCCTGGGGACTGTAGTGCTGGAATGACACAGACAGTCAGGGATTCCATCAACTTAAAAAACAAACTTCACCCACAAGGCACCTAGCAGCTTCTGATTTCCAGGGGTGAGATCCCTGTGCTCCAATCAGCAGTCACCCTATATAAAGAGAATAAACAAAAAACAATAATAAAAACCAGTAATAAAAACCAATTACAGCAACCAATCAAAGTAGATTTAGATAAGAGATCGATGACACTGAAATTAAAATTTGGAATAATTGGCAGGAAAACAAAAATGTAACACATTGTTTAAATACAACAGAATTATCAGGAAACATCTTTGTATGGGAAGAGATGTGACATTGTTTTAACATCCTGGGAGAACATAGTCATATTTTTGGGTTGAGTTGTAGCAGTAAGGCATTTGTTTTGGTGCACATTCTTCTGGGTTAATATAGATGGATCCCTGCTGACTAATATGGCCGAGCCTCAAACAGGGTCTGCCACTTTGGGAGAGAGTTTCTGTGTGTGACTCTGAGAGCAAAGGCTGGGAAACAGTGTGTTTGCGAGGGATAAGAAGTTGGCTAAGTGACCCTTACCCTTGTCTGTTGCCCCTCTCCCCCACACAGTCACACAGGGTCATGTCTCGGACAGCAGCGACCAGACAGGAAACACCCCCCCTGTACTATCAGAGATCCGCCACAGAGGTATGTCTGCTTATTCAACCTGCTGTCACTTTGCGACCCCCTTTCTGGGAGAGTGACATGGACTAGTTTGTATCAACAATGGGGGAATGATGGTGTCTGGGGTGTATGTGTGTGTGTGGGGGTGGGGCAGAAGGAAAGGGTGTGCTGCCGATTCTCATGAACGCTACCACAAACCTAAAATAAGGGGGCTCACGTACAGATATATTATTGGCTGCCCTTTCAGAATAATACTGCAAATAACTGGGCAAAAACAAAGCAATTCCCAAAGAGTTCATTCATCTGCCCCCCACACCCTATTATTTATGGTACTCATGTTACAAAAGTCTCCAAGGAATATTCCTCCCCTTCCACATGAACAACAATGCAGTGTACCACAGTGCCCTGGGATCTTTTAGGGTGGGGTTTCCATGCAGGTTGAGATTGTGTTGTACTACCCTTCTGGGGGGTGGGGGTTGGTCGTGGTCTCTGGGAGGTTGTCATCACATGCCCTTCATGCCTTTACCCAGCAGATGAGCGACAGGCACATCCTGATGGCTTCCAAGCGTACGAGCATCTTGAGGAGAACAGCACCGAAACAGCTTTGGAACCCGACCAGGCTCATACGGACCACTTTGGTCACCAACATAATTACAATCATGGTCATAATGGCGAGCATGCCCGCCACCATGACCATAACCATAAAACAGGTAGGAAATTCTTAAATTCCCTGGACTGGTGTATCACAAATCCTGGATTTAACCTGGAAGTCCTGAATGCAATGTTGAGCTTGAACACTAAATTCTTTCTTACAAGCTGTTACTCCTACACACCGGTGGTGGAAAATGGTTGGCTGAACCTCCATAACTGTGTGATGTTGCTGACCTCTGTCAGAAGCCCTTAACATGGGGCTTCATCTGAGATCCAGGCAGCTGGGAGTCTCACTGACATCCTCCAAGAGGCTCTCCCCCAGGGTCAGGGTTTATGTTATAGCTGTGAATCCAAAAATAGGTGGCGCCCCCCAGACCTTCTCCATTTCTGCTTCCTTTACAGGAAATCCTTTGTTTCTGCTGGTCTCATTTTGTCACTTTGTGAAAAGGATGATGTAATGGGCAAGAGAGGAAGTACAGGGTCCCTATGCCATGTGAAGTGAGGTGTTAAAACAAGCAGCACCCTCCCCACTTAACAAATGTAATAATTTTATTGTATGGTTGAATGAGTGTGACTCAGCCAAATAGAGTGATCCACAGGCTCAGTAGGGATCTATGCACCTTAGCCCAGTGTTCCATGCCCTGCCTGTGGATGCCCATGCCTGATGGATGCTACAGTATCTGTGTACATTGGAAATATTCTGTACCCCCACTGCCCCCCATTCTATTAGTCAATGGGAGGACAAAGAAAATAAGAAGTTTTCAGTCACTGGGATTATAAGTGGCTATGGTTGCACTGAAAGGACACATGAAAACTGAGAATGTGTATATGTGTGGACTGGCAGATGTGGACCCATCAATTCAACTGCCCTTCCCATATGGTGGTGAGCCCCTGTCTCTCCTGCACATTGAGACCATGCTGATGGCCAGGATCCAGCCCTTCTTGGACAGCTTCAACCAGACCCTCCAGCATCTCTCTCAGGAGGTGGGAGAATTGTCCCAGGACCTGGCTGAGCACAAGCGAGAATGGGTGAGTCTAAAGCCAGCAGTGATGGAACCGCCAGAAGTGTACCGAAACCTGGAGTACAGGCTGGACAACGTGCAACAGAAGATGGCAGACATGAGTGTGCAGCTGGAGGGCAGATTGCACTCCCAGCAGGCCATGCTGCATTATAACCTGACCAACTTCAAGACTGACATGGACGGCAAAATAAAACGCAGCCAGAAAATGATACAGGTCTGTCCACCATTCATTTAAATTCCTACACTTTCCCTTGCTGCATTTTTAATTCTATTAGTGGCGACTATATTTTCATAGTTTCTAACTATTACGAGTTCAATCTGTTGTTGAGTGTAGCTCTTTGAAGACATGTCTTCCTTTAACCCACTAGGTGAGCCTCCAGTCTCTGAATGCCTCCTTAGCTGATGTGAGGGAGGACCATGCGCAGCTGGAGCACTTGGTGCAAAGAGGAGGTGACCAAGGTGGAAGCATCAAGCCGGGTCAGCAGCAGGAGGACTCTGCGTTGTGGGAGGCAATCAATAGCCTGGATAAAAAAGTGATCAACCACACAGTTAAGGTAGACACCTTGCTGGAGGACCTAAATCTGGCCAGAAACAACATTGGCAGCCTGCATGCAGAGTACCAACGCTTGGAGGAGCGTATCAAGGACACCAGCCGCAGAAGCCAGATACAGTACATGGAGACAGGGCTGGATGTAGAGGCAGCTAAGGTGGAGGTGCTCAGGCGGGTCAACGAGTTAGTCAGCAACCTCACAGAACAAGAGAACCAGTTGAGGGATATAGACTCAGATACAGACTACCTGTTTATACAGTTTTACAAAATCCTCAACTCCACTTCCTGTAACTGTGAAACCTTAGCTGAAGACCTGTCCAGGCTATTGTGGAAGGTGAACAATGTCACGGAGCTGGCCAATAAGAATAAGTTGGCACTGGAAACCACAGATGAGCAACATCAATGGTATTTGAACTGGGACACCAGCATGGATGATGTGAATGTGAGACTACTACAGTTCCAAGAATCTCTGGCCTCTGAGCAGAACAAGAGCAGCCTCTTGGCCAAGGATCTGTCCCAGCTGCACTCTGGATTCCTTGGGAACCAACAAGACATTCATAACCTGTATAAGAAGCATACAAAGAAAGAGGAAGAGATGAATCGGCTCTCCAGCTTCTTTGATACGCTCCTGAAGGATGCCATCCGACACTCAGAGGTTCTGGAAATCCTGCTAGGAGAGGAAGTGCTAGAATTTAGGGAACGGCCATCCTCGGAACTGGAAACATACTCCATCCCTGTGCTTCAGGAAAAAATTAAACATATGTATGAGCAGATCAAGAGCCAGAACCACACCTTGCACAGTGTTAGGATGTCCATTCAATCTGAGGACCCAGACCCGAATGAGCACACAGCACCTACAGAGTGGTCCACCAGAGGCCTCAAGAGAAGAAGTGGGGACCAAAGCAAACATGTTTTTCCAGAATCACGACTGTTGCCCATAGAAATCCAGAACCTGGCGAGAGAGATAGAGAGATTAGGGGTGGAGGTGAGCAGACCCAAAGCCCAGGGCTGCCTCTCCTGCTGCAACTGCACAGATCAGATGTCCTCTGCTGGACAGGTGGCACAACTGGATTCCGAGGTGGCGCTGATGCGCGCAGCTCTGCAGGAGCACCTACGTCTCTTTAAGAGTGTATTCAGCAACACTGAAATGTTGGCCAGTTCTGATGACACACTGGACCTCAATCAACTGTGGGCCATGGTCAAGGACAAAGAAGAGAAGAAGCAGGGAAATAGTCACAAGGAGAAAAAGAAGGGCCGTTCGAGACAAATTCAAAATGGAGGTCAACACAACAAAAGGGACAGTGGCCAGCACCCAGACAATAAGGACTGAACCAATGGCAGAACAACTGCACACAAGGCCCTGGGGCAAAACACCGATTGGGCGCCCCCAGCTG
>JAABNX020000070.1:17453433-17466604 GCA_015163995.2 Mormyrus lacerda
ACTCCGTGGGTTAGCTGGTGTTACTTTAATACTTTTATATTTTATATGAACTGTACCTTGTAGTTTGTAATGTTGATGTGGTTGGTTTTATCCTAGTTTTGTACAGCACTTTGGTTGAGTCATGTATGTAAGGTGCTATATAAATAAAGGCTCAGTGAGTGAGTGAGTGAGAAGAAATCAATCTCAGGAACACACCACAATGTTAATGACCAGATTGGGGAAATATACTTAAACACAGACATAGGACTAATGACAGCAACTTGAAACAGCTGACCACACAGGGATTCTACACGAAGTAACGAGAGGGCGTGACACACAAGAGGATCAGACGAGTGTGGCATGACAGGAACCAAAACAAAAAAGGCAAAAGGAAATGGACTGCAAGGGGTCAAAATTAGGCAAGGAGAGCAGGGGAGAAACACAGGGCACAGGGTAAATGAAAGGGTGCATGCAGTCAGTAGCAGAACATCATAATGCAACACTACAATGACCGGACTGGGGAGCTCAGGACGAGGAGGTGCTATATACACCACAGATGAGGGAGCAGACAAGAGGCATCTGGGATCATCCACACGAGAGCTGAAATGAGAGGCAGGGTTAAATGAGGAACAGGTGTGGCTTGTTAGCACCACACGATGGGGAACACAGAGGAGAAAAGCATGTGGGGCGTGACACCTGTACATGTTACATCTTAAAACAATTGTACAATTTTTTTGAAAATAAAAAAACTGTGTTCAAGTTACATATTAACAAACAGTACATATTATATTTTTTTTAAGATGTACAACTCACTTTTGCGATGATGGTAGTTTTACAATTTAGTAACTAAAAAGCTGAGTTTTCTCACCACTGAACAATCTGCGTTTGTTGTAACGGCCCTAACTTTTTTTATAAAGAGGCCTATTAAACGGGTGAAAACTTTTCATGTCGCATTCCATTTTGTTATAGAATGTCATTATAGGGGGATTATGCCTACGTCCTCCAAGTACTTCTCAATCAATTCGGTCATACTGTCAAAGTTTACCTTTTGACAGGTTTTGTAATTTAGAGATATGCCCTTACATTTTAACTGCGTTTTCCTGCCATTGAGTCGGTAACAGTAATTTTTTGGTCCCAGTGCACTTCAAGAAGTAATATATTCATTGGGGCCTAATTCGGATGTGAGCTCCCCCAGGTAATTCCCTAAGGTTGGGTCATATTCACCCAGCCTGCTTATGTAAAAGATTCTGTCCCCCAATTTTTCCAGTTCTTTGTAAAGTGTTATCCACCTCCACATGGTAGTTTGACAGGCTGTGAATATGTTAATCTATCCTGATGGGAGTTTATAGGAAGATTTGTAATGCCAGCGGATGAGGTCTTTCTCGTGGTTCAGAAATGCAAAATATGAAATCTTCTTCAGCTCCAAACATAAAAAATTAAAAAACGCCCCAGGGTCAGACGGTATTGACGTCTGGAGCATGTTGTTCCTCTGCGCGAGTTTACTCCACAGAGAGTTAAGCAGGAGCTTGGAGACCTGCCTCTTCCCCCCCATTATCCTCTATCTTATTGGGCTCTGATTCAATCCCCTCCTGCTCAAGATATTTCTTAATATAGTCCAGGTGACTCGTGGCATCGGTCACGATGTCGGGGTAGCCCATAGCGTGTCGCTTCACTTTGAGAAGTGGTTTTAATATAGTCTCTAAACAGCTCGCTACTGGTTTTGGGAAAATGCCACATTTTGTGAACCTTTATGACAATATAACCCCTGTCGAAAGCCAGATTGAGCTCCACGGAAAGTATTCACTCTGAGTGAATTCCCTTATGGGGAATTCAAATCTAGCCAGAGTGAATGGGTACAGTGACGTGAAATCAACATACAAGATGCACTCTTCCCCTGTTATGTCGTAATGCGGGCGAATCACTGATGTCTGACCCCCAAACAACGCTTCTCATGGCCTTAGGGGTTCAGGGGGCTGAAGGTCTGATAGAAAATGCTGTACCTCAGGGTTGTGAGTTTTATTGTATGAACAATTGTGTTCACAAATTGATTCTATATTTATATTAAAATCTTGCCGCAACTCCTCAAGTTTTTCCAGAGTTTTAACGTACAAGGAACCAAAGCTCTCGCATGTCAGAGGGCAGATGTCTTATTTATTATTCCACTTAGGATACTCGTGAAACTGACAGCCTAGAAACTCGAAAGTCCATTTTTCCCAAGCTATCTCTGTCCCCTTTTCTGTTTCTTAAGTTTGTTAAGTGCGTGTTGAATTTCCATGTTGTGTGTGAAAGGGATTGCAACTTGTGAACATTTTAAACTGCAAGTAGCACTAGAGAATCTTCACATCTTCATCTCTTTGTGAAAATTAAAGGTGTGATGCTTTACACCATCATACCACTGATAAAACTTGTGTTTTTTGCCAGGCATTTGATCGGGCCCGATCAATTCTTCAGGCAATTGATGGGGCGGGGTGGGGGGGTTTGGGTGGTTTGGGATTGTACGGCCCTATGTATCCAAAGTTTTTCATGTCTGCGAAATGATGTGGAACATAGCCTTTACGCATCTGAGTTGACCAACCCATTACATCAGGGATTTTTCTCAATGGCATGTTTAGAAAGGAGTGACCTTCAATGTACCTTTGCTCAAACACACTGTCTATGATGAAAATGATTTTGTGACACTACATGTGGTTCTACCCTTTCCTTCACCATCATGTTCAATATGATGTAATTATCAAACGCTTTTCCATAGTGACTAATGAAGCAGATATCCATATAGTTTGGGGTCCTGAAATGTCTAATGAACTGGTGCGTGCAGTCAGGCCCCTCAGCGGTCATTATCTCACTCTGATCGGAGATGGCACAGACGTAAACAGGGATATGGGTACCCGATGTCTGGGATGTTTCAAAGTCAAAAAACACATATTTGGTGACTTTTTTATTCCCATCACCAATTTCCTCCTCAACCTTTTTGGTGACCCGCTTCCCACGTTTCCTTTTTTAGGCTTCTCCAGTGGATTTAAATAACAGAGATGTGGTGTGGCGATGTCGATTTTGGGTGTGTGGAGTGTTCTGTTACAGATATTACATGTTGGGGTTCTACACAAGTGTGGTTTTGTCATGATTTGTGCGTCCAGTCCTCGTGTGTGCCATGCTCCCTCATCATCCACGTGTGCTTCCCCGATTGTGCACAGCTGTTCCCTGTTAATTTGGCTTGTTTGGTGTATATTAGTCCACGTCCTCCTGAGTCGGTCATTGTTGTAATGTTGCGTCTTTGTTACCCTCACCCAGTAAAAGCCCTCGTTATGACCTTGTTCTTCTGCCTGCTTGCCTGCTTCTTTGCTCGCCTGTTTGTCCGCGGCTGAACGTAGCAGGTTTTGGGTTCTCAGGACATAGTAGTCAAGCCCACAAGATTTGCATTTTCGGAACTTGTCAAAGAGGCAAGCAATCTTGCTAAATAAACAAAGAAATCACATCAATCCCCCATAATGAGGTTGACCCATCATATTGTGCAGTGATGCTCAAAACACATATTATTTAACCACCTGTGATTACACACTATCGTTATGCCAGCTTCAACTTCTCACCGAAGAGTGGCAACAGGATGCTATTGAATGCATTGGCGAAGCTCTATGTTGAGAGAGAGAGAGAGAGAGAAAACAGAAGTTAATTGGATCTCTGTTGTCACCTGTAATATAGATGCACTACCAGAGGCATGTAACATCTCAGAGCCAATTCAGCCTCTTGCAATTAAAAACACCAGAGATGCCCAGAAAAAAGAAAAAGCCATGTGGGCTACCTGGAAGCTGTAAGCTGCTAGAGGCGGCAGCTCTATGGCAGCGATGCTGGTTTTGCACACTTGCGGCCAAAAAGTGGCGTCAGTATCCAGGGTGGTAACTGCCGGTTCCTGGATCAGGAAGGGCTCCTCCTGATATACAGCATGGAGAGAAGTGGCCGAGAAGGAGCATGTTCCCAGGATGATCATTGGGACTTCCGCTGCCTAAATAGTGAAGATTTTTGGCCTATATTCACAAAGCATATTAAGGCTAAACGCTATGGGGGCAATTTTTTGCTTGCTATTTTGTCAACATTTAGTGCACTTTCATTACATTTCCCTAGAAATAAACAATTTTAATAATCTTTTAATAATACTTTTCCCTATGTATAATATTTGAAAAATTACTTTTTGTAAATATAAATATGTTTATATGTAAATATTAAACATAAATGCTAAATATAAATGTTAAATGTAAATATAAATGTTAATATTGAATATAATTATATATCTAAATGTTAAATGAAAATTTACACACATTTGGTATTGTCGTTTTGGTATGGTACTTTCCGGACGATTACCAGTACCATAAATTCCAGTACCTCAAGTGCCAAACTGCCTGAGGTAACCAATCCTCATGGTTATTGCAGGCTATCCTGTGCATGAGAACTGATGTCAGCCATAGCAACAGTCTTACTTTTAGCTTAGGAGTTGGCTCTTTTCATAACTAAAAGTTGTTCTCAGCCACTTTATGAATATGTTATAGTTAAAAACTTCAAGTGCAATTTAGGAGTACTCTTAATAGTAAAATAAAATGCTTTGTGAATACGGGCCCTTATTTAAGGTAAAAGAAAGAAGTTTTATTGTCATAGTTTCATATGACAAAATTTTGTTGATATCTCTTTCTTCCACAGCCCTTTCATAAAAAATACATATAACATAGATTATAAAAATTCAAATATAGTTTGTAAAAATTGAGATATAAGAATACACATGAAACACCAGTAAACGATATAAGCAGGGGATTCTATAAATACACAGTAAAATAAGTTACAATGTCTTGAGTTGTGGTATTTGCAACTGTTTACAGTATGAACAATATTTCCCAGGAAGCAATATGTTGGTCAGGAGGGTGGCACGATGGCACAGAGGTTAGCACTGTTGCCTCACACCTCTGGGGTCAGGGTTCAAGTGGAATTTGCATGTTGTGCTGTTTCTTCCGGGTACTCCAGTTTCCCCCCACAGTACAAAAATATGCTTAAGCAAATTGGAGTTACTCACATGTGTGAGTGAATGGTATGTGAGTGTGTCCTGTGATGGGTAGGTGCCCCATCTTGGATTGTTCTCTGCCTTTAGCCTATAGCCTCTGGGATAGGCTGTGGACTCCCCATGACCCTGTATAGGACAAGTGGTTACAGAAAATGGATGGATGTATATGTTGATCAGTTTGCAGAGTGGGGAGGAGAGGAGAGATGGACAACATAGCTCTGGGAAACAAAGAGTTTCTCATTATTTCTCATTAAAACCAGTAGACACCCCGACGATCTGTCTGGGGGCTTGCTATCTCCCCGCAGCCTCTCTGCTCGCTGAAGGTCGGGAGGAGCCCCTGTGTGGCCACATGCACCAGCAGCCTCCATGTTCCAGGGTGGCCACCTGGGGTATGTGGGTATCCGGACCGAACTGGACACTATCCTGCAGGTACCGTGATCCCTTACAGGGACCACACATTAAAGGGAAGCGCCAATCCTGGATGCGCTGACCGAGGTACCCGACCCCCCCGCCTTCTGTCACAGCTTCGCCCGCTGCACCGCCTGCTGTGGCCGTTATGCAGCCGCAACACCCACTGCACCGCCTGCAGCAGCCACTACGCCCACTGCACCACTGCTCTGCCTGTCCCGCTGGCGCCCAACGTTCCTGTCCCGCTGGCGCCCGATGTTCTTGTCCCACCGGTGCCCGACGTTCCTGGCTTGCCAGCGGCTTCGGCTGTGGTTCCTATTGCTGCACTGCCCACTGTCCGCCCATGTGTCCCCTGGCTGTGGCTCAGTGGCTGCCTGCGGCTCCAGCTTGGCTGTCACCTCCGGGTCCCCCTCCGATGCCTCGTCGGATGCCTCCAGGTACTCCTGCTCCGGATTGGCGTCAGACGGTGCCTTCCCTGGCTCCAGCTGCGCCGTTGACTGCCACGGCTTTCCCCTCCTGCTCGCCTGCGCCAGTGTCCCCTCCTGCTCCCTCCTCGTTTCCTCTGTCGGTCCCTCCGTCTGTCTCCTTGACCCCTTCGTGGTCCCCTCCTGCTCCTGCCTCCCTGTCACCTGCGCCCCCTCCTGCTGCCTTCCCTCACCCTCCTGGATTCCCTCGAGCTCCCCTTTGTCCCACGACCTTTCCTGTCTGGCCTCCCTTTTCTGCTCCTCGTCCCTTTGTCCCTCCTGTTTCTGCTCCTCGTCCCTCTGTGCCTCCCGTAATCACTCTCGGCCCTTTTGTTCATCCATTTGGTGTTCCCCCGGTGTCTCCCTTCTTGGTTTGTTTGTGTACGTTCCCTGTCTTGTGTCAGGTCCTGTCCTACTTCCTGTCCCTACGCCTGTTCTGTGTGTCTATTCTGTACCCGGGTCTCCTGCTAATGTTTTTGCTGTTGTTTTTTAGGTTCTGTTTTCACAGTCTTGTCTTCTCCGTCACCTCCCCTGAGGCACGCGCAGAGTGCACGCCTTTGTGGGGGGGGGGGGGGGGTTCTGTCACGACCTGCTTGTCTGATCCTCCTATGTGTCATGCCCACTTCGTTACCTCATGTTTATTCCTGATTCTTATCACCTGTTACCTGGTATGTTCAGCCTGTCCTGTGTATATAGTCCGCGTTGGTGTCAGTATTCCCTAGATCCGTCACTAATGTTCGTTGCTGTGTGCTCCCCAGTTGTCCTGTCAACCCTCAATAAATCTTGTTCGCCCACATTAATGGCTTGCTCGCCTACTTTCTTGCTCGCCTGCCTATGGGACGTGACAGATATGTTATAATTATATATTATTCTTTGGTTATTGTTAATGTTTGCTGATTATTTTCTGCTGTAACACCCAAATTTCCCCTCTGGGGATCAATAAAGTGCCTTATCTATATCGTATAAATTTTTGCATTTTAAATTAAATATCATATATACAGTGAATAAAAAAGTGTATACATCCGTTAAAATTTTGTGATGCAAAAAAGACCACGATAAATCATTTCAAAACTTTTAATATGACTTTTAATATGACCTATAATATGTACAATTCGATTGAAAAACAAACATCTGTAAGGGGAAAAAAAATAAATAATATACACTAAGCTGGTTGCATAAGTGTGCACACCATTAAACTAATACTTTGTTGAAGCTCTGTTGAATATGGCAGATTGTTGTCACATGTAGTACACAACCAGTACCTGCCAGAAATTCCTGCAGCTCCTTCATTGTTGCTGTAGGCCTCTTGCCAGCTTACCTGACCAGCTTTCATCTTGTCTTTTCAGCTGTTGGTAGCATCACTGTTGTCCCATTTTTTCCTCCACTTCTTGATCACTGTCTTCACTGTGGTATATCTAATGCTGTGGAATTTTTTTGTGTTGGCTGATACCTTTCAACAATGAAATCACTTTGATGATTTGTAAGTGCACTGCCAACTACGGCAATTGCTGTAGGATACAACTCAGCAAATATCAGGAAAATCCTACTAGGACAACTGAACTTTATTTGGGGTTAATCAGAGTTAGTTTAAGTGATAGATTCATGGATGGATTCATTCAGTTTAATTCATGGATTGTGTGTACCCAAAAAGACAGAATACTGTAATTAACTTTGGATTTTCACCAGATGTAGCATGCCATCTGAAAACTTTTTGTGCACTAAGCGATGCACATCATAGTTTTGGACACACTAATATGCATTGTGTACTTTTTTGCTGCAGTATTTAGTGTGGAAGTGTGGAATTTCCCATGCAACCATAGAACTCATCCTTCAAAAGATGCAGCCCTGCTTGGACACAGCGCCTAAATACACTATAGATTATCCAAATTAGATTATGTGGAAGTTAAGTCTCAATCTGACCAAAGGAAAGGCTAGTCAGCAAATGCAAAACACTATGGTCCTGTTTTTTTTGTGGGGTGGGGGAGCACTGCATGACGGCACCTTCGTGGTTTTTTTTCTGTCACGGCGTAGTGGCAAAGTTTCTCCACAAGATGACACTGTTATATTTCTATTGAGAATAGATAACGTTGAAGTAGAACAGTAAAAACTTTGGATATGGAGTTACAGGAGTGCCATAAAAAAGATTAAATCTGTAAAAAAAAAAAAAAGGAAATAAATGCTGAATACGAAAATTAAATAAGTACAAATAAAAATAAAGTAAGGAAAAGAAATTAAAAATACAGGACTAAGAAATTTAATGCTTTTCCTTATTGCTTTTAACTTTACCGGGATTGCTTTCGCTTTTTCCATATTGCCTTTATTTTTACCAGATTGCTTTTGCATTTACTATATTGCTTTTGATTTCATGTGTGCTGGAACAGACTACGCAGCCTGGTTAGGAAGGCGTACCCAAAGCTAGTTGATAGCCAGCTTGTCCCTTTGTTAAAAGCAATACCTCAAAATTAAATATGCCAAAAGCAATACGGTAAAATTAAATGCAATAAAGAAAAGCATTAACTTCTTTTCTCTTTCACTTTTAATTTCTTTTCCTTATTAGTTTATTTTATTTGTATTAATTTCACTTTCTTATTCAACGGTTATTTCCTTATTCTTTTACAGATTTATTCTTTTTTATGGTATTACTTTGACTCCGTATCTTGAGACCCACCAAAAACATTGCTGTAGTCTGTTCAAGCCCTGTCTGTGTTTTTACACTTTAAATATTGTGAAACCTCACCCCCCGGCCTTGTTACTCGCTGCTTGTACTGTTTTGCCTAGGTGTCAGATATCCACCACTGTTACACTATTACAGTGTCAATTTTTTTTAGTTTTTATTTTTATATATTTTTTTCAATTCCCATTTAAAATCCAGTATAAAAAATATTTCTAGTTTCGTGTTTTACTAATTTCATCTCTATGGAGGAGATACTGTGGAGATATTTTAAAATAATTTTACATGAATACTCACTGCACCAGACAGTGATAATGATAAGATCATCCACGTTTATCGTAAGCACTGGTATTGGATAAGGCTGCTGCCTCAGCCCGCAGCTGTAATTTGTCTGTAAAATTATGTATTAATGCCCTAAACAGGCAAAACATGCACTAATAATGGTAAAGATAAGCATATCATTACTTCAAACAAACAGTAGCGTATTAAATACTGTTCTTGAATGCGTTTGTTTTTATTTCAGTTAATTTCGGAAGCAATATTTATAGTTTTAGTTTCGTCAAGTTTTTTCTTGTCCAATGCTAACCCACTTGTTTGATGACTCAGTTTTCACCAAATTTTACAGGTTATTTATCACCCTCATATGTTTGAGAATCATGTTTCTACTTAAAACGTGGTCCGCAAATATGTCACTTTACTGAAAGCTCAAATCATACAATCGATGGACGCTACAAATATCTGCATGGCCACCTGGTCGCATTTCAGTAACAGAAAGGGACTCAACACGATCGACAGGGGCTACTGGTGTAAGCCGAAGTCTGGGCGGTGTCTCTTATGGAAACTGTGACGATGATCCAACCCAAGTATGGGGCGGGTGCTACGTCTTATTTCCTGAATTATCTGGTTTTCCTTTGGAGTGCACTTCGCTTGTTACCGTTTTCGGGTAAGTGTCAGGCATTGCATTTATACTTCTAATGAAATGAAATGACACCAAGTTAGTAACGTTCGTAAGTAACGTTACGAAAATAAAAGATTTAACGTTACGTTTTACACTGTATTCTTCATCTTCTGTTTTGTGTTTTCGGGTAACAATTTTGGCAAGTTATTATATGACTATACTATCATATAATGCTCTCTTTCGGGTTTTTACTCTACATACTGGTGCGTAAATGAGCAAAGACAAACCGCCATGGGGCGACTGCTCCCCCAAGGCTCGCGGCGGCCGCCTGGGCCTGTGGCCTATACTAAGAAGCGGGGTTACTGGCTTATCGGGATTGGATTTAAGGTAGTCTGGCCAAAATGTAAGTGAACGAATATGAAGTCCTTTTAAACTGTGGTACCTTAAATCCGACAAGTTACCCCGATAAGCCAGTAACCCCGCTTCGTAGTACAGGCCACTGGAGGGCGTTCGGTTCCCCACAGCTCAGACACGTAGATTGCGTAAGGTGCCGCCTTGGCGGTCTTTCCGTCTTGCGCAGTTGGTTTCACAAGTAAAAACAAAAACCAGTTAATTAGTGGTAGTCTAACGGTTACATATTTCCTCATCTCTTAAAATACATGTCTAGTTGGAAATTTACTTTGTTAGTAATACTGTTGACCGCGTATTTTGCTAAAGTTGTCCATTATTATTGATGCTAACAACTAACCGACTTGACGTTTATTTTCTGTATCAGCTTGTCAGTAGCGGTTACCTATTCGTAAAATAGAAACTAAATACTGTTCTTAAAAACTAAATTTTAGTGTAAGACATATCTGTCACGCGGTTGTATATTGGTGAGGTGTGTTCATGTAGCCGTGACGAAATCACACGTCTTTAGATTTATGCATAGCTGTACACGCCCTTCGATCTCCAGTGGGTGCGACGACTCACTCTGTTATAACTATTTTAGACCTTTCTTATACAGTGCATATAACCAGCACAGGCTTATAACAAATACCACACTTTAAAAGTCGGGCTTCATGTTTCGAGGGGTGTGTTGAATATAAAAAGCATGGGATGGAAATATGAAAAAAAATCTCAATCTGGGTATTCACATTAAGGTGTTTTTGTAAAAAGATTACTTGGGAAAGCGTGAGATTCAGGCAGAGGTATAATTCATACTGTGATGTTATGTTTTGATGCATCCAAAATAGCAATTTAGTAGCCTTTGAAATTTGGAGTTGCACCAAAATCATGAGAGTCTGTCTGGTTTCTAAGGTCCATACAATGAGTTATCCTGGCTACCCACCTCAACCTGGGGGCTACCCGCCTCAGCCTGGGGGCTACCCGCCTCAGCCTGGGGGCTACCCGCCTCAGCCTGGGGGCTACCCCCCTTCAGCTGGAGGATGTCCTCCAATGCCCCCTGCAGGTAGGTATTTATTGTTGATAGCTCACAGCTACATGTTTTGTCGGTGTATGATATTGTCCTGTCACATCTGAAAACACTTTGTGTTACAATACACTATTCTAATTCTATTTAAAAATGGTAATGCTGTGAATGTGCATGTGAGTCATTTAGTATTAATGGGGTTACAGACCTGAATGAAGTAACCATTATAACATGCATGTTTGCTGAGGGTATGTTTGTCAAGTGACCTTTGTTTCTTGTATCGTCAAGTTCACTATTATGCTTCCCAGCACACCATATCAAGCACTACTCATGCATTTATTCAAGAATCCCCTTCAGAGCTTCCCCATCAGCACTTGTCTTGGCACTATATGTTCGGCTTTGGCTTTACCTCAAAACAATTAAATAAAAGATGTTAAACACCATTGCTGCACATGACTGTCATGGGGATCATCATTTAGAAGAAATGTTAATTTTCCAGAATGGAAATCTTTTGTAATTGTCAATGGATAATATTTAGAGACTACTCTATTCTGAAGAACTGTCATTGATTTTATTTTTGTTCTTTTTAATGAAGAAATATCAATGTAGGGGTTTGGAGGTTTCATTTGAGGTACTCAGTTTTTATAATAGATTGATTTTGGAGCTAATCGTGATGTGGCATTTTCAAAAATCATAGCAACATTGGTGATTTTGGATACCTAGATCAAAAGGGAATTAAAAGTTGAAGAAAACCAGTCTTCGGTAGAGCTGGGTGATAAATCCGTTTTATCAATTCAAATTTTTTGTTTAAGCCAATGTGCAAAATGAAAATCGGGATTCACGTAGATTTATTGTAGCTTCAAGTTAATACAACTGAGTAAACGATGCTCATAAAATATTTTATGCTTTTAATTTTTTTTTCCTGACATACGTTAAATTATAGCAAACAGACTGCTGGTAAGACTTCCTGCCTCTTCGGAGACCAGCAGACAATAGGAAAATGGCAGCACATGCGTTAACAAGTGATGAGTTCGTCTCGAAAACCGGCAGTGTCACCTCCATCATTTGGAAGTGGTTTGGTTTTGCTAATTCTGAAACTGAACAAACTGCTAAAAACAATCGAGAAATATGAGCTCCCAAGCCCAAAGTATTTTACAGAACTAGCCCTACCCAGTTTATATAGCAGTACATGTGAAAAAACCACAAAGCTGCTGGAGAATGTGCTGTTTTACTCAACTACCTCAACATTTTTTGGCAAACGATTGGACTGGACAAAGTTTTTCCTTGGCAATGTTTTTCGCCCAGGGGCTAAAAGATTCACTGGCCGCATGGAATCTTCATGTAAACTACTAAGACCAGGAAAAACAATAATAAATGTTTGCTTTTCCCAAGTCATGCTTATATTGTTAGAATAAAAACAAGACTTATTTTTTGTATAGCGTCTGTTTTTTTAATGTAAAAATCTAAACCAGAATTGGAAATTTGGTCCAAGTTTTAAAAAAAAAAAAAAAAAAAAATCTGAGATTTAGTTTTAGGCAATTTCGTCCTGCCCTAGTCTTTGGGTTACCTTTGAACGATGCCTATTGAAATTCAGCCTAATCTGGTTTAAGTGCTGCCTAACCTGATCTGACCTTGATACCATGCTAATGTTTTGCTGACATGTGCTTCATGATCGAGACTGAGCAATCATTCATGTTTGTAATGCAGCCACATTCTAACAGGTGAAGGTGAGTATGAACGTTTCTCCTGCTGGTTGTAGGTAACTCTGGATGGGGTGCTGGCCCAGGCTTTCCTGGCTTTGGCTTGGACAATGTGACAAATCCCACATTCAGTCCTGCCGGTTTGTCAAATATGGTGAGAATCAGTGTAATCATTTTTTTAATTATATTAGATAAATGCACATAGTTCACATAGTTTTTATGTGAATTTTATGACCCACAGCACAGTAATAACATCAGATCTAAACTGTCTTTCCCCCCATCTCCTATTTACAGGCCAGTCAGATCTCATCTTCTGTGGGGGGTTTCACCCCAAACCCCTCCATGTTCCCTTCCCCCCAGCCAGGAGGCCAGGCACAGTATGGAATGTACCCCCAGCCTGGTTTGGGTACTGGTTCATTTCAGGCTGGTCCAAGCTTCCCTGGGGTCCCTGGGCCAACAGCTCCTATGCAGGGCTACCCAGGTGCCCCTGGACCCAATCCGTCTATGCCAAGCTATCCTGGGGCCCCTGGACCCAATCCGTCTATGCCAAGCTATCCTGGGGCCCCTGGACCCAATCCGTCTATGCCAAGCTATCCTGG
>JAABNX020000070.1:17466704-17477042 GCA_015163995.2 Mormyrus lacerda
GGCCCCTGGACCCAACCCATCTATGCCAAGCTATTCTGGGGCCCCTGTACCCAACCCATCTATGCCAAGCTATCCTGGGGCCCCTGGACTCAACCCGTCTATGCCAGGCTATGGAGGAGGTCCCCCAGCCCCTGCCATCAATGTAGGTACTTTGTGTTTTTGTTAGGGAGGCAGTGATTGCATTTTGCTTGCCCGATTCCAATTGCCAACTTATTTAAAGCCTGACAAACTAAACATTTTTGAACACTTCTTTTGTGAGCTTTCTGCAAGTAAAATATTTTAAATCTTTGTATTATTGAAATGTTTCAAATGCTTTTGTAGTGTGTAGTTCTTAGGGTTACAGTTATGATTAGTGTTTGTACTGTGTAATTGATCTATTGACAACTTTGCCAACAGGACGTGTGATGTTAAGTAACGCAAATTAAATTAAGTGGCATGGACAACACTATCGGTGTTTTTGCTAAACTAACAAATGTCACACTGTTCTTACTCTTACAGAATCCACAAAAGTCTGTCATATAATTTAGTTTAATTGGAAGGTTTTTGAATACAAGACCGATACGTAGCTTTGTACCGGCAGCTAATAGACATGTCAATCACAGAACGAACCACCAATCACAAACATTCTCGACCCCAGCGCTAACCATTTAACCCAGCGCTATTTTGTCACTCATGCTAACTCCCATATGTCCCATTATAACTGGGCAAATTCAGCTCAATATTTTTAGAATGATTAATTATACCAATAGCGCAGCGGTCACTAACAGGCTGACCGCGATCGGGATCCGGACCTAGAAGTTGTCCCATACGGACCCGGACCGATAGCCAAAACAGAAAGTTATGATTTAAAACCTGACCGGACGCTTCTATTTTAACCGGTGCAGATTTTGTAGTGTTTTTAGTTGTGGTTTAGCACTAGAACCACTGCTTCCCACGCCAATGAATGTCAAAAGCCTCTAACCGTGAAGCGTAGTTCGACATATGCAGCCCTTTGTCTGCGCTAATGAGCCATTAGTGTTAATAGCATCAGCGAAGCGACAAAAAAGCTGTAATGTTCCTAACAGAGTGGCTGTTCTGTCCTGATAATATCTACCATAAGTACCATAAGATCTAGGCCAAAAGTGTATTTGTACGATTAAATTTAAAAGCAGACTATTTACAAGGTAAGAACTGTTACATATGTATGCAGACATCTCGAATTGAATTGTACTGAATTAACATGATTTGACAGTCAGGTACTGATTACATGCAGTGTTGATACTACTGATAAGCTACTTAAATATATATCACACTAAATAGTTAGACATTATGATCTTCTGGACCTTTGCTTCAAGAAATTTTCTCTAATTGGACCTCTTTAAATTTTAGTTGAATACCCCTGCAATAGAGCTATTGGACTAATTAGATTTTTTTAAATCCCAATATCGCAATATATATCGCAGAAAGAATATTTTTTTTTTCCAATATCGTGCAGCCCTAATTTCCACACAATCGAAGTAGAACCTTTTTTGGAACCTATTCTTCCTCAGTACAATATTTTTAGAAGTCTGATGGTATATACAGTTTGTTTTTTTATCAAGTTAGCTAACTGGTTAAAAATATCAATTAAGTTAATTGATTAAAGATCAATTACCTTAAAGATCTAACCACTAAATTGAGATCGACAAACATATAAGTGATAAAGTGAGATATAAAGACAACGTTGAGATGTTATGCAGGCTAATATTGCTTAGTTTCAGATCGATCTGTTTTTGTGGTACTGTTAGCCTCTGAATACACAGGCATCAAGTGATAGATGCTTGTGGGACTGTCCTGTCATTTTAATAATAGTGTTAAGTAGTGCACTTGTAAATGGACATTTATTGGAACCTCAGCTTAGCCGCACTTACACCTAGTGAACTTCTCAACAGTATGTAAGCTTGTAATGTGATATTTGCCTTACTTGTATGTTGCAATGGACAAAAGCTTCTGTTAAATAAAAGTAAATGTAAACATAGTGCTGTATTGTGATGCTAATGATACCTTTTACGAAATGCGTACTGTGGATGCAATTGCAACCGGGCACAATAAAATATCGTCATATAGCCCACCAGTAGTTGTTACAGAAGGTAACATTAGTTCAAATACTACTTGATTGGTTTATAAAAATCTGCCATTTTTAGACTGACTGGCCATGTGCTGCCCAGTAGCATTCAGGATGAAATTCAGCCACTATCAGTCACTAGATGATTGTGCTCACACCACTCCCCCATATACTTAGCAGAAATAATGTCTGACTATGTTGAACCAGGCTTGATTTACCATCCTTAATTTGCAATATTAACACCTCATTGATGGTTGAAATTCTTCCCTCACACCTAAACTGGTAATAAACTAGGATTAACCAACAAATATCTTTCTTAGTTAATGTCCCTGATTTAGGACAACAAAATGTTAAATGGCCGTCATTGCTACCAGTGGTTTTCTGTAAAAGCACTATTGAAACAGCCTAAATGTACATGCTTTCAGATCACTTAAGTAATTTCTGGCTTGTTGACCTGTATTCTGACTACAGACCTTCACATTTATACTGTGGTTCTTTCTTTGCTAGAGAGGGTATCGAGGTACTATCCAGGAGTTTCCAGGTGCCGATCCACTAAAGGATGTTGAAGTTCTTCGGAAAGCAATGAAAGGCTTTGGTAAGAAAGTCTTTGCTCTCCTGGGGGCCTGACAGCTTTATGAATAACGCTCTGATCTGAAAGCCTGCTGTGATGCTTGCTTGGGTTCCAACCTTTTCCAGGGGAAGACGTCTATTTTATGCAAGGGAATTTACCAGATATTTTAGTGCTAAAATGTCATGAAATGTTTGCTCTTCTGGTAAAATCCCAAGTAAAACATAAAAATGTTTTCACAGGTACTGATGAGCAAGCTATTATTGATCTTCTTGGAAATCGCTCCAACAAGCAGCGGGTGCAGCTGTTAGTCACCTACAAAACAGCATATGGGAAGGTAAAATAAAATGTGGTATGAATCCACTGCAGTTAACAACAAACATCATAGGATCATACCATTGTCAATGACATCTCTTTACCTCACTTGACTCTTCTAACCAGAAATCCAGTACCTTTGGTGAAACTGTTATGTTTAGGGTTATGCTTAAACTGTAATTTCGTAAGTAGCAACTTGGATAGCTGCCTGAGACTAAGCTAACATAACATTTCTGCCCTGACAAATTCTATCAGTCTGCTGCTCTGAAACAGTGATGAGCATTTTCTTTTCCTTAAGACTGAAATCGTTTCTTTCTTTGCTCTAGAGCAGGGTTTCTCATCCCTCAGATTCAGAACATGAAAATTATGACTAATGTAATGTCATGACAAACATATGTCTGATTCTAATAAGTAAATCATACAAAATTAAACTTACCATTGGGCATAACACTAAAAAAATCTGTACGGTACAGGGCTTTTTTTTCTCTGACTTTCTCGCTGCCCTGCGTGCCTGTCTGGCGGGTTTGACATCGCTGGTTCTGTGTCCCATTTTTAACCAATACGAGACACACTTTGTCCTGTATTTTTTCAGATTGAATGTAGAAACACTAATTGCTGGTGACTGTGACTGTAAGCACTTAAATTCTGTATGTTTTGCTGGGTGGCAGTGCTAGTAGGTGAAATAATTGTGCAGTATTTCCAGTTTTAATTGGCACAAGGTTTCAGCAGAGTTTATTGTACACAACACCAGCCTGTTTCGTGGGTGACTTGCACTATTGCAAACAATGCTGCCACTATACCGACATCTTTTTATGTTGTTTGTCACAAAATCGCTAGATGTTGTGGCTGCCGAGCTGTTGCCATATTCACGGAAACATCCTATGAGGGAACCATATGATTGGTTAGAGACCCATTCGTTTCAGTCATGTGAAGGGCTTGTGTGCTATCAAGGAATGTTCCTTATCAACAGTTTATCAAACTTTCTCATTTTCTTATTTAAGTTTTATATGACAATGAGAACATGCATTGTTTATATTGCCTAGTCCTATCTCCATGGTCACCAGTTGGGGAATTTTCCCAGGCAGCAATCGAGTTGGCGTCCATGCAGCAGCCCATTACAAACTGAGCCATGTTTCCCTGCCGCAGTTCTGCAGCTGTCGTGAACCTGGCTGTGGCCCACTAGTGGTGGAGGAAAAACTGCTCTACAATTTTCAGAAACTATTGAAGGTGTTCTTTCTTTTTATAGGATTTAGTGAAAGACTTGAAGTCAGAGCTTTCAGGGAACTTTGAAAAGCTTGTGCTGGCCATGCTGAAGACTCCAGCACAGTTTAATGCAGCTGAACTTTATGATGCAATCAAGGTTTGTTGCTTTCTTACCCTGAAGGAGTACTTCAGTGTAATTCACGCTGCCCTATTTTTGTCATTCGTTTTGCTCCGTTATCAAGTTGAGCTATAGAAATTCATACAAAAATCAGAGGTCAGTGGATGTATGTATGTGTTTGTGTGTGATTTGTGAGAAATTAGACCTAATTTGCCTAATAGACTTGATAGTAGTGTTTTATGTCTGTATCTGGGTGTGTATGTGACATAAATGTCAGAAAACAGGGTTAGTAGTGTGTTATGTGTGTGACAGGGTGCTGGCACAGATGAGGCATGCCTCATTGAGATCCTATCCTCACGCACTAATGCTGAGATCCACGAAATCAATCAGGTCTACAAAGCAGGTGAGTAGGTCAGGCATACATTACCTTGTAAAAGAATACCCTGCAATGTTTTTCTACATGCCAAGAATACTAAAAATACATTTCAGCATTTAAAAAAAGAGAAAATGCCTCATTAGCTAGGCACATCCGATAATCAGTTTTGCTAAACCAAATACAAATGTTTAATGTAAAACTGGTTATCAGTATTTTTTTTCCTAGATGATACCGTGTCAGCTATCATATGACAATATTGTTTAGTTTTATAGAAATTGTCCTGACTTTTTCCACTGTAACCTAGTTTGGCAATTTGATTGTGAGAAGTTCAGGTCAGGCAGAATCGTAACAAGCAATTGCCATTTCCAGGAACAAGATTGATAAAATAATGAGTTTTTCTGGAAGGCTAATCCTGTCTTTGATTCGTCTTTGAAGCTAGCACACTGAGACATTTGAGGTTTTCTGCTTCAGGACATTCTTTTCCGGAAGTTGGGAAGATTTCTTCCAGATGGAAAAATTAGCATGTGAATGACTGAGCTGTTTGATTTGGTTTCTATCTGCGTTTACCAAATCAGCACTGTGGAAAACACCTTGATTAAGTTTATGTTCCTAGCTCTGAGGTTTTGTGTGTGTGTCTGTGTGTACACATGAGAGACTGAAAAGGAGAGAGTACTTTTAATTTTTTTCCATGTGGTTTCTTCTTAGAACATAAGAAAACATTGGAAGAAGCCATCAGTGGAGACACCTCGGGACACTTTCGTAGATTGCTTGTTTCTTTGGCTCAGGTAAATCCTGTTATTATAAAATGAGCCATATGCTATATCAAGGTACATCTTGAAGTTTAAAAGCCAGTTATTATTATGGAGTAAATATTGTGATCGTATTGGCGTGCTTTCTTTTTATAACCTCTGCTGAACTTCTACCCATACTTCGATTGCTCAGAATGTGACCGAGTCATTTTCCTGTGAGCATACTCTGCCATTTTTAAAAGGAAACATCAGTGTTGGCTAAAGTCATCCCTAAATCTGTTTCTTGCCTTAAGGGGAATCGAAATGAGAGTGAGACTGTGGATATATCACTGGCAAAGCAGGATGCTCAGGTACAGTTAAGAATTGTTTGACTGCAGAAAAAAGCACATGGTAAAACCCAATATATTCGGTGCTCAGACCCACAAGTATTAAAACCCAGTTACCAATTTTTGCACATCATTATGCTTTGATTTCTTTTTTAGTTTGTTTTTTCAAGTTGTGATTTATGCAATGTGGTTCATATTTCCTGTCAGATGCTCTATGCTGCAGGGGAAAACAAACTGGGGACAGATGAATCAAAGTTCAATGCTATCCTGTGTTCTAGAAGCAAACCCCACCTGAGAGCAGGTACCTCAGTGTCAGTGTATCTATGGAGAAACTATTGTTTTGATTTGCAAGGCTGCCTCTATGTCAATAGTACATGTTGGTTTTATTATTTTCCATATAGTGAGAATCAGTTATGTTATACTTACCCACTGTGTAAATTTATGAGACACAGGGAGATCTGAACAAAGGATTCTGATCTACACTATCTTACATAAACTTATCCATACAGAACCAGTATAATCTACTGAGTCTCTTTAGTGTCCAAGGCTACAGGCCCATGACTTAAAATTATACAGATGCCCTGTATGCTACAAAGCAGAAGACCTATTCTCTTATCTATGATAATTTAAATAGTGACATGTCAGTCATTGCATCCTCTGGTTTGCAACAGAAATTCACTAAGGTATTTCTCTAAGTGTCTTCTTGCTTGATTCACATCCTGAATAATCCCATTTAATGGAAGTTAACAGATTCTCTGTTCTGAGACTATTGTTGGTGCTTCTGTCTGTTTCAGTGTTCCATGAGTATCAGCAAATGTGTGGAATTGATATAGAGAAGAGCATCTGTAGGGAGATGTCAGGGAACCTGGAGAGCGGCATGTTGGCCGTAGGTGAGACTCATCCTTTGTTCACCTTATTAATTAATTGCATGTCCACAGGGCAATTAATGCATTTACCAACCTCACACTTACTGTGTGACTTATGTGTTGACATTGATTTAAAATTTCTTGGTAATAGTAATTGTAATCAAACTATCATAAATTCTAAAGTCTGTTGTAATCCTGCTCTTGTTTTTTTCTGAATATGCTTTCAGTGTACAGGGAGATGGTAATGTGTCTGCAGTAGATGCTTTATTAATGTCTGTCCCTTTTGTGTGAGTGATGTGTGTCTGTATGTTGTCACTTGAAACAGTAAGCTGGGGCACTGGGGCAGGTCTGTAGTCAGAATACAGATCAATAGGCCATCAACCAGCCTTAAGCACCTTGGTGTACGTGTGTGTGTGTGTGTGTGTGTGTGTGTGTGGTCATTAAGGGCTAATACATTTTGTGTGTCAAATCTTTTTTCAGTTGCATGCCACATTTTAAAGAGTGAGCGAGGGAAGGTTTATATTGTGTTTGCTCTGTGGCTAATGTTAGAGAGAAGTGGTCTGGCATGTGCCTCCCTCTGAACTTCAAATATTCTGTGTGTACACACTGCCAGTTTTAAACCAGCTGCAGGGTTAGGGTCGGAGATGAGCATTGAATATGAGTGACTATAGTGTTGTGACTGCTGTGCTGTACAGAACCCTTATTGTGTGTGTATCTTTTTTTTTTTTTTCTTCCTTCAGTGAAGTGCATCAGAAACACACCTGCCTACTTTGCAGAAAGGCTGCATAAGTCTATGAAGGTCAGGCACCTGCACCTTCTTTTCTTTCCGCTTCAGTCTAGTCTGGGTCTGGCTCCTGAGTTAACCATGCTGCTTTCACAGGGAATGGGCACCAAGGACAAGACCTTAATCCGAGTAATGGTATCCCGCTCTGAAATTGACATGCTGGACATCCGTCAGGAGTACATGAAAAATTATGGAAAATCTCTGTACCATGACATTACGGTTAGTGCTGGCATTTCAGCTGTATAAATTAGTCAGAAATGAAAGCTCACTTTAGATAACTATCACCTAGTTTTCTTTCTCACTCCAAATGAGTCTGACTTTGCTATAGCTGTTTTAGCATTTCTGCTGAAAAATACAAATACTTTTCTGAATTCTAATGGCAAATGTAGTCGTATATGCACTTAAAAGGCTGACTGTTCTTGCTGTTTCAGGGGGATACATCTGGTGATTACAAGAAGCTCCTGTTAAAGCTGTGTGGAGGAAATGACTAGACGTGGATCACCGTCCACTTCTAGAAGCCACGTCCAGTTTCCTATGTGCTTATATGATACTGCCTTGTACTGCTTACTCTCTTACAATGCATGCATGTGTTCCTCTAAACTCCTCGTTTTCCAATGGAATAGGGCACTGTATTCTGCTTTAAATGAATTTCCAGGAAGTTTAGAAGCATTATTTTTGTTATTTTTTTTCATATAAGTCTCATTTTATGCTGTAGACAAGTTTTAAAGTACCTCTCCATATTAGGAAAAATATCATAAAACTTGGGGATATACTATTATGTTACAGAAAAGGTGGTCGTTTTCACACTATTCTGAGGGCCAATATCAAGCATTAATTATCTGAATACTAGATTTAATTATATTAGAATACTGGCCACAGCCTAGAACTAAGCTATAGGTATCCTATATGGAGTAAGTGCTTTTGTTATATTCTGCTAGGCAAACCAGTATTTAATGGCATAATAAGACCAAGATGAAGTAAAAATAAAATTGAGGCACTTTGTGTGAGCCCATTGTCTTTCCTCTCTGGTGTGTCCACTATATGTGCCTGCAAAAGTATGCGTGTTTATGAAGCACACAGCAGCACTAGACCATAAGTTGTATTATGAACCATAGCAAAGTTATTATATCCACTGCCTATAAATATATATCTTACTATCCACTCCAAATGTTGATGAATAGCTGGTAAAAGGAATCTGTTAGGGCATTTAAGACATTAATTTGCTTGTGAAAGTGTATTTGTTGTGATTTTTATATGTCTTAAAAGTATTCTAGAAATACAAGACTAAGACCATATTGGATTTCTGATTAGTAGTATACAGTACAATACAGATGTACAGTATAATGATTTCAAAAGAAAGTGTTCCTATTTCCTAACATACCCCTTGTTAGAATATAATTTAAGGCAGTATGTGCCACACCATTTAGCTCGGATGACACACAGCTCAGCAGGTTTTTCCCATCTCCAGCAGACTAGATGTACTCCAGGTTTGTCAGGACAAGCTACTGGAAACCATCATAATGGAAAGTATAGTGAACACTTGCATCATCCCAGACAGGACTTAGTGCCTCAGTCTTTCCTCCCACACTACTTCAAGTAAGAGTAAGAGGGACTTTATTGATCCCAGGGGGAAATTCTGGTGCATACAGCAGCAAGAATGTAGTGCACAGATGAATATACAAATAGTGCCAAACAGACAAAATATAAAGATTGCACCCATGGTGCAAACAAGTAAATGGGGTGCAAACAGCATCCTGAAAATGAAAGATTGTAATGTTAAATACTGTCTTTATTGAGACCGGTCTCACAGATGGCAAGAGCTTGCAGAGAAAATAAAATAAAGTGCGGGTGCGGGTGTCCTGGTAGGTTAGGAGAAAACGGGCACTTACAGGATGTGCATCTTGTAACGTTGATGCTGATGGTGTCCTGTAGTTGTCTGTCATCTAATGCAGCCACAAGGCGGCGGCAGACCATCAATCTGAAATCATATACACAGACCGCCTGATTGGCATAAAGCATAAAGTTAAGCGGCGGAGCCGACGGGCGGAAAGGCAGCACCGCCCAGCTAAAATATGATTCGTGCTTTCGGTTTTTTTTCGCTAACGCAAGTGTGTAAGGCAGGTACATATTTCATGGCTCTCAGAACTGCGTGTATGCGGAAAAGTCATAACGGTTTCAAGTGTTTAGACTTGGTGGTTCCATAGATGTGGGTGACTCAGTTAAATGTAGTGCGCGGACGGTCCAACGAGGGCTTTCGCAGGTAAACCTGACTCATGGAAACTTGTTGCTTTTCGCGCCGTATTATTGTTTTTATTCGCCTTGTCTTTACGTTTATCATAAGGAACGCATTTTTGTGAAGTGTCTTGTGATCTGAATTAATGTGGACATTACAGAACAAGCTTGCTTTTCACCGAGTCTGTGGTATCCCACTGGTAGTCGTATCACTTTTCTCTCTTCCACTGCGTTTTGACGCTTTGAAGTAGCAAGCTGTACAGTATGCAGGTGATTCTTATCACTTGTGACAAAATGTACAAACACACACACGCGCGCAACAAAACATCTAATGCTTTAGGTACGGGGAAGCTCATATGGAAACCGCAGAATACAGTTGTTTTGAAGCCTTGCTTTTGAAGTCCTGACCATTGAGCTGTATGCATACTAACGAAAGAATGCAGAATGTATTGGGAAAATAAACTTAAGAGGCATTTTTTTAATGTTTTGTTTTAGTCATAGATTACGATAAATTATAAGAATAAACGTTCCTGTAATTTTACGCAGAAACACATGAATAATTCGTGATAACATAAGAACATAAGAAATATACAAACGAGAGGAGGCCATTCGGCCCATCAAGCTCGCTTGGGGAGAACTTCAATAGCTCAGAGTTGCTAAAATCTTATCTAGCTCTGATTTAAAGGAACCTAAGGATTCAGCTTGCACTACATTATCG
>JAABNX020000070.1:17477142-17498739 GCA_015163995.2 Mormyrus lacerda
TTTATGTAAATTAGGAACAATATTGGTCCTAAAATCGAACCCTGCGGTACCCCACTATGAACGCAGGCCCACTGTGACATAACCATTATTATTGTGTAATTTATTTAAATAGGGTGATTATAGTGTCAGACTTCTATTCAGCATGTAAAAGTTTTAACTTCTCCAGTCTTTGTTTTCGTTAAAGAATTTGATGGACTGTCCCCATGTTAAATTAGACCGCTTGAATTTTTTGGCTCGAAAATTGATAAAAGAATAGGCCTAATAATAAACGCTACTTACCTTTTGCCAATGGTTATCAGCATCTGTTCTTTGACCTTGTATTAGCTATATTGGCTCAAAAAAGGACTGTACTCTACGGATAAAAAGATGTTTACTGGTGTGGGGAGCTTGCCAAAAAGCGTTGATAGAACAGTATAACAAATTTTATTACCATTAGTAAATTTTTAAAGTTAAAACAATAAACACTTACTAAGTGTAAAGTCATTTCAATCAATCATTATCTATTCATTGCTAGTAGACGATTTCGTGAAGATGACATGGTAATCAAAAAGAAGGGAACTGCAACTGGATTGAATTATGCCCTGACCCACTTCAAGACGGTAGGCGAGCACAACTCCTGGGGAAAAATGTGAGAAGATTAATACAAAAAAAACAGCCACACTTTTATACACCTATAAAAGAAATCTTTCTTTAACATGAAAAAACAGAGCAGAGTGCGGATAAAAGAAAATTGAAGTGGTTGTTTTTTATTTTAAAATGGAGCATAAAGTAGTAGACGGCCATTGCTGATTTATGGTATAGGTTTGCTTGCAGCTAAGGAGACGTCATCCGTAGCAGGTGTGGAAATATACTTTTTTTGAAAGGATTAATATCTAATACTGACTGTCGGTTTTGAAATAGACGTATGATGGTGAGTAGGTTATATGTAGAGGGTCAATATGAAATGCGGTACAAAATTGAGGCTTGAATACGACGGCTGACACTCGAGTCCCGCCTTCATACCTACACACGGAGCCTAACTAACATCGTTGCTGAGCTGCTGCTCTGACCCTCAACGGCGGCGTCAGGCGTCCATCGCTACGGATTTAACGGCAGAATAGCAATTTAAACTGCTTCAGGACGAAAGTGTTTACATTTTGCCATTTTACTGACGGAATCGTTTTTGATAAGACCGCTACGTAGAGGAAAGCTGGTCGCACACGGACAAACGCTCTGATCATCTCCCCTGGTTACTGAATCGACGCATCCAGAAGACCATGGTACGGATGAAGGCTGCATAATCAATTTCTGACAATCACATCCAAACCTTTGAAAATCCACTGGGGAAAATGCATAGCTGTTATTAAGGTGAATTCAGAAATATTTTCAATGTCACTCATAAACATTGAACCGGCCTGCGAGTCATTTGTTTTCAGGGGATCGATGTGTGTAGGAGTCGCCGTTTTTGGTAAAAAATAGGATATTTTGAGCAATATGGCTGATACTTCAGGCTGGGAGCGGCGGCAAGCCCCTGGATGCTAGCTGTAGTGGGTGACGGTACTGCTGGGAGAATCGGCAGCATTATGAGCAAGAATATTAATAACATAAATCCGGACTCGTCCGCTATATTCATATCCAAGATGGACGTGATCATCCCGTTTTCACCAGACGTGCCCTGTGACAACAATGGCCAACGCATGTGGTGGGCATTTCTTGCCTCATCTATGGTGACTTTTTTCGGTGGTCTCTTCATCATTCTTCTGTGGAGGACCCTCAATTATCTGTGGACGGTGTGTTGCCATTGCAACATTAAAAACAAGGTACGGTACCTGCCGCACGTTGAAAAAATGGCTGTTATGTTATCCATAATCATCATTTACAGTATAACCCCACAGCACAATGTAGTTTCTATGGCCTCCGCTATGTGGAATTGGGTGCACGTATCTGAGAATGCTGTGAATTTTACTTCATGTTTTCTGAACGATAAGATGACGCAACATTTACACCAGGAAGAAGCCTTGAAGCACACTGATGCGCCAGAAAACTCACAGAAGTATTTTTGTTGTCAACCTGTACTTGAAAGACATGTCGAAGAATTATATATATGCAATGCCTGCAGTGCTTGGTACTATACTATAAAATACTATAAAGGTCTAATAAATAGCGGGGGGTAGGACATAATTTAAAAGACCGTCGTGTACACGGGAGGTGGTCATGCATACGCGGTGATCTGCAGGGCACCAGAGAGTGACAAACATGTAAGGGGAGCCAACTGGTACATCCATGTACTTGGCAAGTATCTTGTTGGACTGGCCTTGGTGACTACTATCTTGGCCCAAATAATTCTCAATTTCCTGGTGAAATAATGGCCTTTTGGACATAGACATGAATTGGGCTGAAATGTTGTGACTTGGATGTTGTGTTTTTAACTACATGAATTCAACATGAGCACGAAGGCCGAGATGGGAGCTTCACTCTGAATGCAAAAATTGTACTTCACTTTGGCTAACAAAATCAGCCAAGTAACGTGAATAATAATAGATACAACTGAAATGACTCTATGAAACAGTCATTTTGGAAGTGCCAAGATCTGGCAGTGCACGAGCTAGCCAGGGAGACTGCATATTTTCCAGAGAAATAATATTGTATTTTTTTAAAATTGTGATATTTACAAAATGGTGCTATTAATTTTAACACAAGAGAGTCTGATTATTTAAAACGAATGGTTAAGGAGGTGTTTGCAGTCTCCGCTTTTCATTACCTTTTAATATACCTGTGGGAATGTCCTGCAGTGCCAGAAACCCAGGGCTGCCTGCCGTTTGTAGCTGCCATCATCTCAATTTGGCACACTCAACACAGTTAAAGAATACTGATGTAGAAAATGCCAGAAAAACCTATGCAAGAGCTATTTCACGCTTTCATTTGCAAAAATGAATAATCAGTCGTGGTGGTTTGTCCGCTGTACAGGATGTGTGATGGAAGTTTTAGTCTCAGATTATAGAGCCTTCAGAGCTTAACAAGTGTGTGGGTGGCTCTGATGCTTTGAAATAATGGGAACATGCTTGTCAGAATTAAGTGTTTGAAACCCAATCTAGCAGCCTAGTGAGATTGCCTTGTTGGCATTGTGCTTGTAATGGGATGCTCCTTGCTGATGTCTGCTGTTGCTCTGCCTCTGGTAGGGGGAAGGGTATTGTGTGTCTGCCGGCTAGGTTTCCATAACCTTAAGTATCCTGAATTGTGGAGTCCACTGACTTCTTTGTGGGGCTGTGCTTGGTTTAGGAAAAAAGTCAAAGGCTTTGCCCATTGAAACCATAGCATGATCACTAAAAAAAATAATACAGACTGAAGACATTTGGTCAGTGATATTTTATTATTTTCTTCCTGAGGCGCTTAAAAGGTGTATACATTTTTCCTCTATCCAGTATAAGCAGGAGAAATTTACTGTCTGTTCAAACAGGTCTTCTCTTATATAGACTTGCACCAGAATGTATGTCTCTATAATTCGTGGTTGGAGATCCAGTGGATAGTAAATTATACAAATTAATTTTTATACTGGCTATCTGTAAGCATGCTTTCTCATAGGGTTATTTAGATGGTGCAAAATTAATTTTTCAACAACTCAGTCTTGTGTTACATCATCTACTGTCAAGTGGATAAATCCTAGACATCAAATTTCCTGAGCTCTTCAGCACCACGGAAAGCTCACAAATTGCTGTTCAGCTGTAGTGGTGCTGTACCTACAATTCCTGTGAGCCAGATCACTCTCTCTTTTCAGTTTCTGTGTGATTATAGTAAGATATCAGTGACTTTGCTTTTTGCCTTTGAGCTATTTGAGTGCAGCCCTTTCTGCAGACATTTCCATATCACTCCTCCAAAAACGAGTACATGAAGCATTTGGTTCTGCATTCATTAGGCTGTGAGCAATGGTGACAGCTGCTCTGTGGGATATCTCCATTTGCTCCAGGTGGTACACTGAAGGAACAGTATTATGATGTGATGGTTGTGGTCAGTCATGTGTCTGTCGCTATAGTCGTCGTCAATGTTTGAGTTGTGTTGATGCAGTATTGGTCTGAATGTGAATGTGCCTTTGTATCATGGCTCTTGTTCACCAGCTATACGCTGTAGAGTTAATATAATGTGGTGTAGGCTGTCATCCACATGTAAATAAGAGAATGGGGTGGGGGGTACAGCAGTCAAAGTCCTCTTACAGCTTGCTGATTACATTTACATTTACTTTATTTAGTAGACGCTTTTCTCCAAAGTGACGTGCAAGTGAGGCAAATAACAAATTACAAACAAATGGCTGTCAAGGAGTCAAGTAGGCATTAAGTGCAGCTAGGCTGAGCTTGCAATGAATGCCCAGGTACAAGTGTAAGCAGCGTTGGAGCAGGAGCTATATATCACCTTCCAACAAAGCAAGAAGCTAATGAGACAGCTAGATCTCAAGCCTGAGGTTCTTGATGAGAGCAATTAAAAACAAGCCTTCTGCACCATTGCCATTTTTTCCCTGTGATGAGCTCATCTCATATGCTTTTATCTATGAAATGCAGTATTGCTTAATGCTTTATGTGACCACAATTCAAGTGAGCCTTTTCTGAAACATATTGTGGCTGCAAATTATATTTATCAAAATAAAAGGTAAACCTAGAACTTTAATGAACCTAGAACCTGAACTATCAGCTCCCATGAGGTTTTAAGAAGTGATGATTTAGCAGCTAAATTATGGTTTAGACTTGATATGGCACGTGGTTACCAGGTGATCGGATTGCTAAGGAAAGAAACTGTTGTATATGAATTTCTGTACTTATTTTGCCACTTGCTGTTTGGCTGACTGCTTTGTCTACTTCCCAAATTACACCCACGTATGCGCTCATACTGTAAATATATGACATTGTAAAGGGGCTCGTGTTGCTAAGCGATATGTCACGTACTGAATTCCCCTTAATAGGGTCAGCTCTCACTAGTGATTTTCATTCCCCTCGTTGTAATTTCAAATTCCAGAATATCATGGAGTAAACAACATGTGAGCATTTTGTCTTTTTTGACTGCATCTGATCAACCCAGAGTCAAGCACAGGTAGTTTTTCACACTGTTCTCATTGTATTCAGCCCAAGGTTTGAAACTATTTTTGCATGACTCCAGACAGATGCTTAGTTTCTGCACTTAGTGAAACTTTCTGTGTGTAACATGAGTGAGATGCTGCGATTGGACAGTGATGCCAGTGATGCTAGAAACAGTGGATAAAAATCTGAGGCAACCCTATGGAGGAGCAAGAAGTCATTGCATTTTTTTAGTGCTTGGTGATGATTGATTTCCATAACAAGGCAGAGATAGAGAAAGCAATGAAATTATCAGGCTGCAGAACTAGTTTTGAAGAATTTGGAGGACGTTTCTACCAAAATGATTGTGAAGACCTTAATGTTTCAAATGCCACAACACACTGGTCACATATTGGAGAGGGTTCAGAGGCACTATAGTAATTTTTTTGACCTATTAGCCTGTGCCTTTGGGGTCAAAGCTACAACATTACTCTGTATCCCCATAGCTTTATTTCCAATTGAGAGGGTTTCATCTTCCATACTGTTCAGTGAAAATAGACCCTGTACTTATCTGTTTCCTGGATACATGCACAAGAGGCTACTTTGCAGTTTCATCATGAAAAAAAACAGAACATGTACACAAGTAAATATGTACTTCAATCGTGGTATGAACATTAAAATGCATGGTCATTTCTTATCACAACAGCACGATAAAAGAAGTATACATTTGTGCTGTTATGATGAGAAATTGTGATGCATAACGCTTCCAATTATGTCAAACCTTGTATATAGTATATATGTGTATATGTATTTATGTATATATGTATTTATTCCTTGATATATAAAGCTATGCTGATGCCCACAACATATATTTTGCTTTTAGGTTTTATTTACAATAAGTACTCACCCTGCTACTTGTTTGAATACTTATGCTTTTGTCACACATGTGCATAGTCAGTTTAATCTAAATTTAGAATGTCCCCCGCTCTGATAAGTATTGCAAATTTTTTGAAAATATCAAACTTGACAGTATGAGACGATGTATTAAATACACAGGTAGGTGTATATGTACTTGGCCCAGAATGAAATCCCTTTCTAATGATTTTTTGCTGAGTTGTTACTTGTCTGCTTCACACACACTCTACGCTCACCTACTCCCTCACTGGCCTGGGACCTGCACCTTTTCAAGTCTTTTGGGAGCAGATCTTATTACGATGCTCCTCAGTTGCACGGATGCTCTCTGCACTCACCAGTGAGTAGTACAGCTGTGAAGTAGATTTGGGACCCCTTTCTGGAACACAGTGAGTGTAACGGACACTGTGTGTTTTGTTGGAGTTGCTGGGCCTTTAGAGGACTAACCACATTTTTATCAGTATTCTGCGATTGAAGGTTTCTAAAGGTCACCCACCCTGTTCTGTACGTGACCACCATGAACAGTGGAACATTGTTTTGAGTTTTATGTGCTTAAACAATTCTGTTTAGTGGCCAATTGTGTTTGTTTAATGTGGTCTTTCCTTGAAATACAAGTAAAGAAAAGCCCTGGAGGGGGTACTACTACTGCTGGACCTGTTGGTCAAGCAAGCAGGACAGATGCAGTTTGGGCTGCTTGATTATGGACAAATCATAATCACAACTATTGTGGTCAGTATTGAGATCACAATCATTTGACTTTGAAAATATGATGCATTTATTGAAGCTTTAAACTTGAATTCAGTAGAGAAACAAATAAAAAGGGCTGCAATGGATTTATAGTACAAGACAATGGGAGCATAAAATGCAGCACAAGAATCGTTTACTCTTGATTATTTTGTTTTAGTAATTGTTGGAAACCAAAATCGTGATTAAAATTGAAATTAGATTAATCGTGCAGTCAATCTTTCCTTGTTTGACTGAATCTTAGAAGGTCTCCCCATGACCAGCCCCCATGAGAAAGAACATCACTTCAGAGCAGCCATGTAGTGCTCCTTGTCGGCCGTGGGAAAGCTTCTTGACTTAGACTGTCCTGAGGACTAAAGGCTGTCCTTGGCTCAGATCCGGCTACCCTGTGCAGCCCCTGTGTGCCTTTTATGCAGCTCTGTAGCTCATGTAATGAGATGTATGCCGCTGTTTGTGTAAACCTGAATCACAGCCCCTGCTCTTCTCACCTGTGTCTCAGAGAGGGTCACACAACCATGGCATTTTTCAGTCTAGTTAATACAAATTATAGCCTCTAATCCCTGTAGGTCCACTTCAGGTATCTTGCTGCTCCACGCTGTGGTGTTTTTGGCTGTATCTTGGTTGTGTGACTACTCCTTTTTGTAGGGACAGGGCAAGTATCCATTACTTTTCCTGTGCTGCACAGACTCCTTTCAGCTTCATAGTGCTTTGTGTGGAGCAGTAACTTTTAATAATATGTGGTGATTACACAGAAGTCTACAGACAGGAGATTACAGAAGTCGCTTACATGTTTGTGGTATTGGCTAAAGATGACAAACAATTCTGTTTGGTTGTATAAATGCAGTATTTCATACAGTGAGAAGTGTCAGGTGTAACTCTCCTGTGTACATAATGTAGTAATGTTTTGTCACACTCCCATGTTAAATGCCTGGGGATGACAAAACACTTGGTGCCTATATTAAAATATAATTTAATTAAATTGAACTGAATTGAAGTGCCCACTTGCTCCAATCTCCATCACCATTTATGGATGTTTGGATCACGTGACCTCACTGAGTGACCTCATGAGGACACCTTTAGGCAGCTGCCTGTTCCTTTAGCATCATATAATCAAATAATTAGGCTTGCAACTAATGGAGACAAAGCTGCAGTGTTGGCTCTAGGGGTGAGTATGCGGTAGCTGGCAGTCCACTTTCCAGGCTGTTTTTCCTCCCTGTGAGTCATGCTTCTGCCTGGAATCTGCCCACACTCAGCTACTTAAAGATGCTGCCACTGCTAAAATGAAGAGACATTCAAAGTTCTAGCTCACATACATGTATTATACAGGGCTGCTGTGATGTCAGTTTGTTTCTGTGTTGCAGGAAGCACAGAAGGTTAACAACCCTGTCAGTGACTCGATAGACACCAAGGCCCCAGAGGAGAAAGAAGATTCCTCTGCCAGTGAAGTGGGGTGGATGACCTCCGTCAAGGACTGGGCTGGAGTTATGATATCTGCACAGACATTGACAGGCAGAGTGCTGGTAGGTTCAATCCCGATGCATGTGAAGAAGTGCTTCAGGCCGCACTGCAATATGATCATATTGAAATGTCTCTTGGTCTACATGACTTGTGCTTTAGAAATGCTTTATAAAGTGTTAGATAGAATAGATAGGCATGGCCCTGACAATGATTGAAGGGTCTCTGAACAGCACTCAGACTAGTAGTTTCAGATACAAGGGTGAGTGAATGCCTCCCAGTGAAGATCTCCAGTGTGCTGCAGAGTCGCCTCCTCCTCCAGGCATTCATTCATTCATTTATTCATTCAGTCAATCAGTCAGTCAGTCGGTCAGCCAGCCAGCCAGTTGGCCCCTTTCCCTCTACCAGATATGGCTACACATTAAAATGTGATCTGCCGTGTGTGAAACAGGGCAAGTTACAGCTATTGTATTTCAAGTTGTATCTTGGTATTATATGTATGTCAAGAGATGCACTTACACTTAAGGCATGAGTGCTTTTGTTTCCTTAAAGGATCATTACAGACTTGCTGAATCAGGGCAAAGGGACTGTGCCGCCCCAGAGATCAAAGCTCTTTTATGTCGGTTATGAAAAATCCTGCTTCCATACCCCCATGCCCCCCTCATCGACTGCTAATATAATCATTATCCTGAGCTTCGAAGCCTATCATCAGCTGCTTTTATTTGTGTTTGCACAATAACTTTACTAATGTGTTGTTCACTTGGGTTCTGCTGTATTACTTATTAGGGTCGCTATGGCTACTATTACTTTCTAAATGAAATGTTAAGAAGGTCATCTCTGTGAAAGGTATGATTAAATGACCTGCATGATCATTTTTCATGTATCAGCTTTATTTACTGACTGACATGTTTATATGTAATGTAATGCCAGAAGGTTTTCTAACTGCCTGGAGCATGAATGCGGGTTTTATATTAGGAGCTTTGGGTGAAAGCCTCACATGAAATTACCACAAGGAAGTGATTTGGGCTGTTTGCAGGGTCTCCAGCAGAGTATGGTATATGTCGGAAGATACCCTCGCAGCACGAAACGCAAAACAGGCCTAAGTGTGCAGCTTCAAAGGCCTCATTTCCTCTATAAATTTTCACGTCTTGATCAGACCTCAAGCTACACGCAGAATTCAGTTCAAAATCTGATTTGTTGGTATCATAGCAGAAGGGAGTCTTACAAGATATTATTTATATATTTATTTCTGAATAATTTAATACACGTACAACTTGTAGCCAGTCTTCATTTGTACAAGCTGTTGAATCGTCATTTAAGTATTGAGCCAAATGTTTCTTTTTTCGGTAATTTACACAGCTCTGGCAATGCACCCTTATAAAACAAGGACCTGAGCTTTATTTTGTTAAAGCCCCTGTTTCAGAGGGAACATGAGCAGGGACAGGGTGGACTCCAGAGATGTTCGGGAGATTCAATTGGTAGAGACAAGTGGCACTCATATGAACAGGCAATCGTGATAAGGACCAGGAGAGGCAAATTAGGGCAGACTGGAATGGTCACATGACTCACTGTCCTGAGATGGGCAGCACTTCCTACACCCTCACTGCGCATTCAGTTTCTTTGCTTTAACCTTGTAAGGATGTTCTCACAAGGCCTACTTTTTATGGTTTATCACCGTCCTGGGGACATTTGGGGGAAATCTGACTCAAACTCACACACACACATATTACAATATCATTAATGTTTCTAAGATGGTCTTAATTTTGGAGAATAGCCGAAAAATAAGTGATGATTACAATGACAAGATGAATAATAATACAATCGTGCAGAATATCCTATATATTCTGTTCCTTCAGCCTAGTGATGTTTAACACCCCCAGTTTACTGTGTAGTGAGTGGAATGAGCCTGGCTTAGGGGACTGCAAGCTCTGTGTGCATTGGATGATGTTGCCACATGCCTGCAGGAGCAGGGCCCGTTTCATCCCCAGCACGAGTCCTGTGGTGACCTGCAGGGGGAGCTGCCTGTCACATTGGGCCTGTGCCTTTGCCACGTGTGGCCTGCATCAAAGGCTTCCCTTAGGCCTAAACCCACTGAGGTCTCAGCTTTCACATAATTGTGTGGCTTTGAAATTGGAGGAGGAAAAGAAAACGTTTGAGGCTTTTAATTTCTGCATGGAGGTGCCTTGTTAATGCTCTGCCAGTCCCCGCATATCCATATATCTGTATGCCTAGTATTGTACGTGCACTTTTGTTTATGAACACACTGACATCTGGAGCAGTACAATGGCATCTTTACCTCCAGCACGCAGTGGTGCTGATGTGAATTTCACAGCAACGTGGGGAGACCATTTTCCATCCATCCTTTAGTGTCAGTGATTTGAGTAGGATCTCAGATGAGTGAAAGCACGCCACTTGTGATGCCTCATGTGTGATGCCAGTTGGTCCCAGCCCACACGGATTCACTCAGAGTGATTCAGAGCTGCCAAACTTCCCTGAGCTGCATCCTGGACCGTAGGTGGAGCGTCACCACGTCAATGGGGATTTGCGATCTGAAGCGAAATCTGAAGGAAGCTGAGTGCTGTGAAATGGTACAGACTGCTCTGTCTTAGAAGTGTTAAAACGATTTACAGCAATGATATGATAACATGTGATCTCAGTCATGCTAAAGCATGCTAAATATTTCTGCTGTCGTTTTAAAAGTCATAACAGTGCACATGTGTGCTTCACTATGTCACAAACTCAATCAGTCTTAGAATTTACAAGCCCAGTTGTGGCATTATCATCTTCATCACCACCACCAGCTTTATCATCATCTTCATCATCATTATCATCATCATCATGTGTAGGAAATGCCAGTATTTTGACTCATTTGAAACTTAGTGCATTAACTTTGGTAGTATACGAGGTTTTGTTGGCTTATATTTGGTTTGTGGTGAGTCCCGTATGAACTGCGTCACGGTGTCATGGTGGTCAAATGATGCAGCTTGCAGTCTGCAGAGTGGAGCTTCTCCAGCCTTGGAAATTCCACTCGCACCAGTGTAGGACTGTTTCACCATGGGGTCACGCCTGCCAAGGACAGGATGAAGGGAGATGAATCAGCAGTGGTTTGTACTGAAGTACTCCTGTCTGAGTACTGCTAGTACATACTAAAGCATGCTTTTAGGGCTTATATTCTGTTACATGTGCATAGTGTATCTGTACACCGCCTGCTCGCTTTTACATGAGGAGTATGTACCGCTGTCCATGGTGACCATTAGCTGATGTTTTTCCTTGAAGCTTTTGTGTCAAGTCCACTTTGACTTTCTCTTTTTTATTAATCAGGCGTGATTTAGAACAGTCATGTTCTTTCTTGTTAATAACTAGAAGCTAATTATTAATTTCTTGTTATTTTATTTCCACTTGAAAATTGGACTTTTGTGTGAACTCCTTTTGTATAATGATTGAAGGCCAGAGGCCTTTAGCATAAATTTCAGTGGTGGGAGAAAAAGAACCCCCCCCCCCCTTTAGGGAACCATCACAGAGCATGCAGTAAGGACCCCAGATGCAGTGAGAGGGCGAGCCTTTGGGTTCTCGATGACCATGTCTGAGTCATTAAGTTCAGTAGAAAACACGTTATGTCTAATGACATTTCATTTGTGTCTACTTTCCTGGAGAAAATATGTCAAAAAGAAATGACTGAAAAATCCTGCTATTTTTCCTCTTTCAGGTTGTTCTAGTTTTTGCACTCAGCATTGGAGCACTTGGAATATACTTTATAGATTCCTCAGAGTAAGTATTTTTCCATCATGTGACAGTCTGATGACAGGGAGGGAGCAGAGTGTAAACTGCCGTGTGAGGATGTACTCACTCGTAGTGCTCCTGAACTGAAGGGCTGCTCACTTTCTTCTTATTGGTTGTTTTTTTATATATGTTTCTATTTTCTGCAATGCTATGGAACTGAACATCAAACTTAAATGTCACATTTGAAATGACAAACATTAGTGTTATTTTCCGCAACCACTAATTGGGGGTAATGTTTTGAAAGTTTAATTAATCATTGCAAAACCCTCTATATTCCTGAATGGGAAGATTCCCCATAAACATGAGGGTATAATATGATAGTGTTAAGATGTTTGTCTTTTCAACTGCAGTCCTGGACTGCTTGCACTGACTCGATGAGGATGCAGTATGTCTGCCCCATTTTATGAGATCTTTTTTTTCTTTGCCTGGTTATTTTACTCTGATACCCAAATGCATGCTGACGTTTCCCATGCTGAGTGAATCTGCAGGGACAGACATGCGTCATGCATGTAGAGAGCAAGATTTGAGGCAGGCAAAGGGAGGTTAATTGGGAAAAAACTGTTTTTCTGAAATAGACCCTGCGGTCCTCTTTCTCCCAGGGCCTTTGTCACAGTTTATGGTGCCGCTGGGTGTCCTCTGGAGGCATGTCCTCCATTAAAGACACCAACGGCAGTTCATCTTCCCTCCGCTGATGGCCAAACAATGTCTGTTCTGTCATTGTGGCCTGAGACTTAAGCTAAAACTGGCCTTGTGCTTCTGGACAACATGCCACTGCAGCCAAGTGAAGGTTCAAAGTTTACTATATAAGGAGGAACTTGAGGGAGTCTCTTTCCACTCTCATCTGAGGGTCCCACACTGTCAGACTGAACCTGCATGCCCACCCAGTCTTTACATCTGTATGTAAAGATGTGTTTCACAATGATAGCTTCAGTCAAATATCAATTTATTTCACACTTTTGTGGTCTTTAGTTTGAAAATTCTGATTTTGAAAATGCTGATTACATGATCTGTCATTATCTCGTGAGCCTGTTGCTTATTTTAAGTGGCTGATTTATGATTAGTTATCTTCATGCCTTGTTGGAAATCCCTGATCTGAACATTTAATGATCACATGTAATGTTTGTATTTGAAGTGTTTCTCTTCTATTTAATGAATGCTGCAGGTTTACTTTTCATCCACATTGTATGGTTAAGGCTTGCAACAGTCCCTCAGAATTGTAGAGATGTAACTGTTATGTGTAAAAAATAACATGTAGCAATAAACAGGTATTTTCTGTCCATAGCCCTATAGAGTCCTGTCAGAATTTCTACAAGGATTTCACCCTCCAGATTGACATGGCTTTCAACGTCTTCTTCTTGCTGTACTTTGGCCTGCGTGTAAGTACATGGGAAACACAAACCAAAGTCGGTCTCTGGAGAAACAGAGTAACCTGTTTAATTGGGTTAGTCTTTGATACAGCTGGGTTATAGTTAGTGGATTGGTTAGATTAGCACATTAACAACATCCACACTGGGACCTGTGAAAAGATGAAAGCCTGTCACTTTGGCCAGTAAACTTGCTGACTGCTCCCATACCCCACATGTTCCCAAATATGTTCTATTAAAAAAAGTCCTGTGTGCAGACCTTCAACCCACTATTCACAGTGTAGTGCTCGATAGTAAAAGGTATGGGAAGAGTTCCTACTTCCCCGTGCCAGCAGTATCACAGGAAAGTGTTTGTCTGCCTGTGCAGCTCTTGTGGCTGGTCATACTTTTCCAGGATGTGTTCTGTTGTTTTATACAAATACTGAGAATCTCTGGCAGTCAGCTTACCAGCGTATATATAATTATATAATGTTATTTCTATAATGATTTTACTTGATTTCATATATGAATGTGTTTGTTTTTCCAACAGTTCATTGCAGCTAATGACAAATTATGGTTTTGGCTTGAGGTAAACTCTGTAGTGGATTTCTTCACAGTGCCGCCAGTGTTTGTGTCTGTCTATCTTAACAGAAGCTGGCTTGGTAAGTCTCTTCTTCCTGTTGTCATTCATATTGTGTTTTTAAAAGTCATGGTGTGGCTTGAGAGTTAGTAGCTGACAGAGGTTTCTTTCTCTTAGACATTCTAATCCATTTTTAATAAAAAGCTGATACTTTACTGGTTTTAATAATAACAACCACAATTCTTCCTGTGCATAAGAAGCTCAGCATTGCCACCTAAGGACCATTCTCCATAAAGCAAATATTGCATTTCACACTTGTTACAAATGTAGAGATGTGATAGAGTGAAATGTTTGAAGCAGTCATTGCTCTTTACGTAAATCATTTATCTGGAAGATCCAGTAGCTGCGTCCCTCAAGAACAAAATGATCCGGGGCTGTAGTTACAGTCACGCTTAAAGTACCTGCCAGGTTACAGCCATCAAGTGGGCTGTTTTTAATGTTGATTGATATGTATCTTTCTGAAGCACACCAGCAGTACATACCATCATCATCTTCATCACTGTCACAGTGCTTATTAAATCATTAAATCCTTGTCTCATTTCATCTTAAAGTGTTCATTCGAATTTTAGAATTTTTAAATATGTTTTTTGGTCTTCTTATTATTTTAATGCAATATTGATTTCAAAGTCTGAAGGCATCAGGTAGGTTTCTTTGGCCCGCAGTACCTGGCCGCACACAGGCCTCTCTGTCACAGCAAGGAATTTTACATTAGCTATCCCTCTGTCTCGTCTTGTCTCATCTCGTCGCTTCCCCATTTTGCCCTGAGGCGGGTTGAAGCTGCAGGAAGCGGATGAGTTTTGGAAGAGCTGCTCCCTTTTCCTGATGAAGGGCCTGTTATTTCAGTATCTTGCCTGAAGCTTAAGCCAGGAACATACCCACCCACCCCCCGCAGTGATGTCACAGTGATGTCACAGTGATGTGTAGCTCCTCAATCATTGTCCTCCTTTTTGTGAATATGGTGCATTTGCTGAATGTTTTGAAAGGTCGAGCATGCTCAGACATTCCAAAAAGTTTACAAGGTTCTACAGTACCAAATGAATATAAACTTTTTTTGTAGAGCTGATCATGTGTCACACACATATTTATCGTCAAGCATTTAAAAGACAAGAATTTATGATGTTATTATTTTGAAAAACAGGTTTTTTCCTATTTTGATTGCTGTTTCTTCTGTATAGGGTTAAGGTTTCTAAGAGCCTTACGACTGATACAGTTTTCAGAAATTTTACAGTTTTTGAATATTTTAAAAACTAGGTAAGTACATATTTCAATAATGTAACCGACTCAATATTTGACTCTTGTTTGAGTTGACTTTTCAAATAGAAAATCCTATGACCTTTTCACACAAGATTTTGTTGTGCTTTTATTTGTTAAAGAGACTAATGCAAATGTAGAATAATGAAATTGGGCCACAATCAGTAAGTAGTTTAACCTTGTTGCTTGTACGTATAAAAATGCTGATGCATGGGGTATTGTTTACTATTAGTGACGTGGATGGATATTGAAACATTTTTTTGTCTTGAAAGCCCTTTTTCCTACAGCATAACTTTTGTTCAGTTCTATAAACATGAGACAGGATGCAGTGACAGGTCATTGCATTTCGAAAAACTAGGCACTAATAAAGTGTAAATCAAAGCTGGACATTAGCATGCAGAAACACTCTATTTAAGGTTTAAGTGTGTATGAGAAACACTGTAATACCAAACAAGCAACATCAATGATTGCCCATTTTAATGCCCCTCCCTGAACTTGAATGCTAATGTTTGTTTGCTGCATTGCTGAAAAGCTTTAAGATGTGTGAGCCCAAGTACATTAGTTTGTGATCTGGAGCTCCATTCCCTGATTATGAGCATATTCAGTAAGGGTTAGGAGGCCTAGCAACCACCAATCAGAGAAAAGCGCAAAGGCCCAGCCGCTGTTATTAATATGTATAACGCTGCCTACATCAGATTCAATTGCCCACGACACAGAACTTTGAAAGATTGGGGAATTACACATTCCATGGAGTGCTATTTTCTGCAAAGCAAAAGGAACGAAACCCAACAGAGCATGGGTCACCCTAGTTCAGTATCTTTTTCCCTAATAGTGCCAGAGAAAATTTAGTATACTTTCAAGGTAACCACAGAGATGTAACATGATGAAATAATTTTTAGCCTACTAGCTGAAGACTAGCAATTGTCTGTTTTAAATAATGTCTTGCATTATTCTAAACAAGTAATGCTAGAGGGTTTCTTTATGGTTCAATTGTCGGTTGTCTTTAAATAGCAATTCCATCAAGCTTGTGAATTTGTGCTCCATCTTCATAAGCACATGGCTCACAGCTGCTGGATTTATACATCTGGTAAGTCAGAGACCTTCTCCCACGCAACATGACTGTCATGATTGTGTTGCTAATGCAGTGGTGTAATGTGCTGTAGTCACGCGGATGGCTCAATTTGCCTTTACTTTAAATGCCATATATTTACATGCTGAGCCTCTACATGATCCATGTTTTTCCTGTTTTTTTTTTTTTTTTTTTTTTTTTTTTTTTTTTTTTTTTTAATTATGTCACTGATTTCAGGTGGAAAACTCAGGGGATCCTTGGGAAAACTTCCAAAACTCCCAGTCACTTTCTTACTGGGAATGTGTGTACTTACTGATGGTCACTATGTCCACCGTGGGATATGGAGATGTCTATGCAAGAACCACCCTTGGACGCCTTTTCATGGTCTTCTTCATTCTCGGTGGCTTGGTAAAAATGCTTTTTTTTCCCCTTTGCCAAACACACCCCTAGACCCACGTGTTTAACATCCTAGCAACTGTGGTTGTGTATACGACTCATATGATTCACTGATATGACTCACTCAGCCTGATTTATTCTGAAATGACAAAGTGGCGTTTCAGTGCAATTAGGATAAGTTAATAACCAGCATGTGTGCAGTGAGCCGTCCTAGAGCTGTGTCAGGAGGACGCAATATTGTGTATGCAGGCTTAAGGATAAGTTGACTACAGATGTGGCAGTGGTTCATATACACCTAAAGTCTCATCTCAAAACTGTCAAAGCTTTTATGGAGCTGAAGATGCATATATGTTTTGAGATTGAAGAAAGACGAATCACAGACCCAATTCAGCTGATAAAGGTCAGTGCTGAGATTAGCTCAGTTATGCTGCTCCTTTGGGTCCCTGGGGATGAGACTAAGTAACACTGACGTAATCCTGCAGTTGGAATTCACTGCGAAGTTGGCACTAGGCTGCTGCAGGTCACTGTAGTCCTGTTCTGAGTGTAATTCAGGAGCTGTTTGAATAGTTCGAAAACTTCCTGCTACTTTCAAAACTTATAAAACTATCTTTAGCTTTTTGTTTGAGTTAAAGTTGAGTACTGTCACACCATTAAACTGAGAAAGGTAACATTAATATAATATAGATCCGTCGTCTAAAGCATAAATATGGTAAAGTGTAAACTGTGTCCTTCCCAGTGTGTGAAATGGGAAACTGCTAGTTTGCCAGTGGAACCCTGGAGCAGGATTATGAAACTGCTGTTTTTAGTAGTTGTCAATGTTTTCAGCACACAACATCTCCCATGTACAATCTACCAATGGCTGAGGCAGCGACATGAGGCAGACGCCCGCGGGGTCACTGCACCACATCCTCACACTGTCAGGCTGCGGAACAACCTGTTGTGTCCTCCCGGTTTGCAGCAATCAGAATGAACTCTCTGATTGGCTGAAAATATCATCTTTATCAGAGGGACACCATGCTGTTTTATAATATTAGGGATCAGGGATTTAAAAAGAAATGATTTTCTTCCTCCGGATTGCAGCCTGAACATTGCAGCCATATGGAAATATGAAAATTAAATTATTTTGTGCCCAATCTCAAACCTAATGTCATAGTACTTTTTAACCCTCATCTTTTAAAATGACAATTCTCTCATCTTTGTGCTTCGATTTTAGCATTGTCTTCTATCTCCTTCTATCTTCTTCTCAGGCCATGTTTGCCAGCTACGTCCCTGAAATCATAGAGTTAATAGGAAACCGCAAGAAATATGGGGGTACCTATAGTGCGGTTAATGGCAGAAAGTAAGTACCATGCAAGGCTTTGCTGTGTCTGTGCTGTAGGACACTGTGAATTGTACTTTTCATCCTGTGCTTGTTCGCCATGGTTGTTCCCCCAGTACCAAAGATTTCTGCAGTCATTCATAATTAGAAGTGTCGTTTTGGCCAATAGCAGAAAGGCTATGATCATTCAGGATAAAAGATTGCTGCCCTTTTATTCATGCACAGTCTTCTTAACTTCTTTGTTGTTGCAACACACTTGCTCTTCATCTGTTTCATAGTCAGTGTGATGCAGTACCTAAGGTGGCCACAAGGGTCTTACTGCCCCCTAAGCATTCCCTTTTTAGACTCACCACACACACTTTGCAGTTCTTTCATTTGGCATTATATTTATTTGCATCACCGTTTTAGCACATAGTCACACATGTTCTTTATGTGCCAAGGTCTGGTGTCTTTTTCATGGTTATTTACTGGTTAGCTATTGCTTCCCAAATAAGCACTCAAACATATTTTAAATATAGGTGGACAGTCTGTCTGCACACAGAAACCGTGTAAAATGTGCAGGCTGTGCAGCCTTTGGTGCTGGTCGTCCTCCTTTGGGGAGGGTTTGCTGGCAGGTCAAGAGGCAGCATCGGGTCTGTAAGGAACGTCCTAGGGGAGGCTGGGAAAGTGCCAGCAGTTACAGGTCACCATAAGTGCTCATGGCCCTTTGCAATTATTCCATTTACAGTTTATTTTTATGACCAAATCTCTCTTTATTAAAAATGAAACATTTCACTGATGGTCTACTCTAGCAATATTCTGTCTGCTTCAACTAATTTTTTTGGCCTTTCTTGGTCCCACAAATTTTTTCATTTTAATTTTTTTATGTTGAACTTTAAACCATTAAGAATGACTCATTAATATTCTTTCAGATGTTTCTTCATCTGTTGGTACAATAACCCAACCTGTCGTTTTCAATGTAGCCTTCTTTCTCCTTCTGAAGCCGCACTTTCTCTCATTGCAGACATATTGTTGTCTGTGGTCACATCACACTGGAAAGTGTATCCAACTTCCTGAAAGACTTCCTACACAAGGACAGGGATGATGTCAATGTAGAAATTGTTTTTCTTCATAAGTAAGTATAATTGTATTTGGTTGTAGCTTTCAAGTACAGATTCACTAATAAGACATTTGAGGTACTCATTTACTCCATTTTATCCCACATTGCGGCTTTCGCTCTGCTAACTCTTTGCATGTTCTCTATGCAGTATTTCCCCTAATCTTGAGCTGGAAGCCTTATTTAAACGCCATTTTACTCAGGTGGAATTTTACCAAGGATCTGTTCTCAACCCACATGATCTTGCCAGAGTTAAGGTAATGTCTCTTATTTGTGGGGAAAAAAACATCCAGTAACAAATTAGATGTGGTAACGTGACAGTTGACTGGCAAGGGTGCCTGTAAAACCGGAAGGAAACTACGAGTGTGTCTCTGTATTAGAGGAGTAATCGACTTGTCGTCTCCTCTGAGCAGATTGAGTCAGCCGACGCCTGTCTCATCCTAGCTAACAAATACTGTGCTGATCCTGATGCTGAAGATGCCTCTAATATCATGAGGTAAACCATTAAAGCCCACTGGCTTCACTCTTCTCCATCTTGAGTTATTTATTTTTTTTAGATATTTTAGATTTTTTTCATTCAGATTTTTTTGTAAACAATCCTCCTGTTGGTACTTTATTGGCAGTTTCTACCTAAAACAAACTGTGCTATTTATAGAAGTAAGTGGAGTTCAGGACATACTGTAGCACTGTTATGACAAAAGGCTGAAAGGCATCCAGAGAGCACAGTGTATCACTGGATTCAAATGCACTGCTCTTTAGATTTAGGGTACAGTGTGTGTCAGCTCTTTTAAGACCCTCTAGATGCAGCATGCCCTCTCACAGAAAGAAGAGTAGACGTGACATCTCACGTTGTAGAGAGACATGTCAAATCATATCACGGTGTAGAGTAGATGCAGCAGACCATCTCACGGTATAGTGTGGACGTGACAGACCATCTGAAGGTGAAGAGAGAGATGCAGGAGACAAAGCCAACCGTCCCACGGTGTAGAGTAGACGTGGCAGATTGTCTCACAGGGAAGAGTAGACAAGGCTGACTGTTTCATGGTAAAAATTAGATGAGGCAGACTGTATCATGGTGTAGAGTAGACGCAGCAAGACCAACAGGAAATAAGCTAGATACACCATACTAGCACTGTGTGGCTCACTTCCCCCGATCAGAAAGTAGCCAGTCCAAATCCCATGGTATGCAGAGTGGTTACACCTTTGGGCCCTTGAGCAAGGCCTTTCATTCCAGTTGCTCCAGGGATTAGTTGACCCTGCTTTTGCAATTGTACCTTGCTTTGGATAAATGTGTCTGCTAAATAAATGATCCAGGGATGGGGGACATGGTGGTGCAGTGGTTGGCACTGTTGTCTCACACTTCTGGGACCTGGGTTTGAGTCTCTGCGAGGGTTCCATGCAAGTAGAGTTTGCATGTTCTCCCTGTGTCATTGTTTCCTTTAGGTACTCCACTCCCCCCCAGTCTAAAAAAGTGGAGGCTTTCTCAGGTTACCAAATTACCCATAGGTGTGAATGGTATGTTAATGTGCCACCCATGACCCGGAATAGGACAAGCAGTTTCAGAAAATGGATGGATGATCTAAGGGAAATTTATTTGCATACAGCCTAAAGGAACAAAACGTTCCCTGAAGTACAGTGTGGCTTATGTGCAAACTTGCCAGGACAAGTTTTTGGGCTTTATACTTCATGCAGATTTTCAGCGCTGGATGCCAGCTGACACTAAAGTTCAAATGGTGGCAGCGGGTTTGATGAAACCAGCTGTCTGAGAATGTTGTTTGTCCATAGGGTCATATCCATCAAGAATTATCATCCAAAGATACGGATAATAACTCAGATGCTGCAGTATCACAACAAGGTGGGTGAAGACCTTATTAATCTGTGTTTCTAGTCGCTGGTGATACTTTTATAGGTAATAATGTATCCCAGTATTTCAGTTCTGGTTAATGTGCTTGGCAAACTGAACAGCCACATCAGGGTGTTACTGCTTCACTACTGATGCTTTCCATCTGAGTGGATATGTGATATATTTGAGTCTGGGTTTCTCCTGTCTGCGCCACATGGCTCTAGGCCCATCTACTGAATATTCCCAGCTGGAACTGGAGGGAGGGGGATGATGCCATCTGCCTGGCTGAGCTGAAGGCGGGCTTCATCGCCCAAAGCTGCCTGGCGCAGGGACTCTCTACCATGCTCGCCAACTTGTTTTCTATGAGGTCCTTCATCAAGGTACATGAGCCCACTTAAGGTTTCAAGTTGTACATTTTTATTCCCACTATTGATAAGTGCAGAACATCCAAACAGATACAGCTATAAAATATGAAGTTAAATTCTCAGGTTCATGTCTTAGAGTCTTTACTCTTTTTAATTAAAATTCCTACATTTCAGCAAAATAGCCTCTGCTTGAATATTTTAACATACTATTAGTTTTAAAATTGATGACACTGTCCCATGTCTGCATGTTCTTTACCGCATTACTGCATGTTAGGCCAATAGGATGTTGGGGTATATCTTCAGGTGTGTGGAGTTCAAGTCAAGGGAGGTGATGCTAAGATTATACAATTCCTTGGTGAGACCTCAC
>JAABNX020000070.1:17510418-17522521 GCA_015163995.2 Mormyrus lacerda
TATATTTCTTATGTTCTTAAGGATTTTAACTAAACTTGGCATCTCGATTTTGTCACCTGAGTAACTCATGAAACTGGAATTGAGTGAGTCTAGGGTCAATATTGATGGAGATTTAAGCAATAAAAGAATTTTTTATTTTTTTTTTTGGGGGGGGGGGGGCTATGAATTTGACTGCCTATATTTACCTTAATGTAAGCTGCACAGAAATGGTCCTTATATTGTTTTAAAGCTTATTGTCCAGCTCTATAGATTAAATACATAATATGTGCAATCCCCATATGAATAATTCCTATGTAATAACCAATTAAAATATTAAAAATTTATTTAAAAAACCCATATTTCAAAATGATAAAGTTTTTCCTAAAGTCCTTCAGATGTCCTGAACATCTCCAGAAAATTTGGTCTTTGGTTTCATATCACTAATGGGCCTTTTTAATGGCAGCCAAACTAGATTTGCCTTTCTTTGGTTTACATCTTTGCACGCCCCTTGGACTTTGACGCTTTGATCTGTGTGTATGTTCTGTGTGTGTTTCAGGTGTGTAGGGAGTGACTCCTGTTTTAGGGATTTGTTTATTGTTTTAGTATTAGTCACTCCTGAGTCCTTTTTCACCGGGTTTAATTGGTCTGTGTATGTGGTGTGTCAATAAAAAACAGAAAAACACAAAAAATACCCCCTTTTCCACTTGTGTTGTCCATCACTCCCTGTTCTTCCCTTACTTTACTTCCCCTTTCACTCTGTTATGCCCCTAGACTGAGGCTAGTAACAGTAGTGAAACAGGTAAACTTTTATCAGGGAATTTTATTGCGAAGATTTCAAAATAGCAAAACAATGCTGCATTTGGAAATACTGCGTATAATGTTTGGACAGTAAGAAAAATTAGATATGTGGGTACCGCCGTATCTCCTCATACAGCTACTCACTATAAACTACAACTATTCTTCCTCTATTATGTTGTTCTGTACACTTTCTTGGCTGTCCACTACTCTGTTGAAGTCAGTGCTGCCACCTAGTGGAGACACTTAATCAATTTCCTTGTACATGCGGAGTTGACATGCATATCATCTGCCAGACAAAAAAATCTGGACTACATGCACACCATCCACAGCTCTCTAGAACAGAACTGTGAACTGGACAAACAAAAGCAGCTGCAGAAAAGTGAAGTATGAAGTGGCCTTAAGGAGTACCTAACATCTCATTGCACCAATTCCCTTTAGTCCTTTATTTATGGTAGGAGTTGCCATTCTGTGTAAAGCAAGCAATGGCAAGTTATCACTTATCAGCACTGCTTTTGGTTTAATAATAAAGGCTTAATGATTCCATTATAGTGTCTGGTTTCATTTTTGAGTGCTAAGACATGTCCAGCATTATTGTGGTTAATTTGTTTGCAGCATGAGACCCCACTCCAGTCAGTTAATTAGTTGTCTAGCTAGTTCTTTCTCACCGTCTGTGGTAAGTTTAGCAGACATGCCATTTCATGTTGCCAAATCTGTGCCCTTGTGTAATTGATAGGCCACCACCAAGATCACTAACCCTATGTAACTCAAAAATCTTAGAGACATACATTAACCATTCAGGCTTCACCTATGGATATCAAAATTTCCCATGAGCAAAGCATTTTCTTTCTACTCTTATGTTCATCATACATACTCATTGACTGACTTCTTTCTGTTAAATAATATTTACAGCTTGTTAGCTTCTGTGAGTATTGTAGTGTAGTCATCTCTGACCATGCCCCCACTTCCACAGACAGACTGCCCCGCAGAAAATCAGATATCATCCCATGGGGGAAAGCAAGGGTATGGCCATTAGGTTATACTACACTAGTGCGCCCTAGTGCTTGTAAACTCTCAGGGAGAAAAGGAGGTACACCTCCATCTCCATAAGAAGCACCATACCCGAGGGCGGAACAACTGAACACTGGGCCCTGGGACAAAAGTGGACCATAAAGCAGCCCCTTTCTAAATTCACACCTGGGGCCTGCTTACACCAGTTGCAGATGATGAAATTCAAGTAGCCTCCAAATATCATACCCATCATGCACTGCAGTAGTTAGGGAATTCCACAAACGTTTTTTTTTGTTAAACAGATGCCTCCACAACATAGTTTGGACTTCAAAACATTAAAGTATTATATTTCAAAATTGTTTTAAGTATTGTACCAAATATTTTTTCGTGTTATGACTCCCACCATAATAATTGCATATATAAAACTGAAATATAAAAGCAGCATGTAACAAATCCATATAATATCCATGACATTAGTACTTTAATCCTCTTGAATGTTTCACATACATGTGAGATTTGCAGTTGAAGAGGGGTCCTCGGCCTCACTGTGAGACTCCGAGCCCTGGTACAGCCGTCCTGGCTGTCCTGCCTACCAGTCCACCACTGACCATACCCAAGGTGGAGGAGAACATCGCTTTGGTTTCCTTCTTGCCTCCTATGTGGTCCTGCATACGGCACAGGGCATAGATGGAGCTGATCAAAACTGTCACAAGAGGTTTTATATTGCTGGGAAAGATGTGGCCATACTCATACCATGCAGGAAAAACGGGGACTGAGGTTGTGGTAATACATATTTATTCTATTATCATTAGCTGGGCTGTCTAACCTGGAAAGATAATAAATACAAAGTAACATTTTTCACACATCTACAAATAATTTTTAAGTCACCAAACCATCACTTTCTAATTCACAGCTGGTCATTGCAGATGAACCGGTTGCCCTCAGAGTGCTTTCCATAATAAGCGTAGCGGCACTTGGCAAACACCCCTGCAACATATAACCGGACATGATCAGTTCTACACAGCCAGAAGTTAACAGGCAGGCTGCGCTCTGCTTGCCACACTCACTCACCTTTGTGGCCTTTGTTGTCTTGTGAGCCTCTAGGCAGTGGAGTATACAGCTGGCTCACAGGTTCATTCTTGGCATTATCACACTGCTGGTCAGGACATACAAACATGGTGCAGGATTAGAGTGCAGGCCTCCAGTTCTATTTATAACAACATCTCTTTACTTCTTCCCTCTGTGTTTTGAGGCTTTTCCTCCAGTCCGACCCCTCCCCCCCGGCCGCAGGGTCCTCACCGCCTCAGCCGTGGGCTTCACCACCTTCATGAAGGCCCCTCGTGTCTCTGCCTCTGCCCGCTCACGCTCACCCACCTGTCTGCTGTCCAGGAACTTCAGCTTGTTCAGTTTGTGCAGCACAAAATACCTGCCAGGCACCAGAGGTCACAGATCCCATACTCACAGGTCCTCCGTCCAGGCGTAGCCTCGCCGGTCAGGCTCACCTATAGCGCTGGTAATCCTCCTCATTATTCTCCAGGCTCACCAGCTGGTTTGGACATGCCTGATTGCCCAACAAACTCAGGTACTCCAGCAAAGGTGTTGCTTTATGCAGGTGCTCCACCAGGGCAGCAACGTCTGTGATGTGACGTGAGCATTAAGGAGGACTCATCTCAAAGCTGTGATTTTAATGCCATCCAGTCCCCACATCCAGTCAAATTCGCCAGACAGGTGGATTCACATACCAGCTCGATCATCTCTATGATCAATGGCCCCTGAACTGCAGCTGAATGACATCAGACCTCCAATCTGAAGCCAAATTTGAACGGTCCAGGTACATCTACTTTTATTCCGTTGTATACAGGACAGAATAATCTGAGCAGACAGCTCCCCTCATAGCCAGGTAGTGGATTGCCAGCTGCCTTAAATACCTGGCTATATATATCAACATTAAGCCACACAAGCAATGGATCTACTCCGTGACTCGAGGATGGAGAACATTGAACATCTCCAAGAACCTCGGTGTCTCAACACATTCGGATTGGGCAAAACTTTGTCAAGGCATTTTTTTATACCCAGCATCCATTAGAGGTCACTGCTGGTACATACAGGATAAAGAAAAAAAAAACAGAGAGAGAGAAATCAACCATTTTTAAAGCTGACACAAGGAAAAGAAAGTTTAGCTTTGTTTTGGAAGCCTGAATCATTGCCCTGAAAAAAATAAATAAATAAAAGATCCTTTTGAAAGGATATCTGGTTCTTATTCAGTGTCAGGGTCCGGAGACAGGGTAAATGGGGCAGCCCCAGGTCATTTCCCAGGAGATTGTTATCTGCGACGAGCTCTTCCAACTGCCCAAACGCCTTTAGCCCTGCCAGCGACCTGCAGTGATGTAAGAGCGAGAGATACAGCCTGCTAGTGCACACAGACACCAGCAAATGATGCTACATGCAGACATGCAGAAAGCACTCTTGATACTTACCTTACTGAGCAAAGGAACAGTGCAATAAAATAAATGCCAGCAAACCTGCTAGTGTTTCACATTCCTTAGAATGGGATTTATAAGTATCTACCAGAATCATGAGAATCAGTACCCACCGAGCCACAGTGTCACAAAAAGCCAGTTTCCATAAGAATGAAAGGGGGGGAGAAAAGGCAGAGGAGGAGGAGGAGGTGAAGACGAGGTGGAGGAGGGCATGCAATCTGAGCAACCTTTGAAAGGCAAAGGATGAAATAGCTTTGAGTCCCAGACCAGGCATCAACACTGTGCAATGTATGAATATGAATATGAATATTACCATTGCAAGGCTTTTCGATCACTCTGATTGCTTTCATGGGCGTAAGAGGAAGTGAACTATCACCTGTTGGTTTTTGAATTCCTTGAAAAGGTCAAGAAATCTATTCAACAGATATCTGGTCAGGTTTGACACAGCAGTGTCACTATATGTCTCCATCCACTTTATAGCTGAAATATCTCCATATTTCACTTCAGGCCCCAAAACATTTTTTTTCAAAATGCTGGCATTATGCAGTTTTCAAGATTCTAGTACCATTGTCTTTCTTCAGCATCAGTTTACCGTGCAACCCTAGTGCAATGACACCCAGATCAGCAGCTTCACTGCCCCTCTGCCTAGGTGAAGCAGCAGGCAGCACCACAAAACCTGGCCAGTAAAGCAACAGGCAACTAAAAGGTGGCTTTAGACTTGCTTCTCCCACTTACAGGCATCCCTGAGGGGTTCCCACAGGCTCCAACTTGACTGACAGAAATCCTGGTCAATCAGGAGGTGTCACTAATCAATCCTCCATCCAAAACACAATCCTCTTCCTCCTGAAACATTACACAGACCCCTGACAGCATACAGCACCTCCCTGTCCAGGAGCTCAGTGAAGAGCACCTTCAGCATTGCAACCAGGAAAGATGAGCATCACTGACAAGGAGCCCATATGTTACAATAAATCAATGTTCTGCCATGAATCAGCAGATATTCCTTGCCTTGGAAGGAGGAGGTTCACAGAAGCTGTCCAATAATCACAGTGTGCAACATCCTACGACTACATTTCCCAAGATGCCCTCTGAGAAAGCATGTGCCTTGACAGGATTCAATTCTAATGCAGCACCGAACAGGAAATGGGCAGTGACACAGCCATCAGAGGTCTCCTCTCCCGTGCTTCCCTCTACACAGGGCTTCACAGGGCATCAGCTGGACCTTCTATGACATGTGACCCAAAGTCTGAGGAGCAGCAGGAGGCAAACAGCATGCTGCTCACACATGATTTCTTTACCACACATAACACTTTAATATTGTGAAAGCAGATATTTTTGAATTAGAGCCTGTTTGGGGACGTACAGCTACAAATTATTGAAGGAAAACACATTGCCAGTTAACTCATGACGCATGGAATCCTTCACAATGCAAATAGGGTAAAGAGCTGCAGTTAATGACAGAGAGCAAGGCCAGCAGCTTATGATCTCTGCCTTTGGTGCTGCACTTATACAGCTTTAATACTTATTCAATCCATTCAACCATTCTTCTCACAATGATCTCTGAAGGAGCACTATGACAAGAGCTTCAGGCACTCCATGCCTCCGTGGTGTCCACCAAATCCAAAACATGCATCTTCTGATGGTCCTACAACTATATAGCTGTCCATGTGTTCAGGGAGTGTGACTTTACTGAATTATAGATAAAGCTGTTTTTTGGAAGGTTTAGCGCCTGTTTGTGAACTGAGATAAAGTACATATTCTCTATACATTAGGGTGGTTTACAATGCATAGGAAAAAAATAAAAGTTAAAAAATCCCAAGTGTTTTTGTACTTTTTTCGTTACCTGTGGTATAAAGATTTTAATGTAAATCAGATATAATGTAAAATATGATTATGCTTGAAGCACATTTAGTGCTGCCTCAAAACAGGTGAGCTTGCTGAAAAGCCCGAAAATTGCAGTTTATTTATAAATTCAGTATTAAACTTCAAATTTGAACAAAAGCTTCTTATTTTTGCTTGGCCAAAGCATATTAAACCAGATATTAAATTGATCATAAGAGATACTACACTTGATCTTAGCCAAAAGGCTGAGAAGCGATACCCACAAACAAACCTTACTTTTATGAAAGGATAGCCATTTTGATTTGTGTTGATTTTCTTTTTTGTTAATCGCAAGAGTGAAAGTGTACAGCACCTTTGTTGCAAATCGGTGGAACATTTGTTATATAGATATCAGCATAATTCAAATCAGTCAGTACTACATTGTACAAGGATTGTATGAAATAGGCCTACATGACTAAATAAAGCCACTGCTTGGTTCTATATCAATCAGCAGTGATCTCTTTCTAGTTCAAATCCTGATTACTGCACAACTTCAAACATTATTGCAGACACTGGAATTACTGCTTTTGGATGCCATCTCTGGTATTTAGAGTAGGAATTTGCACCTCATGCCCTGCTTTCTGATCTTGTTTCAACTGATATCAAGTTAAATATGGCCTCTTGTCTCATAACTGCAAATAAACCTGAATCTGCTGGTAAAAGGTCAATCAAACAAGCTGCTGATGAAAGGTCAATCAAAGAAGATTTAAGTGACAAAACACTTGATTATTTCATCAGGCAAGCATCACATTTCATTTTTCCATGTCCCAAATCTCGACAGATCCTTTCTGACTTTGCCTGCAATGGCCATAGCTGGAATCATACCAGCATGCTCTGGAAAGAAGGCTCCTGGCTGGGTAATTGCAATTGCTTAGAACAGGACTGTTCCCAAACACAGAGCACGAGTGGCACATTTCTGCAGGCGCAGCTTCTCTTTTGCAAAGAGAAAATGATACATGGTGTCAATTTGTTTCTATATAACACACCACACATTTATCAATGGAAAACACTTAGTGCTGTGAAAAGTCATGGTTTGACCGTGTCTGGGGCAACAGGAACATAGTAATGACTCTGCTATCATCTACTTTACCAGTCTAACTATGTCAAACTAGCAGTTAAACAGTGACCATGTGCTAGCATTCATTAGAATTTACCATGTTATTGTGATATAGGACAACCATTTATTTAGCATCAATAGATGCTTTTGTCCAAAGTGACAAAATTTTTTGAGAAAGCTGGGTCAGTCTGTTCATGAAGTAACTAGGGTTATGAGACTTGCTCAAGGCCCCAGTGATAAAATGGAATCAGCCTGCTGACCACAGGATCTGAAAGAGCAACCTCAGAGCCACAGTGTGTGAGGAAGCCATGCAAGGCCAAGAAATATTTGCTTAATTTCTTAACAAAACACTGGCTTACTTCAGCTGATTGAAGCTGACATCCAAACGCCTGGCAAGCCCACCATACTGTTCTCCAAGAGAGGCTGGGATTTCTTCAATGTCTTGTCCAATGTAAGAAATCTTGAAATAAAACATAAGGAGAATTAGTTTCACAAAAAGACACGTACATGTTGTATGTATACAAATTATAATACGGGACAAATCTTTTCGGGGACCGTGACAAAAATACCCCCTCCGTTAGAAGCATGCGGTTAATTATTCTGAGTACACTAAGTACAACTTGAGTCACGATGGACACAAAACTATCTGAATGTCCCTAATAAAATTAGAGTTGTTTACAGTGTGACACGAGCAAAAGCAAGAAACTACAGCTATGGAAAACATAGTCAGTCCAGCAACTTCGTACCACTCCTGGACCTAGATCCGAAAGTATCCGGAACACACCGTTGAGTCACGTGACCAAAAAGGATTCGCGTCCAGGACGGCTGTGCGCCCCTCACCCGGAGCAGAAATCACAAATATGAACGTCAAATGCTGAGATTCAGACACTAACCTGATATCCGGCCACGACGGCCATTGCCGTGCGTCGCTGTGTGGTGGCTGTGCTGCTGCCGGTCACGTTCTGGCCGCAGACTTCACGCTTCCGCGTGAAAGTCAGGTGATCTGCAGCCGGCATTAGCTACGCCAGGGCGGTCACCAGGCAGCCAGACTCTATTGGTTGTAGCACACTCCGGCGTGGGTCTGGTCTTATCACTGATAACATAAACCTCGCTGTGCGGGTGTACCTGTATTTCAGCGTCAAACCACGACATCATGTGTAAATAAGCAAACACTGCACATGAGTCATTCTGTTACAAAAATACTGTATTTTACCTCTTAGAGGAAATCATATTGTAATATTACACAAATATTATGAGGATCCTATGCTTTATTTAGCTTGAAATTTGTCCTGATGTTCATAAATTAATATTTTTGCTATGTCCGTTTTTTGGTTTTAAAATAATGAATATAATCATTAAAGTTCATCCAGTTTCAGTAACTACTTATCCTGTTCAGGGTTGCGGAGGGTCCAGAGCCTGTGGGCACAAGGCGGGGAACAATCCAGGATAGGGCACTACCCCATCACAGGGCAGACTCCCACAGTTTGCTGACTCCAGTTAAACCTCAGCATGTTTTTGAACTTGTGGGGGGGAAACAGGAATACCTGGACGAAACCCCACACTCATGGGGACCATGGTGGAGACTCAAACCCTGGTCCCAGAGTTAGGCAACAGTGCTAACCACCACAACACTGTGCCAATCCCACCGTAAGGGTCAAGAATAACTTTTTTTTTTTTCATAAGTATAAATACTAAACGAAATAATATTTAAAAAATTGATTTTCTCATTTAAATGTCTTAATTTTTTAATGTCATCTCTGTTGCTAGCAGAGCTCCCCCTGCAACTCAAAAATGGATTATCCCAATACCATGTGACCAGTATTACATGATATGATTTTCCTCTGTGGTGGACAACTGTGATGAGTGTTCTTCTATTTTTTCCAGTATTTTGTCTAATGATGGATTAAATTTTCTGAAGCAATGAAGCTTTGAATCCAAATGTGTCAGAAAGGATTAATTATTCAAAGCTTTGCAGAATACAGTGCATGCTAGTGACCACTGATGGTAAAAAATAGCAGGATCATTACATGCTTTTATTACTGGTTTTATTCTGTATATGACTGATTTCTGTAGAAAGTGTGTAATTGTAATCCTTATCATTCACTACTTTGACATATCTACGAATAGATATTTTTGCATGTGTAACTGATATAGAAAAGTGTTTGTGTGACACAGAGAGAGAAAGAGATGCAATGTACAAACGATTGACATTAATACTATACTATACTACACTATTATAATACATGCAACTGCGGAGAACTATTGACAAAGCTGGCATCAATTAAACCTGCTACGCTACCTGCCGGTACCCCATAGCCACATTTAACGATAACTAGCTTGTCGCATTGAAAAGCAACCATTTAAAACTAGCTTCCCCAATACTGGCAGTACTGAAGTGGATCCTTAAATCTGGGGATAATTTGGTCACTGAAGTAGCATTGAAGTTCAACAGTTGTATCAGCTGTGGCATTTGTGACCTGCCTGGTTTCCTCCACGTCTGTCCAGCATACCCTGATGTTCTGCAAAACATAATAAACATTAACTATTGCTGTCAAATGTCAGTGCACTATGTTACATAAAGTGTACCACATTGAGTTGCTGAAGCAGCTGGCTGACAATCTGCAGGAGGTTCTTCAGGTGTATTTGATGTAGAAGGCTCTACAGCTGTTTTTGATCTCATATCTGTTGTACATTCTGCTCTAAGCCTTTTCACTGCTGCTTGGGTATTTGTAGAGCTGCAGAATTGTGAGCTTATGGGAGTTTTCTCATGCCTTGCAGCGGCACTCTGTAATGTAAGGTTACTGCAAGATATGCATCCATATGAAATGAAGTCCACATGTCTGCTGTCAGGCTTGCAGCTGATGCCTTATGCTCTTCCACCTAGTCTTTTTCGTTGTTATTTTTTTTTGTATTTACTTGCTGCCATTTCCTTTAAAGCAGATCTTGTAGGTAGAGTGTCAACAGGCTAAAGCATTCTTACTAACTCTCTAAATCATCCAGTACAATCATATTCATCTACACACACACACACACACACACACACACACACACACACATCATTTATTTGTGTTCATGTGTTTATGTGTTCATGACATCTCCTTCATGCTTTGCATGAAAATGTCTATTCATTGATGAGGCATTATAATTGTTTGCTGAGAGAAGATCAGGCACTGGACCTTACAGAAAATGATATTCATGTATTGTTATATGCAAGGAATAAGTACTTTAGAATTATGATGACATGTTTATGATATACCATATTTGGAGATTGCACAGCAAAATGTTCCCAAATGTAAGAACAAGTCCATTCCATAGATTATTCCATTATTATCAGTTACAATATCTTAAGTCTGTGGGAATGCCACATACTACTTTCAACCAGTCACTGCTTCTGAATCATTACTAACACCGAGTGTCTGTATGGAAAGAAGTCACACATATCATTTGATTACATGACTTTACCACCCCCAATACAAGCATCGAATCATGATTTGGGCAACACTCCTTTGTAGTTTTCAAAGCAGGTTCAGGTTCTCCATCACATCACTAATTTTACTGGTGGGTAGCACTACGTGTTGGACTGATGGCAATGGTGTCAGAAGTGGTCATATGATGATCTCCAATACATCAAGTAAGGATTCCAGCGGTCATTGTGGGGAGTGCATGAAGAGCACATGAATACCGAGGGAACCAAGAAGTGTACCTTCCTAGGAAGACCTGATGGTGCGAGCGCAGTCCACCCACTCCGCCTTCCGGGAGAGCAAGCAGAAACAAGCACGCTGGCATGAGAGAAAGGGGCAAAGTCTGCGGTGAAGCTCCCACACTATGAAGGAAAGATGCCCCTGGACACTTACCTGGTCCAAATGCATCAAGCCACCAAGAACAATGGCTGGATCAAGGAGGAGATGGCAGTGGACCTAGCATTGGTGTTGCAGGGGGATGCGCTCCAGGTTCTCCTCAGCCTGGCTCCTGGTGAACAGCAAAATCTTGCTGCCCTGAAAGATGCACTGGAGCCACGTCCATGGAAGCAGAGAGAACCAAGCTGGCAAACCAGCAAAGGTGTGATGGAGAGACTCTGGGGGTGTTTGCCACAGACCTCCATAGCGATATCCTCGCTCGCTGTGGCAGTAGCGGAGGCAGAGAGGGCTGCATAAATCCTTTCGCCATCACCAACATCAAGCTGGTTGCCAGCCCCTCTGTGCAGAAGCTGCACCTGCGCGCCCGAGGGCCCAGATAGCAAGGAGGAACAGTGCGTGCGAGTAACGGTGGAGACACTGCCCACCAGTAGCTGCCCCCTGCTACCGCTGCAGAGAGCTTGGGCATTTTACTCGGGACTGCCCAGTCTGGGCACCATGCTCTCAACCTGAACACCAACAGGGAAACGCCGAGCGGGTGTAAGGGGGGCCCCACCCGCAATGCACGCCAATCCAACCCTAACAGCTGCACCTAGAGAGGGCCGGCTCGGTGAGGCTATTGGTCTGTACTAGAGCCCTGCATTGGGAGCGGGATCCCGCGGGACCCAACGCAAATCTCACGGGATTGGGCGGGAGCAACAGAGATAGCGGGCGGGATAAAAAAAGACAGCGGGTCCCAAAATTGTTAGCTTAGCAGGATGGAGGATGCAGCTGATGTTGTTAATAAAATTGCAAAGGGAGAATATAAAACAAAACTAAAATTGGGGAAATCAGAGATATGGAAAAACTTTAAAATTGTAACAAACAAAGAGGGTAAAGAGCTGAACTTTGTGTGTTGTGTGAAGTGCGGCAAAGCGCTAGTGTACAACGGACACAAATCTGGCACTTCAGGATTGAGGCGACACACCTGCCCCGTTGCTGTACTCCCAGGTCAGACGAAGCTGAAATTCATAGAAAAAACAACAATTCTGCCTGCACATGTCAAA
>JAABNX020000070.1:17522621-17542432 GCA_015163995.2 Mormyrus lacerda
ACTTTATAAATATATTTTCATAATTTTTTTACTTCATAAATGTATTTTCCGGGAGCGGGCGGGAGTGACAGAGACAGTGGGCGGGAATCGTCAGAAATTCAGCGGGAGTGGGCGGTAATGGTCAGAAATTCAGCGGGAGTGGGCGGGAGCGGGATTAAAAAAATAGTCCCGCGCAGGGCTCTAGTCTGTACATCAACTGGCTGGTAGCTGAAACACCCTGCTGAGCCCTGGTGGACACGGGATCCACCAACACCTTGATTTGCCCAGGTAACAGTGAAGCCGTGCCAACAACCAACGTGCAGTTGACGTCAGTGACTGGTGTGTGCATGGCCATGACGGGAAAGAGATGGCTGCGCGTTCAGCTGACCGGATGCACCATATTGCAGGACATCTGGCTTGCTAACATCGTTAACCCCTGCATCAATGGGCTGGACCTGCTAACTCGACTGGAGGCCACCATCGATGTGTCGGGGGCAGCCCTCCACCGCAGTGCAGACATGGTGGCCCTCCAGCACAACAGCAGCTGCTGGCGACAGAGAGTGAGGAAGACCACTCGTTGTGGGGAGGGGGCGGCTCACAGCACTGGGGGAAAGAATATCACCAACACAGCCCTAAGCCCTGCCTCAATCATGGAACACAGCAACATCATGGCAGGGGCATTTCCCGAGACGGTGCAAGCTGTACAGGAAGTGTGGCAGTTTAGCAGCCGGGACCTGATGGCAGAACAGCAGAATGAGCTCCAGGCTTTACTGGACTCATTCCAGGACATCTTTCCCGCTAAGGATTGATGACCCAATTCCCTGGTGCAGCACCACATTGAAATGGGGGATGCCCCATTCGCCTGCATCCACACACATTGCCCCTGGTGAAGCAGCAGGAGGCGGAGCAGAGGATCAGAGAGATGGCAGTGGCAGCAGTCATTGAGCCGACCGACAGCCTATGGGTGGTTTCAACAGTCCTCGTCGCCAAAAACGACAGAACATGACAGTTCTGCATTGATTAACATTGGCTGAACGTGGTGACGAGGAAAGACTCCCACTCGCTGCCACACATCAACGAGAATGCACTGGACTACATCGCTGGGTTGACATAGTTCAGCACCCTAGACCTCCGGAGTGGCTACTGGCAGGTCAAACTGACCCCAGAAGCTCACCCCAAGACTGGTTTCGCCATCACCCATGGACTATGGCATTTTCAGTCAATGCCATTCGGCCTATGTAATGCCCCAGCCACATTTGATAGGCTCATGGAGGGCAGGGTTATGGCTGAACCCCCGGAAGTGCTCCCTTCTACTGCGCTACCTGGGCCATGTCGTCAGCAGGGAAGGCGTGGCCACCGATCCTGAAAAAACAACAGTGATGCAGGGCTGGCTAACCCCGCATAATGTGAAAGAGGTACATCGCTTCCTGGGGCTGACAAATGCTTTGCAGTTTTACCATTGTACTGTCTTACTGAGAAGGGAAATAGTTTTGTGTGGACGAGTGCCTGTGCTGCGGCTTTTGACCAGCTTCACATGACACTTGTATATGCCCTTGTGCTAGCACATCCAGATCCATGTCTCCCTTTCATCTTGGTCATGGACACTGTTAACATGGGGCTAGGTGCTGTACTGTCACAGGTGGAACCTGAAGGGGAGTGCGTGGTTGCATACTTCAGCTGGACTTTAAACCGTTTAAACACTTCCATCCCTAGCTCTGCGGCCGGCAGTTCAGGTTGCGGTTGCACATCAATTTCCACAACCCGGAGGGATGGCTGGCTTGCTGGTTGGAGATGCTGGCAGAGTATAATTTCGAGATTCGGCACTGCCCTGGAAAGCTGCATGGAAACGCAGACGCTCTTTCCCACTGTCCCTATATCATTGAGAGCTGCCGTCACTGTGGCCGGACACAGGAGTGCAACCATTCCGTCGGGGCAGTAGCTGTGCCCCCACACCGCACCCGGCAACCAGGCCCACCAGGATGTAGATCACCAGCAGCTCACCACACAGCAGCACAGCGACCCCATCCTGGCCAGGGTGAGGGAGTGGATGACCGAGGTCAGGCAACCGGGCTGGGAGGCAATTGAAGTGTCCGATCCGGAAACAAAGGCCTGCCACTCCCAGTGGGACACCCTGGAGGAGCGCGAAGGGCTGCTGTACCGTCACTGGAGATTGCTGAACAGCACTGGGGAGCTGTTGCAGCTGCTGGTGCCACGGCGCCTGTGCCCCGTCGTGTTGAGGTCAGTACACAGGGCCGTCGGGGTCAGGAATATATACTTATATGACTTCTATATGTCCCTAATCAGTTATCAAGTAGCTATAGCCAGTACCAACTTGTTACTCTGTCATTTGATGCTATTATATTTTCCTGTTTAGTTGAGTTGTTCAAAGTTACCTGTAACATAACCAGGGAAAGTTCAGCCTTATGTCCAGTAATCTCAAGCACATGTTAAATGCAACTTCTAGGCAATGCTTGTAATTTTATGTGTGGTAATGTTATGTGACTGTGGTGCATTTGCAAGTGTTTATTATTATTTTATTTGTAAGACTGACCTCACAGAAATCTTTTATGAAAAGAAATAAGCGCTTCCTAAATGGCTCACCGACTTGAAGACAGACTCAAGTCCCTAAAGGATTTTGGTAAGGTTGGATGTGCCGTAGATTTCATTTTGTATTAATAGGCTTTAACCCTTTTAATAACCACCCAAAACATAATACAGCACACAGTAGGACTTTGCTAGTATCAAACACAAAGGTTTACAGTATAAACACAAACATTTCATATTAAGTGCATGCTGGCAGCATGGTGTTTACATTCATATGTTCAGAAGGAATAGAGAGAGATCAAATCAATCAAATCAATCAGAGAGATAACCAATCAAATTGTAGAGGAGGCGGGACCAAGACATCCGATTAGTTGGACCCACCCCCTATACAATCAGATTTCTCTGATCCAATTATTGTTCCTTCTGGCCTCAGAACATTTTTTGTAAGTAAAACTCAAATGAGTAGTAATGAAGGGTCTGATAATCTATATCAGGTATTTTAGCAGCCAGTAACTTGGTCTGCACCTAAGCTCTGCAGGGTGGTAGATCACCTGGAGCAGGGTTGGGCAGCTCCGCCAGACATTTGGCCAAACTACCATAAATCAACAATTTATCCTGCTTTGTGATACAAGCTCTAGTACCGGTTGGAGCCTATGTGGCGTTCCAGGCAAACTTTACCTCTAGTGCCCCACATCCAAGACATGGCTTGATTTGCCGATGACATCCTGTGTGGCTAGTTACGTCACCTAATGGGTTAACTGGCACTGGTGTTCACAATCAACTTGAAATCTGATGAAATCCAGAGTAGTATGTAATTTGAATTATAAAATAGTTTATATGCAGTTGTCTAATCACATTTTGCCATACGCTAGCTTTTACGTTCCACCTAGTAGTGTGAGGTGCATCACAAAACCACACTTAGTACCAATTTTCTAAAATTTACAGTAACTATCTGCCACCTAGTTATTCAGATCAGGGTCACAGTGAGCCCAAAAGGGCAGGGGAAACCATAGAAAGGAAGCGAGTCATTTACAGGTTACACAAATTAACAAATTAACTGACAAAGATAAGCATAAATTAAATGGGACAGTTTCAGAAACGCTTCAGCATCAAGAACCACCATTTCTCAAAAATGCATCCTAAATGAAATCTCCAGAAGTACAGTACTAGGTGTTGCATGCTACAGATGACACAAAACAAAGATTCAAACATTACCACCAAAGGTTTTCTGAGCAGATGAGATGTGTGAGCTATAATGAACCACATGGGCCCATGGCTGGATTAGTAATGGATCCAAAAAAACAATTGCAATCAAACACTAATTAGGTGATAGAGGAGTGGAGGTGTGGCCTGTAATTATTAAGGATGAATCTGTAGGACCATTCCAGCAGATGAAGTTGCAGAGCTGCTGATAATTTAGAGGACACCTTCTTCAAACAAGATGTCAGCAACTTTCAAAAAGTTATGAAATTCATGCAGGACAATGCCCCTTCCAATACCTCAATAGATTGGCCATGAAAAGCTTGACGGGCAATCTGACTATGACCAGGACCCCTTTATCAGCTTATTTAACTTAAACCCCACTATTGAGCCTTCATGTAGTTACGTTAACTAAATTGGCAAGAAATACATTTCTCAGAGCAGCATGTTGGAGGCTTTTCTAGCTAGGACGTAATGAAATCAAAACTTGATGAAGACTGTTACAATAGATTCTGAGATGGAAGAATAAAGGTGACCCAAGCTCCTAGTCTAGTGAAAAAGAGGTGCAGCAAATTATTATAGAAGGCAGCAAGTTAACAACACATAGCCAACAAAACACAGAAGGGTATTTATTAATGAGACTAACCATTATTCTCTATAATTAGGTTAGATGGTACTTTTTGGGTCTAGATGAACAAGGGCATTCCCATCTGTAAACATTTGTCTTGTGTGCGCAGGTCATGTGTTTTAAAGTTAATGCATCATAACTATCATCTGATATACAACATTTAGGTGGGTGTTTACCAATCAAGGCATTAAGTGACTATGTTAGGGGTGGTCAATCTCAAAGGACCGGTGTGTATGCAGATTTTTGGGATAACATTTAGGTCAGGAGTTAAAACCCAGGTGTGATGACCCTTTAACCAATCAGTAATCCTTAGCCTAATTAATAATCTAATTAGGGAGCTACAGCAAAAACCTAAAAACAGGCTAAACATCTTAACATACAGCTCTGAGGGGTGTTCCATGAAGCAGGATTTCTCAGTTAGCTGGGTTAACGTAAGGTTGAAGTCATCATTGTCCAATAAGAGTTTCGCTAAGGAGCATTCCTATTTGACAGTCTTAACTTCAAGCTTAAGTTAATGCAACTAACAGAGAAATCCTGCTTCATGGAACACGCCCCTGGAAAAAAATTAAGAGACCACTCCATGGTTTTTTTTTAAATGTGTATTTTTAAATCTTGGTTTAATTCTGGTTCTGCTGGCAGGAGGCCACACGGCAGGATGCTTCCAGGCTCAAAATTTCAAAGACAGCAGTACACATGAACAAGGTCAAAAAGGAGACACTGGATATAACCAAAAACCAGCCAGGTAGAGGGTGGAAGTGACTTTATAATGGCAGCGATGACCATCAACTTATCAGACAGTTTCTCATGAATCAGAGGATAACATCAAATGACCATCAAATAAAAAGGAATGGGAAACATTAAGTGCAAGTGTGCACTGCTAGGACAGTTTGTATCAGACTCCTAGAAGCAGGACTGAAGTCCCACAAAGCAAGGAAGAAGCCCTCTGTCAATGAGAAACAGGGAAGAACCAGGTTTCACTTTGCAAAAAATGTATATTAGTCACAGACGCACACACATAAATTGAGAAATGAGTGAAACAAAAAATTATCCTGTGGGCTCTTATTTTTTTCCCAGAGCTGTACACGAATGGAGGTTAATAAACTACCAGGCTGCTTAGGGGGATCTCAGCCATGTGCATGCAGAAGCCTCACCATCAGGATGGAACTGAATCAGCACAGCAGATATGGAGTAATTAGGTGAAGGAATTTCCCCATAGAGACATAAAAAAACACCAATGATTAACCACAAGGCTTCCTGTTCACACATGTTGCATACTGCACGACCAAACATGCTTATGGTGTACTGTCCACCTCACTTGTACATTGTTTTTGACAAAAGCGTTTGCTAAATAACAAAATGTAAATGATCCTCAAATGTTGGTAGTTTTTTTTCCCCAGAGTACATGTAGTTTTGGTGTATTATTTGCAATTTATGGTTTAAATTTACAAATGTTAAAATGATACTAAAATGATACTTTAAGTAAGCCTGGGTAATAAAACAGTCATTAGATCTACAAAGACAAGAAACCCCCAACACGTCAGCGGCAGAAAAGGTTTTTCTTTTTGTTTGTTTGTTTTAAAAAATGTCCTATACTATGCTGTCATCTACTGGCCAAATTAAGAATACCATTTTGTATTCAACTGCGAATACTGTCTGATGACTTCAGGTGAGAGGCTTGTAAATGCCTGCAGCTGTTTCTGTGCGTGCATCAGACACAGAAATTGCTGTTTTACTATGGAGGGTGTTTTGTGACAATATTCATAAATAAATATGTAGATCAGGTGACAGTTGAAAGCAGAGGCCTTGACAGACCGATCATTGGCTACCAAAACTGGCTCTTGGTACATGCAACCTCTCTGGTGGTAAAGGAGCTTGAACTGGTAGAAAGGGGCTATTCCACTCTGGAGGCAGTATACTGTATACTCTTCATCACCTTTTATTCTATTTAACTTGCGTCCTGTATTTGACCAGGGGTTCTGTGCCCTCAGATGTCTCAAAAAACAGTGTGCGTAGATGAATCTGAGGCAGGGTTGAGGAGGTCCTCAAAGTATTCCTTTCACCTCCAGGTGATGTCCCCAGGTGAGGTCAACAGCACCCCCCCCCCGCTAATAATAGTACAGGAGCTGCTTCCCCCTCCTGATATTCCGGATGGTTTGCAGAACCTTTTTGAGGCCGACCAAAAGTCACTTTCCATGGCCTCACCAGACTCCTCCCATACCCGGGTTTTTGGTTCTGCAACCGCTTGAGCTGCGCTCCTCCTGGCCTGCCGGTACCTGTCAGCTGCCTCCAGAGACTCCCGGGCTGATAATTTCCGGGGTAAGCCTCCTTCTTCAGCTCTGGTGTCCACCATCAGGTACGGTGGTTACCGCTATGACCGGCACCGACCACCCTGCAGCCACAGCTCCGTATGGCCGGTTCCACAATGGAGGTCCAGAACAGTGTCCATTCAGACTCAATGTCCCCAACCTCTCATGCAGTTGGAATGCATGCAGTATGCAGTTGGAATTCTGCCGGAGGTGCGAGTTAAAGCTCCGACGAACAGGAGCCTATGCCAGGTTTTCTCAGCAGACCCTCACTATGCGCTTGGGCCTATGCGCACAAGATATATGTCAAAATGGATGGAGAAGGATTGCTTGCTTCTCAGTAAAGTCCAACATGCAAGTGGCCCATGAAACATTCAGCTGGAATAGGATCCTTCTCAGGGTCCTGCTGAAGTTTATGCAAAGTCTGCATTAGCGAGATGTGCATTATATGGCCAGAAGTATGAGACACCAGCTGGTCCAACCTAGTGTTCAAAAATCAAGAGTATTACCCTCTACTCAAATGGAAAGGCTTTCCATTAGATGCTGGAACATTGCTTGGAGTTATCAGGTCCCTTTCTGTGAGTTTGTGTGGCTGACCACTTCATGCCTGAACTTGTTCCCATTTTGACCTTCACAATCACCTCACTTGTGGTTCACCAGGGCAGCTGGGGAGAACTGTGGTAAACTGACTTTGATGGCAAGTGGAAAGTCACAAACTTTTTGTATACAGCCAATTCTGTCGCTAATATTTATTACAGGAGATTACATGACTGGGTGCTTAATTACAAACCTGTATCATCAATGTATATGGCTTAATTAGACTAAATCATACAGTGTTGTAGACAGCATCTTATCACTTACATGGAAACATATGAAAAAAATGCATAAAAAAGCATATGAATAAAATGTTCATATCAAATATTTCAAATGAATATCAGTTGTAATGAGCTGACAGGTTCTTAGCTGCAGAAAAATGGGTGGAGTCTAGGTAACCTTAAAAGTGGTCATCTTTAGTCTGTTACAAAAAAAAAAAAGTCAGCAACACTATGCTCTGTTGAGGTCAAAGGATTTATTGAAAACTTCCAGAGGGAGGAGGAGGAGACTGGGGTTTCCCAAAATGCACCACAGTCTGAGCTACTCACATGTGCTGGGATGGGCTGAGCCAAGCAAGGAGCCGCTGTTAGGTTCCAGTAGCCATACACTCACATCTAATCTGCACGTCTCCATGCTCCAGTTCCAATTGGGTACATAAATAACTTCTACTAACTGAAGCACATTTAACTCACAAACCATAAGCATTTTCCATTCTGATAAACCCTGGCTAAAAAAATAATAATAAAACACACACACAAAAGAGCAGCAAGCACCATTTCTATCTGTAAATATAAATAAAGCACTGGGCAATGACGATTTCTTAGCCAGAGAAATGTATGATGTACACATATGTCCTGCATCCAGACACTGGTGCAATGGCACACAGTATAGTAGAATCAGACAAGAACAAATGGCAACAACTTTGCAAGGTCCAAAACGCACCAGCGATATCAGACCTTAAAACACAGAGATGGGGTGTGCTCAAACAAGGGGAGGAGCCAACACACGAGGCAAGTCCACCACCAAGGGAAAGGGTCAACAGAACTTGAGTGTATCCACTACTGAAAGAAGAGGCCAATAGAGAGATGGGGCATGAACATTGTAGCAGATGTTAATATTAGAATTACAGACAACAGAATAATTACTGGTGAAAGGTACAGATTCCACTGACAGTTTGAACACATCCCTTTCAGAAAACCTATGCTGGTTACATGGGAAACACCAGATTCTTATAACATTCTTTCAGAGAGCCCAGGTGAGAGGTCAGAGGTCACCCTTAGGCCTCCAGCTCCAATCCCAAGCCTAGCTTGTGGCCACCAGTGTTGATGCTCTTGCCGTCAACCAGGGCAGACAATGTGAGCTTGACACCTACAACAGGAATTCCGGCATGAGTCAAGAAATACATGCATGGACAATCAATGAACATGTAGCTGTACATTTTATGCATAAAACACACAACAAAACACACCATGGATGTTCATTAGAAAAAATAACCACTGTTACATTTCATGTGTGTCAAATAACCCCTCACTGGTGGCCAAGGATAGCCACAGCAGCTAATGGGGTGAGAGCAGTGGGGATACTGTGCACATTCCCTTAGTACCTGGCCTCAGTGTCTGCGTGTAGCCAACTCCAATCAGGCTGGCGTTGTTCACTTTAGCCTGAAGAAATACAAGCGGGCCATCAGAACAGATGGGGCAAATCAAATCAATACAGTAAGACAGGGGTAAAAGCAGCCAGGGGGCACTGTGACATGGCCACTCACACTGATAGAGGCACTGGGGTCCAGCTGGTACTTGGCAGCAACACCAAAGCGGGTGCTGTTACTGCCAGCGGCCCAGGCAAGGTTTACTGCAGTCTCCAGCTTGTCATTCACCTTCTGGTAGATGGACCCACCAAACTCAGATCCATCATTACTGCAGCAACAAAGGAGTACATCTTTGGGTTAAACCCAACCCTAATGCCACACTCAAAGTCACAAAGCAACACCTAGTCCTAAAACCACACCCAACCACAAAGCTACACTTAGTCCTAAAACCACACCCAACCACAAAGCTACACCCCCCCAACCCCAACCAACAACAGTAGGCTTCAGGCCCAGACTCACATGTTAGTATGAAGCTGGAAGTCCCCAGTCCTGTAGCCCACTGCAAAGTTATTCTGGGTTAGTTTGGACTTTGCGCTGTCAAAGGTCATTTGATAGCCAGCCAGCCATCCATCATAGCCAAGCACAGCGGTCCCATGGATGGTGGGCCCGGCAAAGTCAAAGTCCACATCACAGCCAAGGTTGACATATTCACGCTTGTAGGCTGTTTTGACTTTTCCACTCTTCTTTCTGGTAAGGTGGAGGGTGTAAATGTCATGTTATTTCAAAAACATCTCTCTTCCTAAAAGTCTGTTTAGGTGAAATAACTGCCACCATCTTCAACAACGTTCGGCTTCACAATGTCATGGAAAACACATAACCGAAAGTATTTCCTCTTGATCTTGATAATCTGTAAACCCTTAACTGGTATGCTGCAAAATCTCCCTGTAATTTCATTGGACATGTAAGAGAATAGAAAATTAAATAAATACCCAGAATTGGGGGAAAAAGTAGTGTCGAAAGTAAGCTTCAGGCCTTTGGCAATCTGCAGAAATAAAAAAGCAGTAATTAATCCACAATTTAATTCCAAAGGCCAGCAAGGTCGCCTATATGTATAAAGCATGTGCTTTACCCACCTGGTCTTCTATGGTGATCTCAGTTCCCAGCGTGTTGTCAGTGGTCCACTTCTCGGTAAATGTCAGGCCATACTCCGAACGCTTGTACTTGGTTTCTAGACTCCCAACCACTTTATTAGTGTCAGTGTTGGATGAACCTGAGGTTTTGAACTCCTTTTTAAGCAAACATCACAGCAACAAGAAGTTCACATTTCAGTAATTCAATAATTCTGTCAAAGCTCTAGGATCACACAAACCTAATTTATAACATTAACATCATTAACATCTCTCTATGTGCAGAAAGCCAATCTTATAAATCTTACCAACTGGAAATAACTTCAAATAAAAAAAATTGGGAAGATTTGTTGAATGTCAATTAAGTGATTATTAAATAACATCAATAATAAAAGAATTTGGCATAAACATACCACCCCACTGGCTGACTTGGTCTTCACATCAAGTTTCACCACACCAAAGCCTGCGAGGAAGGAGAATGTTACATGGTTATAATCTGTATGTATAAAGTCTTCAGTTGTCATATGTTCAATAACTGAAGAAACCGGCAGAGCTGATGTCAGCTTCTAAGGGACCAGTACTTGACAGAGTGTCTTTCTCAAATCCTGCCTGATTCCTGACTCATTACTATAAGTGGCTCAACACAGCCTGCTTTCCAATTAAAGAGGCTAGGCTAACAGAATGCTATAGAATGTGCTACAAAGTTACATTTGCTTTGTAACTACCATTTTACTCATAATAAATCAGCAGTGAAAACTGAGCATACTCAGCCAAATATCCTGTAACACAGTACTCAAAATGGATAACAATAATTATTATTTTCTGTACTCTAACCATTTTGTCCCCAGTTTCAAATTGTCAGGTAATGCTTTTCTGTTAGACCTTGTCAAACACCAAGTCAAGAGACAGTACCATATCCTTTGTTGAAGATGTCCTTGGCAGATTTGCCAAGATCACCATATGATGGAGGAACAGCCATGCTACCTATAACAAGAAAGGAACACAGTGGAAAATGATCACAGCTACAAAGAGTCTTGGCTGTGGATGAGGGACTTAGTTTAGCAATCCTGACATGCTGCTTTTACAACATGAAAAATATGTAAGGACGAGCTCCCGAGAGCCATTTGCCTGGCTCTAAACAAACATCACTTTGTCAAACGGTATTTCTCCGTGAAATGTTACTGCAAAGAGTCTTTGCCCTGCTGTGTCGTAACATTGAGGCTAGCTAGCAACCTGGGGATTTTAAACCACACAGCTAGTCAGGTGTAGTTCCGGCATCCTCGGCGTGCTCCAGTTCCCACGTATGGGTCGCCGGACAACTCCCTGTACACCGCCAACAAGCGTCCTGCGTTCCTACATGCGATGCACGTCCTACATGCGGGAGCCATATTCACCTTCGGCCAGTTCCCAGGTAACCAATCTGCGCTGCGGAGATGCGGAATCACGCCAGCTACAGGGAGTGACGATGTTAAGCATACTTCTACCTTGATAGGGTTACGAAAACGGGACGCTAACACAGAATGTGTACAGCTATTCGGATTGTCAAGGTATGCAAGCAGAACTTCACCACACCAGTGGCGGATTCCGGTTATCTTAAGCGGCTCTGACATTAGCAGTATGTGTGTCTCCATTGTGCACAAGAACTGCCCTGATCTGAAACCTACAAGGCTTATTCAAAATCAGCTTACGTCTGCAACTCCGTTTAATTACATAAGAAAAGTAACCAGGCAATAACACAGTGCTTACAGCACAGAATGTTTATTATATGGTGAAGATAATGTAGACGGCGTACCCCGCTTACCAGTTAGAACGACTTTTCGTCAGCCTGTTCAGCTAGAGGGCGAAAGGAGACACAAAGCGCAGCCGCATAGTCACAGCGACAGTAACCGCCGTCAGGACCCCGGCAGAGATGGCGAACTTCTGCCTGCCTGAAAACGCGCAGGAAAGAAAGTAAAGTCTTATTATTAAAATCGTCAGCAAAAATGTTTTTATAGAACAGCTAAGGGGTGTCTTTTATGTACATTTTTAAATCTAAGAAATGGATTCAAAATTTTACTGTCACTCGTATTTTTTGAATGCCGTCATTTTAGGCTATATTGATAGTATAATTCCTTATTAACAATGTATGGGTGTATTAAAGTTTAATTTAGGGAAATTACTTTACTTTTATATGTGAACAATTATAAGACTCTATACAAGGGTGCAAAGTACAGTGCGTCTGTTTTGCCAGAATTTACAGGCTATAGCACAGATATGTGGAGATACAATCCTACATTCCCCCTGATACGGAAAACGATATCAAAACATGTGGAGTCTCTGTACGAGGCCAACTACCTTAATCACTTCCACAATGCACTTATACTGTATAAATACATATAGCGAGAAGTTTGGGTGTCACTCTAAGTTCTTATTTGAACAAATACTATAAAATTCACCCAATTATTGGACAAAAATAAAGTAAAGCATTTGTTGACCAGACCCAAGTATCACAAACTTGGATTTCTTGCTTAGCTGAATACCTTTTCGGATTAAGGTAGTCTGGGCTATATGTAAGGGAACGAAGATAAAGCGTGTCTTAACTGGGGTTCCTTAAACCCGACAAATTATCTAGCTAACTAGCAAATCTCGCTTCGAGATACATGCTTGTGTTATTATTCTAATAATAATAATTATTATTTTATTATTTATTATTATTAATAACGTGGCCGTTTAGGAGATGCAGACAGCCTGTAAAAGGCAATGTGTTACGCAGGCGCACTGTACATCAGGCGGGAGCTATAGATCGGATAGTGACACCAACCCCCCTCCCCGTCTTGGCTCTCGTCTCTCAAGGTGCCTGGAGCGTGTGTGCGGCATGGCGGAGGGTGAACCCAAGGCGAAAAAGCCGAAATTAGAGAAAAAAGAGCTCAGGTAAAAGAGACCTCTGTACTGTCCCCGTGGGATCGGCACGTCTCTTTTTTTGAAGTAACCGATATATATTTTTCCTTGTTCCGGTAGCTCAAATGTTATTTCGAACGATACATGCAGCAGGTAAAGGAATCACATTGCATTGCAGTGGTTTATTTCTTATTCTTTACGCCTCTCCGAAGGCAGTTATTTAAGTTAAACCTTGCTTTGGTGTGATTATCGCCTTATTTGTTTTGATCGCCCATTTCACTGCACTATCTGAAAATAGATGTAGATTAGATAAACGATATTGATCAAAGGATAATAGAGTTCTTTGCATCCAGACCTAGAAAGAAAAAAGGCAAATAGAAGTCACCCTGAACGCGAGACTTTTGAACGTTTCAGGTGCCTTGGGAGAACTACACGTAATCTCAAACAAACTCGCACGAAGAGCTCAAAGTCCATTTAAGTTTAGGTGACCGGTCAGCGAGCTGGCTCCTCTTTGAAGATTAACGGTCCGTTTGCAATGTAGCCCGGTTTGCAGTATACAAACGAGTGACAGATATCGTGAACGTGGTCCCCTGTAGCGTGGCCAACCTCACGGTATGTTCCAAGGCGGACGAAGTATTGTCACATTCCTACACCGCCTAGTGTGTAACATGTGGTCACACCTCCCTAGTCTGTAAATCTCATCTTCGGTGTCGGAGATGGGCGTGAAAGATACCGAATCTTGCTTTTCCGGTATTTTTAGATAGGTGAGTCTCGGTACTGGGCCTACATGACTAACTCTTATAATTAGGATGCAGTCTGAATAACTGTAGCACAGCCGACCGGAGAGAAATAACGAGTCGGCGCTGTGGGAGGGGCGTGTGGATGGAAAACACGAGGCGATAGGGGGACTCTGCTTTAAGTGAGGTTGATACGGAGAGCCACGCTGCTGGCTGACATTCGCTGAATTGCGCAGACCAGAGGAATGCCTTTGTCAGGGTAAGTAAAGGACCACTAGCGACAACAGGGACAGGCGTAGTTTTGGGCACACTTGAAGATTTCATTTTTCATTTTCCACGCCCGCCGTGGAAAGGCTGTTTAATCACATTCAAAGCGTGCTCGGAATGCCGTGTGGCTGGGATGCATGAATGGGCTGCAGCGATGATGACAGGTTATTTTTTTCTTGAATTTTTAGCTGTTGGTAGGTTGAGATAGGTAAGGTGGTAATTTGGCTCAAACAGTACAATATGGGGGTCAGTGCATGGTGTGATCAGTGCACTGTGTTTGGTTTGTTACCAAGGATAAAACACAAAGCAGACAAAGGCAGCAACCCTGGAAAAAATGTATGGTACATAATTACAGCACAATTAAGAGTGCTTTAAGGTATATGCTCTGTGTGGATTTGTTCATGTTCAAAAACAGTTTGATATTGTGAGGTCAGTGGTATCTTAAAGTAAATTCTAGTAGTGGTTTGTTCAGCCTTTTTGGACTTTGTTACTCTTAGTATGGATATGTTTGCATGTGACATGTTTTGGTTTGCACTTTGCTTTTCAGAGGATTGAATTTGCTGTAGTCTTTGGAGGGCCTTTCCATCCTGCAGATTCAGTGGGAGGCTCTCCTAAAGGATGAGCATGTTTGAGTTTCGCTGACATCTGGGGTCCTATTGCCCCATTATCCCTAGAGGGCTGTTGGGTCTGTGTTTCACCGAAAGTCTTAACTGATGTCATAATTGCTGTATGTGTTAAGCAGAGTGAGACCATTATGAAATCCTACAGGCCTCCTCTGCACCCCATTGGCATGTACATAGGTGTTGAGACGTAACCTTAACAGCACACTCTGTATGCTTTCTCCTGTGCGCAGCCAGAATGCACTCTTCGGCATGGGCAACCCATTGTTGGACATCTGTGCTGTGGTGGACAAGGACTTCCTGGACAAGTGAGTCAGCTACTAGCATGCTTCAGGGATGTGGGCGTGTGCCAGGGTGGTTGGGCATGGCTACAGCCCTGCGTGCAATCTTTAGTGGTGCCCTTAGCTGAATGTGTTCTCTGTCACTCTCTGTGTTTCCCATAAACTTCCTGAGAGTCTTTGGTAAACCGGAATCATCCCCCCCAAATGCCTCTTTCCTAAGGACGGCAATGAGACACAGATTGTCAAATGATGATCTTCACCCCTGGAAATGGCAGCCTTTGTGCCGTAGTGAATCCAGCAACTTTGGACCATGACTTGTGTTGTAGTGGCTGCTGGGCAGCACCCGATTAACTTCTAACGGTGTGAAACACAAGCACTCACCCTGTTCAGCCTGTAGCTGTTAAGTCTTGATCCCTGAAAGCAAAACCAGTTCGTTTCTCAGTGGAAGGATGCCCATCATGTGGAAAACAAAGTTGGCACAGACCCGTTCAGCCCACACGTGACCCGTGCATGACTCTCCCCTGTCTGAGACTCGGGGTCAGCTCCGGTCAGCCTTCCATCAGAGGCAGGCACTGCTCTTTGGGCAGGGAAGCTGGCCTTGGATTTACCTAATCACATTCCCTGTGGTGAAGCTAGACCCAGCTATTTCTGTGTTTTCTCCATTCAGCCATATACTGCCTGCTTATTTATTGCTATTTATTTATTTCTTACAAAGTGTCTGCTGAAGGTGCAGTGTGTCTGTTTCAGTAGGCCTTTGCTCTAATAGGTTTCATATTTCAGTTACCCAATCTAAAGTAGGCCAACCTTTCAGTTCCCATTTAGCCATATCTGTCTGTCTTCAGTGCCATGAGATGCTTTGTCAATTTGAATGTTTCCTCTGACCCCATGTCAGTTATTTTGCAACTTGAAGTGTTTCTTAGAAGGGCCCCAAACAGTTAAGTCCACCAGGGTTTTTGGCAAGAAGCAATGCATGTCAGTTACTGAGGGTGTGTCTTCTGTTTAAACAGGTATGGCCTGAAGCCCAACGACCAGATACTGGCGGAGGACAAACACAAAGAACTGTGAGTTCAGAAGGGTGTCTCCTGCGGACTGAAACAGACACAGATGTATAGAGACACCTGGACACGCGTGATGGCCCCATGTTTTTGTGGTTGACCCTCATCTCTCGTTTATGTTGCTGCCTCACAGGAGGGTTCCTATCCCTTCTGCCCGACAACAGTATTGGTTTAAGGGTTAAACTTTTTTACTATGTATCAAGCTTGCAGGCACATCTGTGTTAGTGAGTCCTACTAGAGTCAAGCAGCTCTATCCTAGATCAGCGTTGTGGTCTGAGGCCCTGGCCTTGACTGCATACAGGGTTTGTAGGACCCAACAGACACTTTGCAGTGTGATCCAGTTTAGGTTTTAGGTGCCGTTCGCAATGATGGAAGGCAAGGAGACTTTAGTCTCCCTGCTGCAGGAGCGTGTGTATATTTGGCAATACTGTTTGGCAGTACTCTGTGTGACTGTGCAAATTCAGTTTCAGCTCCAAACAATTGTGATACATATTGTTTAATATTAGGGCTGCATGATATATTGTTTCAGCAATGTCACTGCAATGTACATATGGGCAATGACGTCACAGGATGTGCAATGTAAAGCAAATTAAACGAACGAGTCATGCTACAGTTTTTTGCAACTTGATACAAAAGAAAAACTTGCACAGTTTTCATTCTCTATGACTAATCTACAAGAGATATCTGTCTGATATTACGTTATTTCCTCCGATTTAATAGTTTTTGGACACACAGAGTTTGTTGCTAGTGAGTGACATACAGGTCTGCATGCACAGCGAACCATCAATCACAATTATTTTTGTTAGCACTGCACAATGTGCAGTATTAATGTTGACATTGCATGTTATACACATACAATTTTCACACAGCAAGGACTGCAATAGTGAGCTGGGTTAACTACTTATTCGACAGACTTTGGATAATAAGTTCTATTTGGCTGTACGTCTGTAAGTTTAATCTCCTTCATTATTCTTCTAAATATTGCAGTATTAAGCACAAAAATTGTTTTTTTTTCCTTCAATATTGTGTAGTTAATATATAAGTGCTTGGTGAGCACAGACCACCTCTGTGAGCTGAGCTGGCCCCGCCCTCTACTGTTGGCCACTCCTACTGCCACATGTGGATCCCTGTCTGCAGGTGTCAGGGTGATCCTGAGGGCCTTCCTACTCACATGGGCACAAGCCCTCGGAAAGGCCTGCGGGGAACCGCTGCTCCACGAAGGTCAGCCGTTGTAGTTCACCCGGCCGTATTCGGGCATGATGTTTGATCCATTTCTCTGGTTTTGTGTGAGTCGCCAATGTGCTGTTGCAGAGAAATTTCATGCCTAGGCCTGGTTTAGACTCATGTTGTGTCTCTGAGTGGTCCAGTATCCTGGACATGATCCACATAAGTGACAACAAGCAGATTTCAAAGGTCCAAAATTAGCACTTAGTGTTTTCTATTGGCACTAATACGCCCCTATTAATTTGTTTATATGGCCCACCTGGACTTTGCACCTTTTGGGTCTGTTTAATGTAATAAATAGTGATCCTTTGTAACAGACTAGGAAAAGGGTTGCAGTGCTGGACCCAAATACAGAAAATTCCCCTTAGCATTAGCAGTACAGCAGAGTCTCCTTGGTCTTTCTCTTCCCCCACCATTGCTGTCAATGCTTCTACTGGTTAATGAGTGGAATTTCAAGTGACCTCTGACCCCCCTGCTCTTGGAGTGCTCAGTCTTGTGGATCCAACACCCAGCTGGGGTGAGATTGGGATACAGTTTCGGCAGGATTGGTTTCCCGTTTTGTGCTCTGTTTTCCTTAAATGCACTGGTATTGGGTGAGACCCAGGCATTGGGTTCACAGGCACCAGCTGTAGGGGGTGCTCTTCTTGGTTTTAATTTGCAGTCTGTGGCCGTTGGCAGTACAGGCCCTAGGCTTTAGTCTCTCATGTTGCCTGGGGGGTTCCATCTACAGCACAGCTGGAGGGTTCTCAGGATGCCGACTTTCAGAAACAGCCACAGGCTGCATGGCCCTTGCCGTTATCAGCCAGCTCCCCACCCTCCCCATGGAAACGCCCCCTCGGCATGCTGGGAAAGTGCCTTTTCCCTGGGCTCTGAGCCCATGCCTGCTGGATGGCTGTTTGTTTGCACGCTGCAGTCAATGACCGTGCTGTCCCTGGCTGCCCTCCCGCCAAAGTGAGTTTACTCAGCTGTGCCTGGCTCGCCTCCCTGTCTCTCCTTCAAAGACTGAATTCCGCATCGGCCTTGACATCCAAGACCTGGCCCCTGCGTCCCTGCTGCTCTACTTTCTGGTGTCACACTGGGGCTTCTAGCGCTTCAGGCCACAGGGAAAGGGAAGCCCTGTATGTGCTGGATGAGCCAGGGCTTGTGGGGGGTACCAGGGGAGGGTTTTTAATGCATAATCCAGTGCTTGTTACACACTTTTATTACAGCCCCGACTTCACTCTAACCTGCCCTGCAGTCACTCAGCTGACCCAGGCTTGTGGTGTGGCTGTGCCCTCACCTGGCTGATGCAGGGGCGCTGCTAGTGATTTTAGGCCCCATGAAAATATCATATTGGGCCCCGAACCTAGACCAATTCAATTATGTTCAAGATTTTTTAGGGCCCCTGAATTGTCCTAACTTCGCTCCGTTTATGGTGCCCCCAGGTGACCTCTGTGCTGCTTGGTCGCCTCCCTGTTTGGTTATTGATCACTGCTCACTCAATGTTGGCACAGCTGCCCTTTCCCAGAGTGGATTCTCAGGCACACCCTAGAGGAGGGACGTGTTTTTCCCCATAAACCCAGATTATGCCCACTTAACTAATCCTGTTCCACACACCTTGGGGTCAGGGTTGTCCCGCTTGACATCTGGCGGATGTCCATTCAGGGTGAATGGCAAATTTTTACTAACTCTTCGGTGGGGGGGCAGTCAGAGGTAGGCTTTCTGTGTGTTTGTGTGTCTACCCCAAGCATATTTTAATCTTGGTATTATTATAATTATTGACAAGGTTAGGATTGGTAGCTGTATCTGTCGCTAAGAATTTTGCAGGGTGTATATTTGAATTTCACAGCACAGTTCAGATAATTGTCGGCTTGAACATAGTCACACTGAGTATGGCGTCACATTAGAGTCAAAACTCGCACGCGACAATATGCCACTCGAGAGCGCAAAGTGAAACGTCACACGGGTAAATATGCCACTTATGAGCGCAAAAATGAAACTCACGAGCACAGGACGAAGAGCTGCGTGCGGGTTCATCATATCCTTCGGCTGCTCTCTGCGCTCGAGGGAAATTTCTGCAGTCGCGTTCTGCCGGGGGGAGGTTTTGAATGTTTGGGGACGGAGTCATGCCGCTTCTGACAGCGAACGCTATTGGCGGATGAAGTATGGTTTATGTTGTAAGTATGATTTCACTGATTGTCATTGCCCCCTTGCCTGTTTCCCCGTCAATATAAAACAGATACAGTTACAGAAGGTAGTGACACAAGTTATTGGGATGCTGAGGCAGGCATTAGTTTCGGCATCTCCATACAGTAAAGTAACGTTATCGTGTTACGAGTTTCCATTGACAATACATAATTGCATTGTATGCAACCGCTTACGATGAGTATTACTAACATAGTTGTAGCATTTTGTATCGATGCAACTACTAACGTTATGGGTTAGTTAAACTATTCTGTTTTGTAGTACTTAAACCTGCAATGTAATGTCCATTTGGCAGTTGATTTACAAAAAATATCTTCACATGGGGACACACTGAGTTGTGTCCATGGTGTCAGGTATTATAAACTTGTTCCAGATAAAGACATTAGTATAATGTTTGTAGTACTGACTTTATCCATTTAGTTTAAATTAACATTTTCGACAGCATCATTATTAAGATGATAAACAATAAACAGACCTATTTGTTACGTTTCGGCTTGCAGGCGGACGGGAAAGAACATAAGAACATAGAAATATACAAACGAGAGGAGGCCATTTGGCCCATCAAGCTCGCTTGGGGAGAACTTAACTAATAGCTCAGAGTTG